>OY856187.1:315811405-316098905 GCA_963693315.1 Diogma glabrata | reverse complement strand
GTCGATTATTTTTCAACATTACCACTCATGCCATTTGAGGTTAACCTCAAATGACATTCGTAATAATGATTATGAAAAATAATCGAATATTATTTGACGACTCGTGATATTATATATGATAATATTAAAACTGACAATTCAACTCACTAAATAAAGTTTCAATAAGGTCCAATAAAAACGCTTCATTTACTATTTTTTAGCAAATCAAAACGATTTGTTTCGAATATTTTTTTCTGGTAGGAAGGAACAGCGAATATTTTCGAATATTTTCCGCCTACTTTATATATTAATTTAAAACGAAAATTCACATACAAAATTATGTGAAAATGCAATTTGCAAATAGTAAAAATGTCCGTTTTCATTCATAAATGATTGCATGTTTATGTTTATTTGTCAAAAATAAATTACAAATTTATAACATTTATGCGCCTACTAAGATGAAATAATATTTTACTATGTATGATTATGTTGTATGAAATAATGTTACTATTTCTGTTCGTTAAATTGTCTGCTAAATACAACTCGTCACCAAATTACACTAGTTTACAAGAAAAATCTCCCGAAATAAAACCCAACTTTTCTTATAGATTTGGACCTCCTGAACACGAATATCATATTCATTTTTTTTGGTTAGCCCTTGTTTTTGAGATATTCACGAAAAACCAAATTTTTTGGTGATCAAAAATGTTGTTTCGGTTTTTGGGTCTCATATTTTACAAAACAAACAAATTAAGCATATTCTTAAAACAAGTGCATAGTAAATATGCCAACAAACATTTTGAGTTATATTTTGTAAAAATCCGTTGAGGATTCTGGAAGTTACAGTCGAAAAAAGTTGAAAAAATACGAAAAATTCACGTTTTTTTAAAATTTTTCCATTTTCAACACCATAAATTTTGAACAAATAAAGACACTAATTTTTTTTAATTTCTTGGAGCCTATAGTAGCTTCAATTTTCTTTCTTTTAAGCTAAAATATACGAATATTGGTGCAGTTTGCACCAAGTTATTCAAGTTTTCCCAAAAAAAAGTCAAAACTCAAAATTTGGAAAAAATAGTTTTTTACTTAATTTACTGTGCCATAATTTTAAATGTTCAGTCGTTCTCAAACATCAGTAAAGAATTATTTTAAAACAGTAAAGTATAATTTTTATTTTTGTTTTCGAAGTTGGGAATTGGATGGATATGAGACGTATATAGAAAAATATAAACAAAAGATAATGAATTGTGAGGAGAGGCAAAACATCATAACATCAGAACTATTTAAGTTAGTTCAAGCACCATAAAGTTAAGCCCCTATTTATGTCTATTAATACCTGTAAGGTTTGTTTCTTTTCTGTTTTTGGTTTTTTGATAATGCAAATTTTTTTCTACCTTGTGTTACTCCTTACGTTTATGATCATTTTAAGTTTAATTTAAGAAAGCAATTACTTCTCTTTTTTAATAGTTTTTCGGTTTTGCAAACTTTTGTTTAATTAGTTTGATTTTTTTTTAAGTAGATAGTTGTCGTATGATTAGTTGCAAATATAATCTCTCTGAGGATAAATTTAATTCTAAACATTCAAGTGAAAATATTAATTAAAAACGAAAAAATATTACTAATATAAATTTTAAATAGTGTATTGTTTTTAAAAATCAATAAATCAATACTGATAGGCAGCTATAAGCAAAACAACATAAATTGTTAGTAAAGTGTAAGGTCTAGTTTATTTAAATGGCGTCGTCAAGAAGTTTCAAGTGTAAAAATGGCCCAAATTCATTTTGTTTTATTTGTGGAAGTAACATAATACATAATACATACATCTTCATTACAAACTGATATTTTCCAACTCCTAAAATAAATCCGAGGTGGAAGGAGCTAGATCATGGCAAAAAACTTCACAAAAAAATCTCAATTTCGAGAAAAACCATATAAAAATTAAATATATCTTTTGTCCAAAAAAGACATTTCATAATCAACTAACTGATATTTGTCAACTCCTAAAATAAGTTCAAGGTGTGAGGAGCTAGATCATGTTAAAAACTTCACAAAAAAAATCTCAATTTCGAGAAAAATCATATACAAATAAAATACAACTTTTGTAAAAAAAAAGACATTGCATAATCAACTAACTGATATTTTCCAACTCCCAAAATAAGTCCGAGGTGAAAGGAGCTAGATCATGCCAAAAAATTTCACAAAAAAAAATCTCAATCTTGAGAAAAATCATATACAAATAAAATACAACTTTTGTCAAAAAAAGACATTTCATAATCAACTAACTGATATTTTCCAACTCCTAAAATAATCCCGAAGTAGGAGGATTTAGATTTAATACGAAAACAACCTATATATAAATCAATTATGTTGCAGAGTTTAAATTATTCTTATAGTTAAATTTTTTTCCAAATTTTGAGTTTTGACTTTCTTTGGGAAAACTTGAATAACTTGGTGCAAACTGCACCAATATTCGTTTTTTTAGCTTAAAAGAAAGAAAATTAAAGCTACTATAGGCTCCAAGAAATTAAAAAAAATTAGTGTCTTTATTTGTTCAAAATTTACGGTGTTGAAAATGGAAAAATTTTAAAAAAACGTGAATTTTTCGTATTTTTTCGACTGTAACTTCCAGAATCCTTAACGGATTTTTACAAAATATAACTCAAAATGTTTGTTGGCATATTTACTATGCACTTGTTTTATTAGTATATTTAATTTGTTTGTTTTGTAAAATATGAGATCCAAAAACCGAAACAACATTTTTGATCACCGAAAAAATTGGTTTTTCGTGAATATCTCAAAAACAAGAGCTAACCAAAAAAAATGAATATGATATTCATGTTCAGAAGGTCCAAATCCATAAGAAAAGTTGGGTTTTATTCAAGGAGACAAAAAAAGTTCAAAATTTGTAAACTAGTGTTATTAGTCGATTATTTTTCAACATTACCACTCATGCCATTTGAGGTTAAAAATTTCCCTCGTGCGCTACGCGCACTCGGGACCTCAAATGACATTCGTAATAATAATTATGAAAAATAATCGACTATTATTTGACGACTCGTGATATTATATATGAAAATTTGATCCTTACTAAAATTTCATCATGTACGCTTTGGTTTTGTTTTCATTTTTAAACTAAATTTAAAGTGAAATGGATATTATTTGCTGATTTACTCTTTCCGGTTTTGTTTTAATTTAGAATGAAATTAAAATCAAATATATATTGTTTTGCAGTTACTTCTTTCTGACAATAGAAGAATAATAATATATTTTTTTTCTATAAATGAAAAGAGATAAAAATGCTGCATGGGATCCTGTATTTTTGTGTTAATTTTTACAGGAGCCTTTTCTTTTGTAGAAATATTTTCAATATAAAATTTGAATTTAAAAGATAGCTTCAATTTTTTTTATAGTTTTATATTTATAGTGTACAAACACAAAATATATAAAATATTACTTATCCTGTATATTTTATAATCTAAGATGATAACTAAGTTATATTTTAATTTCTTTGTTTTCTGTAAGTTTTATACAATACAAGACACTTGATTTTATTTATCCTGGTCTCCTGTAAAACCATCGAGTCAAATAACATTAATATTATTGAAAATTGAAAATGAACCACATCGCCCATATCTACTAGAAAAATAATTTTTATATATAGTAAAATGCAGATGCATGATCTTCATTATGAAAATTATTTTGGAGAGAAAACAACTTGATTTGTCAAATTGTTTCTTCCTCATCAAAGTTAAAAACATTTAACTATAGAGATATACATATAAATTTATGGCAATGAGTCGCACGAAAGGATTTAAACAGTTTAATAATTTATGGTGGAATACGGACTACTAATAAATGCCCTAGGAAAACTATCACTAATATTTAAATGCAATTGTGAAATTTAATGATGTAATTACATTTATGAGAAATTAAATAAATTTAGTTCAAATAAAAGCACAGCAAAAAGTACCACATGAAACAAACGACACAAAATTTTAAATATGGTATTTTCAATTTGATCATCAGAGGTGAACATGTTTTCATATCTTGATTGAAAGTTATTACTACGTATACAAATGGCCAATCTCTTAAATTCGACTTTCACAAATATGAATGGAAAAATGATTTGAATGATCACAGCCACAGCGAATCGCACAGAAAATGCATTGTCACATTTTCTATCATGAAAAAATTTCAAATACTGTAACAATGATAATACACCAAAAGTGCCTTCAGTTGTTTATAAGTGCCCTTACCACTTCAGAAATTAAATAATTTTAAGGAAGTTCAGCTACTAACTGTAGAGATAGAGAGAAATACTTTTCGTTATGCAAAAATGACTAACCTATCATTAGCCTCATAGAAAGCATAGGGTCTCTTACAACACAAAAGAATAATAATTCACATAATGTTAATTTTTAAAACTAATTTCACTAATAAATCCTATTCCGAATTTGATGGATACCACAAGGATCCGGATGACGAAGAATATGGCAGATCTTATAACTCCCACTTAAAAAACAGCAAGTCGGAATATTTTAATCTTCTGGGTCATAGAATTACAGCAAGCGGTGATTAAAACGCTAAATATAAATATTGTGGTTCAAGATTAATAGCAATGTAAGATAAATAACTGTATTAAACGAAATGGAAATGTGCCTGGATCATTTATTTTCATTATTTTATTACTTAGATTTCTGTGTTACCAATGGTATTAACCGCTCTAATGCAAGGTATACAAATTCTTTTAATATGTCTCCTAATCGCCAACTTATAATTGTAACTGTCAGTACTGGTTTCTTCGATCGTTCACCATATAAGTTAAAATAAAAACCTCCCACTTATCGAAGATTTTGACTTGTTTTTATATCTATAACTATCATCCCAATAACGGTCATCGCGGAATTTCGAAATAGTTGACACCTATGATAAACGGATACACATACAGGACGATCCACATCAACTTAAAACCCCACTCTGTTCATAATTGGTTAAGGTTTTTCGACCAAAGCCCAAATTAATGCTTATTGCTTTTAGTTATTTCATTCATGAAAATTCATGATGGTAGTCCAATATGGCGGCTGCAAGTCGTCAACCTCACACTAAGATAGCAGTTTTATTGAACTTGTACGTATTTAAGTTTTAATAAAATTTTAGACTAAGCGCTGTTTGATGTAATGTAATTTAGATTGTAAAATTAAAAAATTGATTTTAAAAATCATTGTTCTGAAATGTAAGAAATCCTATTAACAACACAAATTTCGAGCCACCCTGTGTCAAAACTAGTGACAAAATAACAACATATAAGTATTATTAACACGTAAATTTATTTTTTCACTGTAGTATTAATAATAATTAATAAATAAAATTTAATAATAATTAATAAATAAAATAATTATTTCAGGAACAAAATTTGTTCAGCTAAGTAATCATTTCAAAACATATAATTTATTTAAACAAATAAAAATAATAGTCCCTGGGCCTTCACCTACATAATTTTCTGATTACCACATATTTTATACTTCGGTATGCGCCTGTCCTTGACGAGCCTGAAAACATTTGTTCTATGATTTTTCTCAAATCGGCAGCTTTTGCGTTCGGCAAGCTTCGGAAAACGCCGATTGCCCGCGATCTTGTAAATTTGCTACCACATTTATTTTTTCAACTGTGGAGGTTGGAAATTTGTTTTAGACTACGAGGGTAAGCTTGTCCGACCAAAATGTGTTTGCTTCTGTCGAGTCCGACAACTGACATTTTGGATGTTTGGGTTGACGGACTAGACAATAGCAGACAAATTTTTGTCGGACAAGGTTACCCTTGTGTTCTAAATCAAATTTCCAACCCCCATAGTTAAAAAAAACAAAAATTTACAAGATCCCGGGCAATCGGCATTTTTCGGAGCTTGCCGAAAGCAAAAGCGGCCGATTTGAAAAAAATCGCAGAACAAATGTTTTCGGGCTCGTCAAGGACAGGCGCCTACCGGAGTATAAAATATGTGGTAATCAGAAAATTATGTAGGTGGAGGCCCAGGGACTATAAGGGACCGTGCATTGCTATTTGATTCGATGGTCGCGCTTTAAGTGTTAGGATCTGTAAACATTGGCTCTTTTATTTTTCAACAAATTACACATTACACATCATTTTATGATTTAGTATTTGGCTCAAATTATTCGTTTGTTTTTAGTTTGTCAAAATATTAAAGAAAAACAACGTAAATTTAGTTCTAATTATGCAATATTTTATACAATTAATTTATAAATGGATAAATATTTAAAAAAGTTTACGCAGCACGAACGGAGATTTTTAGTAATATTAAGGAAAAAGAACGATTTGATTTAATATATATTAACCGAAAAACGTCAAACTGATTTCAAATAGAGCCAAAAGTTTGTATACTCAACACTTGGCGCGTAAGAATCAGATACGCACGTTCCCTTATAAGCTGTTAAAAATGGCATATTTTAGGTGATAATCAGCAGTAGCATAGAATATGGAGAAATTGATGGTTGGCATATGGGGACCTATTCCCGAACACATAAATGTTAATTTGGACAATGTTGTGATATTGCTCGTTTTGCATAACGATTTTACGAAAAACGAATTTCACAATATTCTCTTAATTAAATTTAGACAATCTTGTGAAATTCGTTTTCGGTAAAATCGTTACCGTTAAATGTTGTGTAATACGAATTAAGCAGCAGTAATTACTGCAGCTTTGAAATTGATGCCGCATCCAGTTGCCAAAGAATGATTGAGTATTTTTTGAGGTAGTATTTTGTCTTTGTCAAGCATAAACATATTTTATATAATAGTGAAAAAAGAGAAAGAAAATTGCAACAGCAATAGGCTTGAGCAATTTATTATCCAATTTAATCATTTTGCTGTTATTTCTACATTTAGTTTTTTTACATTAAGTCACTGTAAATTGGAACAAAGTCATCCATAAACTTAAGAAGTCCTTAGAATCAGATCCACCACTTTCTGTTAAAAATATAATAACTCAATTATGCCCGATTATATTAGACCAAGGGACCAATATTTATCTTGTACTTAAAAAACTTCAAAATAAAATGAATGTTTGTTTTTAAAAATTGGATGCAATTTTTCTTCTATGATGACGATATCATTGAAGAAACTTTCGCCCTAAGAGAAAAGGCAGCATAATGATATGATAGCAAACAACCCTTAAACTTCTATAAGAGTAAATTTTTTATGTTGAAGTAATCGACTGAATTCTCTCAAATTAATGTACTTTACCAATTTTTTTGTCTCCATAACTCAAACACAGATATGTTTCTTTTATAATTTTAACATTTATCGACTCAGAGCAAAGGCTTTGGATATTAACTGGCAATAAATTTGATTTCAACTTCACGATTAATAATAAAATTCAACTGTCTTGAGAAAATTACTAGCAATGCTCAATTTTTCAGATAAGAATTAAGGGTCTAGTAAAATAGTAGATAAAATTTCATCAAACCACTCAAAAATTACCGATTTCGGAGTATCTTCTCTGTTTCGTCACAGAGGCAATAACGTGTCAGTGTTTTTGGTTGAATTATTTACATTTTTTAAATTTCCATTTAATACTAAAAATAACAAAAGTTACAGTTGCAAAAGCATCTTACGCACCCAGTATAGCTGTAGTAAAACCAAAAACAATTAATAACATTTCCCAATATTTCAAATTACAAACAAATAAATCTCTATTCCAAATTATAAACAAATCCAACAAAAACGCAACACTGACCTAAACTCTAGTTTTCCATTTCAATCAATAACAATTTCATAACACCTTTTTCGCAAATCGTACATTTATTCCAATTTTATTAAAACAATATTTCCGCGATAATAACCTAAATCTTTATTTAAATTAAAATAAGCGTTAATTTCGCGAAATTACATTATGTAATTTTTGATAAAATAAAATAAAAACAAAAAACTAAAGTTTGGTCAGTGGATCGATTTTATACTAATTAATAATAAGGTCAAGGAGTCATCGTTTTTTAACTATATAAGTAAGTTTTTAACTAATAATCAAGCACTATTATTTAAACTTTTAATAAAGTTTTATAATTAAAACGCCACCGATTATAGATTTCAAAATTAATTTATTTTATTCGAATGCATTTCGTTATAGTCTCATAACATCATCAGCTTGCACTAATTGCGCGAAGAAAATTCTTTATTGTTGTATATAAATTCTATATAAGTAAATAGATGAGTAAATAAATATTAAATAACACACAGATATACAATTACAAGTTTAAGAGTTGATAAATAAAAAATAAAAATAAAAATAAAAATCAGTTACACAAGTACAAATTAAAATCAATTAATGGTCAAGGTAATATAAAAGAGAAATAAAATATATATATAAATCAGCTGTTTTTTCTAAACAATATCGAATAGATGCGATTCGATGGGTCCAGTTTCGTTGTTCATAAGGTTATTTATATTTTTTGTAATATAAAAACTTTCAAAAGCATCCAAAAGTGCAGGATTTTGAACACATTTTACTAAAGTTGCCTGTGAAGGTATATTATCATGGCCTTCTTCTATGACATGCCGGGCTATCGCGGATTTGGTGGGACGATTAAACTTTATGTGGCTGATGTGTTCTTTGTATCGGGTGTTTATGTTACGTTTTGTTTGACCGATATACTTGAGATTGCAATTGCCACAACACATCTCATAAATTCCGGACTTTTCTCCATCTTCAACTTTGTCCTTTGTACTTCTGAATAAATTGCGAAGTTTGAATCTGTTATTGTGCACAATTTCCATTTTATGTTTTTTGAATACTGGTTTCAATCTTTTTGAAATTTCACCGGCAAAAGTAAAACTAACGCGTTTCATATCACATTTGTTCATTTTATTCTGTTGGAAAAGTGTGGTGAGATTGTCTAAAGTTAATTTTCTCGAGTGTTTTTTAATTAAATTTTGAATTAAATTGGTTGGATATCCATTAATGACCGCCAGTTCTTTCAAGTACATAAATTCTTTGTGGTAATCAGCTAACGATAGCGGCAACTGAACCATTCTATTAACCATCGAGTGGAAGGCAGCATGTTTATGTTGTATCGAGCAAAATGAATCACTAGTAATAAGACGATTCGTGTGTGTTGGCTTTCTGTAGATTGAAACCATCACCTTGTTTGACATTGTTTTTGTTAGCATCAAATCCAGAAATGGTAATGTATTGTTAGTTTCAAGCTCTACCGTAAACTTTATTGAAGGATTCTCTGCGTTTAAAATGTCGAGAAAATTGGAGACCTCAGATTTTTCAACCACTGCAAAAACGTCGTCTACGTATCTTATCCAGGTTTTAGGTAAAATATTTTTCTCTATTAGACGGTTTTCAAAAGCTGACATAAAAATGTCAGATATCAGAGGAGACAATGGATTTCCCATACTGGTTCCGTGTGTGAGTTTGTAAAATTTATCTTTATATTTAAAGTAGCTGTGGTCCATACACAATTTAGCGCACCTTAAATATATTGATTTGGTATCCGGTGGAATCGATAAATTGTCTAGCCAATTTTTCATATCACTTAGTGCTTCCGGAATAGGAATACTAGGAAATAAACTTTCCACGTCAAACGAGACCATCAATTCATCCTCACCTATGATCAAGTTTTCGATTTTCTTTGTAAATTCTAATGAATTTTTAATTGATTGGCTAGGATACTGTGGTAAGAGTTTCAGTTCTCGCACTAACCATTTAGCTACATTATAGCAGGGAGCATTTATGTTTGATACAATCGGCCTTAATTTATTCCCAGTTTTATGAATTTTTGGCAGTCCATGAATGAGTGGTACGTGTGGGTTTGACACCGTTAGTTTCCATAAATCCATGCGAGTAGGGAAAGTCTTCTTGATATCACCTATGATGTCCCGTGTTTGTTTCACCATGGATGGTAATGGTGATCTCTTAACTTCAGCGTATTCTCCGTTACAAATTGTATCCGACATGCTTTGATGATAATCCATTAAATTTAAAACAACCAATGCGTTACCTTTATCTGCTTTTACAAAAACAACTTCCTCTTCTTTTTGTTTTAGTGTACGTAAAGCTTTTCGTTCATTCTCGCTTTTTGGTGTGTTAACAAATTCGGTTGTTTCTAATATAGCTTGAGTCTGTAATCTGATATCACGTTTGGTGTAATCCGATTTATATTTCACAGCTGTTTCGACATCGGCTATCACATCTAAAATAGGAGGCTTTTTATGTTTAATAGAATAATTCAAACCTTTATTTAGTAACTGCAATTCCTGTTCATCAAATTCCATTGAGGATTTATTAATCACAAAGTTAGGGATTATTTTTGGCTCACTATTACAAACTGTTGTGGGATTAGATTTTGCTTTTAACACACTAAATTTTTTATTAAGTTTTTCGATTTTCACATCTAGTTTTTCCGATATCATAAAATTCAAACTTTGTAAAAAATAAAACCATTCAGTACATTCGAAAACATCAAGGTCTTTCGCGATTTGCAAATGTAGGCTATAAGCTTCAAGTTCGATATCACTTATTTTTGAATGAATATAATCAATTTCACTTTTAAGCCAGATTATCTTTGCACTTTTAATCACTTTTTGAGTTCTCGAATTTTCGACCGCGCATTTCACTTTAACAAAATTTGGGAAAATATTTTCTTTTCTACACTGTCTGAGGAAAAATATATCCGCTTTTAAGAATCTAATTCGCGTCATTAGTCTCGAAAATTTGTTCAGGTTTGACTTGGTTGCCATTATTATATCAATTATAAAAACTTAGAACAATGCTTTGAAATCAATTTTCACTATTATTTAAACTTTTACTACAACTTTTACTAAAAAATATTTTACCTAAAACCTGGATAAGATACGTAGACGACGTTTTTGCAGTGGTTGAAAAATCTGAGGTCTCCAATTTTCTCGACATTTTAAACGCAGAGAATCCTTCAATAAAGTTTACGGTAGAGCTTGAAACTAACAATACATTACCATTTCTGGATTTGATGCTAACAAAAACAATGTCAAACAAGGTGATGGTTTCAATCTACAGAAAGCCAACACACACGAATCGTCTTATTACTAGTGATTCATTTTGCTCGATACAACATAAACATGCTGCCTTCCACTCGATGGTTAATAGAATGGTTCAGTTGCCGCTATCGTTAGCTGATTACCACAAAGAATTTATGTACTTGAAAGAACTGGCGGTCATTAATGGATATCCAACCAATTTAATTCAAAATTTAATTAAAAAACACTCGAGAAAATTAACTTTAGACAATCTCACCACACTTTTCCAACAGAATAAAATGAACAAATGTGATATGAAACGCGTTAGTTTTACTTTTGCCGGTGAAATTTCAAAAAGATTGAAACCAGTATTCAAAAAACATAAAATGGAAATTGTGCACAATAACAGATTCAAACTTCGCAATTTATTCAGAAGTACAAAGGACAAAGTTGAAGATGGAGAAAAGTCCGGAATTTATGAGATGTGTTGTGGCAATTGCAATCTCAAGTATATCGGTCAAACAAAACGTAACATAAACACCCGATACAAAGAACACATCAGCCACATAAAGTTTAATCGTCCCACCAAATCCGCGATAGCCCGGCATGTCATAGAAGAAGGCCATGATAATATACCTTCACAGGCAACTTTAGTAAAATGTGTTCAAAATCCTGCACTTTTGGATGCTTTTGAAAGTTTTTATATTACAAAAAATATAAATAACCTTATGAACAACGAAACTGGACCCATCGAATCGCATCTATTCGATATTGTTTAGAAAAAACAGCTGATTTATATATATATTTTATTTCTCTTTTATATTACCTTGACCATTAATTGATTTTAATTTGTACTTGTGTAACTGATTTTTATTTTTATTTTTTATTTATCAACTCTTAAACTTGTAATTGTATATCTGTGTGTTATTTAATATTTATTTACTCATCTATTTACTTATATAGAATTTATATACAACAATAAAGAATTTTCTTCGCGCAATTAGTGCAAGCTGATGATGTTATGAGACTATAACGAAATGCATTCGAATAAAATAAATTAATTTTGAAATCTATAATCGGTGGCGTTTTAATTATAAAACTTTATTAAAAGTTTAAATAATAGTGAAAATTGATTTCAAAGCATTGTTCTAAGTTTTTATAATTGATATAATAATCAAGCAGTTTTTAGAGTTGTTTTCACACAAATAAATCACACATTCGTTTCAGAATTAAAATCAATACAGTCATTTTTGTAGCAATTAATCTATTTTAAAAATCAGTCGTTGAAACATAAATCAAAACTCGGTCATTGTCAGTCATTTTCAAGTCGGTCGTTTGTGTAAACAAATTAATCAAAAATAGAGTTAAGTGAGTTAAATGTAAATTCGGTATAGTTCTTGAACAATCTTCATTTATAAATATAATACAAGTAGTTTTTGTGAATAATATTATGTGTTCAAAATAAAAGTTATATCTATCTATAACTAAAATTTATATTTACTATAAGATAAAATTTATACTAACTAACTTGTGTTCACAATAAAATTTATATCATTAACTAAAATTTATGTCAACTATAAGAATAAGTTTATTTCAACTAACTTGTGTTTACAATAAAACTAAGATCTATAAAAACCATTAGACGAATTTAATTGAATTAGTTAAGGTTGGTACTCGATTCTTTAAAGTGAAAATAGAGTTGCAATATTCATATTTAGTCAACAATAGTGAAGTACCACAGTTGCACTACACATTTCAATAAGTAGTGTTTAGACGAAATATTCATCATCATAGTAGTGTACCTAAGTTAATTTTGGCACTACAATTTGTTATATAGTAGTGCTCTACTATTAATTGCACTACAATTTAACTACTAAGTAGTGTTAAGGGAAACCTTTTTGCACCACAACATATTATTATTATTCAACAAACGAACGTTTGCACTACATAATATTATATAGTAGTGTTGGCACTACATTTTGGCACTACATAGCGAATGATAAATGATAAACTCTTTAAAAGTTGAAAAATAAAATTGTGTGAATAATGGGCGTCAGATGTAAAAGTAAAAGAGATGATGAAAAAATAAGAAGTTGCAAAAATATGTCTGCCTCATTCTTTCGTCGTCTCTCACACCAATGCCCCTCTCCCTTCTTCTGTAAAATACAGTCGTTCCCCGCCGCTAAAGCCCTCCAAAGACTATATGAATAAAAGACATTTGGTTTGCGTATATAGTTCCATGCTCCTATGATATATGATAGTCGACATTCTAACAAATATATACTTCTAAGATTTTAATTGGAACAATAGAAGGGAGGATTGCGAAGCAAATACGGGAAAATAACAGTCTGCGTTGACTAGAGGGGACGAAGACAACGCTTTTGCTAAACTGTGTTCAATTTAGAACAGCTCTCCACCTCTGCTTCCTCTGCTTGTTAGCTGTAGCGGTCGGCTCATTTTTTAAAATGTTATTTAGAGGGGGTTAAGTAATTTTGAAAAGAATACGATTAACCTTAACGATTGTCAAAGTTGTCATATGAAAGAGATATGACAAAGGTGTCATATGAAAGGTGATTTTTTTCTACTCCACATCAATTTTTTTTTAATTTTCGAAAGCAAAGTTTTCGGCTTTTTCAAAGTTTTAAAAAAATATCTTGTTCCCTTATCTTCGAACATTACATAACAAACATTTGAAAAAATTCATGGTTATAGCAAATGTAAAGATTGGACGAAAACTGAAGGGGACGGCTCGTTTGAAGAGGTTTAAAGTAGAAATTTTGAAGAAAAAAAATATTTTTGACATTGACGATTTTTTTCTCTATTTTGTAGTAATTTTTGAAAGCACAGTTGCAACATCTTATCATGAACCATTAGTCTATGTCATCTTTTAATATATGATAAGATTTAAGTGTTGTTTTGTTTTCTATTTGTTTAAAAAATTTATATTCCTACTAGAAAACCCTAATTTTATTAAAAACCTATTTTTAAAATCATTACGACAAAGATTTAGCCAAATTTGTGTGATAACTAAATTGGATTTACAGCAGTGATCGCAAATACGTAGAAAGTGTGGCAGACTTGGCACGTTTGATAATATTACCAGCCAATAATAGATTAGCAATATTATCTATCCAAAAAAACTTCGTCTAAATTTTCCTTAAATTTATATTTTGAAATGAAAACAAAGACATAAGTAGTATTTTATTTGCCCAATCGGAATTCGCATTGAACTATCAAAACGCAATTTTCAAATAAAATGAACCATAAAATTCGAATTGGATATCAAGTGTTTTCTGGAAGTTGGTAGTACTTGTTCAGAAAGTAAATGAAAAATATAAAAATCACCAAACTTTTATTTAATTTTTTATTATTGTTATAATTTGATAGTTCTGCGTGTTAATATACTTACATTACTTATGCTTATACTCATTATACTTACATTTTTATTAATAAATACAAAAGTCAAACTGTCAAAACTTCAAAATTTTGAAATTCTGACAACTTTTAGAAATAAAAAATGATGTGTAGCGAATTACGTGTTGAGTACGCGAACTAAAATACAATTCTGACTTTTCAAAACCAACTATTATGTCAGATTTGGATTTGGATACATGAAATTGTTAGTGTAATTTGGCAAATAAAATACGGCTATAGAAAGTTTCAAATTTTGTAAAAACACAAAATATTGTTGTATTGAATTAAATTAAAAAGTCCCAAAACTCTAAATATTTTCCTGATTAGCTCCAGTTTTTTCTGGTTAAACAAGGATGACACTGAAAGTCAAATAATAAAGTTTCAGTACGGCGAATGTGAAAAGATTGTATGTGATGTGATGTGATGCTATTTGGGTTTTTGAACGAAGAATATACATATTAAATGATTAAGGGATTCATATTTGACAATATTTACTCCAATATATTTTTTGAAATAATGAATGAAAAAGCACCTTATTCTTGTTTACTGAGTTTTATTAGTTTTTATTATATACGCATTTTGAAAGCTATGCTTTCATCATCTGTAGCATATATAAACTAAATTTTAAAGTAAGATACATTTCGTTATATACATATCGGTGGATTAATAAAAACCCATTTTTAAAATTAATAATCTAATTACAGAAAATATGGAGGGGCTGAAATCTCACAGCTCTGAGATATCAAGACTTCGGTCTGGGTTAAGGATTTGTATATAGTTTTCGGCAAAATACTTTTATGAGGACATGGTTTTTAGTTTTGGGCAGCGATGTATATCAAACATAACTCTTTGTTAAAGTTCAAGTACTTTTTATATCTGTTTAAAAAGTTATTACAAAACTAACATGAAACATCAATACGTTGCCGGAAAATTATAATCAAAATTCCAAAAATATTGTTAAATTAAGTAAAATCAAACTTTTTCAAAATTCCAAAAATATTCCAAAAATTAGAATAAAATCAAATTTCAATCTGAATTCCAATAATATTTCAAAAATTCTTAAAAATTCAAACTTTTTCCAAAATTTAAAAATATTGCAAAAATTATTACAAAAATCAAAAATTATTCCAAAAATTATAATAAAATCAAAAATTTAAAATTTTTCAAAGTTCTAAAAATATTCCAAAATTCTTACAAAATCAAAAATTAAAACTTTTGCCGAAATTCTAAAAATATTGCAAAAATTATTACAAAATCAAATATACAAACTTTTTCAAAATTCCAAAAATATTTAAAAAACTATAACAAATTCAAAAATTTCCATGTCCAATTTCATTTTAAGTTACATTTACGTCATAAAAACAGCTACATTTTTTTCCCAAAAAATTGGCTAAAAAATTAAATGAAATCCTTTTTTGACACACTTGACATTATTTTTTGACAAACTTATAATGCCATAATTCTCTATAATAATAATAAAATATCATGTCATACGAACTATTAATTTTATTTTTTTCTAAGAAAACAGGGTAAAAAATAAATAAAAACCTTTCTTTTGACACACTTGACAACATTTTTTGACAAACTTATAATGCCATAATTCTCAATAATCATAATAAAATTTCATTTCAAACAAACAATGTTATTTTTTTTCCAAAAATTAGGTAAAAAACTAAATAAAAATCTTTTGACACACTTGACAACATTTTTTTGACAAACCTATAATGCCATAATTCTCAATAATAATAATAAAACTTCATTTCAAACAAACAATTAATTTTATTTTTTTTCCAAAAAATTGGGTAAAAAAATAAATAAAAATCTTTCTTTTGACACACTTGACAACTTTTTTTTGACAAGCTTATAATGCAATAATCAAAATTTTGGTCTCACATACTAATCCCGACCATCAAGATTTCTCCAAATTCAATGTTCCTACTCGTAATCACTTAAAATGAACGTTTTTTAAGCAAAAAATATGCAAATTTCCTTGTTTTGACACACTTGACGATTTTTTTGACACACTTCCGGTACAGTTATCAAACACATCGTCCTCTTCCCATTGAGTAAACCTATTTTTAGAAAAAAAAATTTTTGAAATCCGTTCAGCGGTTTTCTAGATTTCGTCGGTTGTGACGGCCGGCCGGACGACCGACAGACAGACACACATTTTTTTTTTTGCTTTTTTAGAATCAGTAGGTCCTAAAACGTCGAGAAATGCCAAAAAAAGTGGGGGTAAGAATTTCACTTTGAGTTCATGAATGTAATACTTAGTAGGTCTTTCAGACCGAAGTAAAATATAAAATATAAAGCAAAATGGATGAATCTAATAAAACAATTAAACAAACCATTAGAGAAATTTAAAAAAAAATTAAAAAGATGTTGACAAAAGAAATTAAACGAATTGGCCTTTATTAGCAGTTACTATCTGATTAAATGTACCAGAAAGAGCCGGTTTTTCTCTCATATTAAATGTACCAGAAAGAGCAGGTTTCACCAAATATCAATGTCATCAATAACCGTGGGAGTTTTTCCTTGAATTTTTTCGTGTAGCTGTCAAACTAACGACTGTGTTTTAATTACTATTCCTATGCCATCAGGAGCTCCTTTGTCAT
Source organism: Diogma glabrata (assembly GCA_963693315.1). Lineage (NCBI taxonomy): Eukaryota > Metazoa > Arthropoda > Insecta > Diptera > Cylindrotomidae > Diogma > Diogma glabrata. The sequence continues at coordinate 316,081,884 of OY856187.1, read as the reverse complement.
GAACAGTTACATAATATGAACAATTTCCTTTTTGAACAATAAGTCCGTGAACAGATCACAAATTTTCTTTTGACGATATTGTGTACATGTACCACCAAAGACAAAATGAATTAATGAACTGCTAGGGGTCCTAAGTTTCATCAGTTCGATCATTGGCTTCGGGTGGGCACATATTGCTGCAGAACTGTGGTCATAAAACAACCAACCAAACCTCCTTCCCTTACCACTGAGAACCTTTTTCAACCACAGTCAGCAAGTAATACAAAGTCTGATACCTTCAGTCAAATCCGACCAAACTTGATAAATAGCGCCTTTGACATTCAAAACAAATTTGTAATAAAATGGCTAATTCGCCCCTAGTTCCCTAGTTAGCATGGTATTTTGGGATATTCAGAGACGTTGATCTACATTGGTTAACACTAAGCATGCCTAACATTGAATAAAAAAAAAAAAAAATTTTGACAACTTTAAACTAAAAATTTTAAGAAATTTATTAATTCATTATTTTATAACATAATATAATCCTTTTATATAATTATTTAATTAAAATTACTATTACTTATTGAAATTTTCGTTGAAGCCCTTCAGGAGTATTTTCATCACAGTAATTTATAATTTTGTTCAATTCGGAACCTTTTAATGGCCCTGAGCTCACTTTCCGTTTAGAGGGATTCCTTCGTAATTTTTTTAGTTTTGCATCACGAGCGTCTCGCGCTTGTTTAAAAATTATACTTCTGAATGGATCTATTACAACTTTGTATTCATAGAAATATTTTTCTTCCAGTAATGTACTTGATATATTCCAAATAGTTTTCAGAGTACTGTATTTGTATTCAGTACCATCTTTCTTTCTCATATTTATTGCCCAATCTTTTAAAATTAACGCCAACTCTGCTTTTGTGCGTTTTGCATCTAGTACATAGTTTCTGGTGCGGCAAAATTCCGTAAATAATCTCCAAACACTTTTCTTGCTTCGAATCGTATTTATGGGTGTGTTATTGCGAATTATTAGTTCGTCAATTGCCTTATTTTCTGTTTCACCAAATCGTTCACTAGACATTTATTAAAATTAAAAATTAATTATGTCAATAAATGTTTCATAGGCCGGAATTATGTTATAAAAATTAAAACGAATTTATGCGTGCGTTCAAGCTTAACATGCGAATATGTTTTAACAAGCGAACATATTTTTTAACCAATCAGAGAAGAGAATTTTATGTTAATTACAAAATTCTTATTTTTATTGGTTAAAAACATCACTCACAGTCCACAGTTCGGATGTTAAAACCCAGATTTACAATGTAGGAGGAAACTTTTAAGTTAAGATGTTTGGCTTTGATAAGGAAAAATTGCTTGACGAAACAAATTTTTTGCCCAGAAAAAATTTGGATTGGAGGACTGTTTCACGATAATGGGGCCTATTCAGTAAAATCTTCTATCGAAAATTTCTGCTGTTCTTTTATTTTTTGAATGAAATTTTATTTTCCCGTTATAAAATTTCATACAAAAAATAAAAGAATAACATAAACTTTCGATAGAAGATTTTACTGAATAGGCCCCAATATTTCTTAAATAGACCATAAATATCATAAGTAATCTAAGTTTTCATTTCTTTATGTATTCTGTATAATTTATACAATACAAGTTACTTGTTTTTATTTATCCTGGCCTCCTGTAAAACCATCGAGTCGAATAAAATTATTATTATTGAAAATTGAAAATGATGACACATTTACTAGAAATATTTTTTCTATATATAATATAAATGGTAGATCTTATCTAAGAAAATTATTTAGGAGAAAAAAAACTTGATTTGTCAATTTTTTTTTCTCATCAAAGTTGAACGTATAGTTAATTTAACTATACAGATATACATATAAATGTATGGCCATGAGTCGCACGAAAGGGTATAAACAGTTTTATAATTTATGGTGGAATACGGCCTTCTCATAAGTACCCTAGGAAAACTTTCAGTAATATTTGAATGCAACTAGTAAAATTTAATGATGTCATTACATTTTAGAAAATTTAATTCAAATAAAAGTACAGCAAAAAATATTACATCAAACAAACGACACAAAACTGTAAATATGGTATTTTCAATTTGATCATCAGAGGTGAACATGTTTTCATCTCTAGATTTAAAGTAATTGATACGTCTACAAATTGCTAGTCTTTTATGAAAATTCGACTTTCACAAATATGATTGGAAGAAAGATTTTAATGTTCACCGCCACAGCCAAATCAAATGCACAGAGAATTTTCAATCATGAAAAAATTTCATAATGTATGTAACTGTAACCACACACCAAACGTGTCTTCAGTTGTTTATAGGTCACCTTACTTATATACCACTTCAGAAAGTAAATAATATTAAGAAAGTGCATCTACTAACTGAGGAAAAATACTTTACATTATGCAAAAATGACTATCCTCGAATTGGCCTCATAGAAAGCAAAGTGTCTCTTACAACACAAAAGAATAATAATTCACATAATGTTAATTTTTTAAACTAATTTCACTTATAGATCCTATTTCAAAAATGATGGATAGGACATCAAAAATCCAGATGACAAAGAAAATGGCGAACCTTATAACCACCAGATAAAAAACAACAAAAACATTCGGCATATAGCAAGCGGTGATAACACTGATAAATATAAATATTGGGGCTAAAGATTAATACTAATGTAAGGTAAATAACTATGTCAAGCGAAATGGAAATATACCTGGATCGTTTATTTTTATTATTTTGATACTTAGATTCATGGGTGACCAAAGGTATTAAGTTATTAACCACTTCTAATGGTTCTTATCACCAACTTATAATTGTAACTGTCAGTAGTGGTATTTTTGATCGTTTACCAAATAAGTTAAAATAAAAACCTCCCACTTATCGAAGATTTTGATTTGTTTTTATAACTATCCGGTAGGAAATACCTATCGTCCAATAAAAGCAATCGCGGAATTTCGAAATAATTGTGATACCTTATGACTAGATATGATAAGCGGGGAGATATGGAACGATGCACGTCAACTGGACAGTGGACACCCCACTCTTTTCATAATTGGTTAAGGTTTTTCGACCAAAACCTAAATTATAGCTTATTGCTTTTAGTTTCAGATAGCGGAGATCGTTTTTAAAAATTCATGATAGTAGACCGATAAGGCGACTACAAGTCGTCCACCTCACCATAAGATAACAGTTTTATTAAACTTACACGGAGTTAAGTTTTAATAAAATTTTAGAATAAGCATAGTTTGATGTAATTTATATTGCTGAATACGAATTTCAATTGGTTTTAGGGTTCCGTTTTCTATAACGAAACCTATTTGCGAGAGTAAAACGTGTTTTTCCCATTATTTCGATTATCTCAAATACTATAAATCCACTGAGCCTGAAATTTGGGATGCGTATAAAACTAATCTATCCATACAAGATGAAGTGTTGAAAAATAAATAAAATGGGTTTCGTTTGTCATTTGTATTTTCTCAAAGGCCTACGATGTAAGGCCTTTGAGAAAATACATTTTTTTATCGAATCAAGTAGCGTATCATATGAAAGGCTTCACTTCAGTATTTCTAAAAAAATGTATTTTGGAATTTTACACTACACTATTTTTTGTGTAATTCTAAATAATGGCGTTTTCTGTATGTTTTCTTTCCTTGATTAGCTCCGAACCTAAGTAATCGAAAATCTTAAAAAGTATTTTGAACGATAGAAAAATTAGTAAGTTTTTAATGAAAAATATAGTAAAGTACCAAATACTAATTATTATAATTATTAAGGGGCTGGAAATGAGAAGGGGTAAAAACACCATTTAAAACCCGAACAAGTGGGGTGTCATTTAAAAGAACACCAAAATTAAGAAACATTACAATTTTTTTTAGAATTTTGCGATGCACAGTTTTTGAATTATTGTCAAAAAAGTACAACAAAAAGTTGGTCCTCCTCCCTACGTTTTTTTGTTGATTGAAAAATTTGAAAAAATTCATAGAGATAGGAAATTTGATATACCCTGAATGAAAAATATAACGAAGTCTCAAACGATTTTATTTCTGTGTTTAGGGGATGGGAGTGGGGAAGGGTGAAAAAAAGTTGCACCAGTAAAAGTAGCACCAAAATTAAGAAACATTACAATTTTTTTTAGAATTTTGCGATGCACAGTTTTTAAATTATTGTCATAAAGTCCTATTTTTAGTGTTTACACCTCCCACTCCCTAAATTTTGTTGATTGATTTCGTTAAATTTCGTTGATTAACAGAATTGAGTCGTTCCTTAGCTACCATAAACAGCTATGGATAACATTTATCCTAAAGTAATATTTTTTATATCATTTCGATCAATTTAGATGATATTGACATTTACTATTGATATTTACAATGAACCATTTATTTTTTATGTGTGTATGGTCTGGCACTATAAATACTTTACAACACAACTTTATGTCAATTATTTTGATATTGTGTTCTTTAAATTCACCGAACCCTTGGCGAGCGAATTTTATTTGCACTCGTCTGACTCATTTCTTTTATAAAATTAAAAAATTGATTTTAAAAATCATTGTTCTCGAATGTTCTAAATCCTATTACCGACACAAATTTCAAGTCACCCAGTATTTTTAGAAATGAAATATTAACACGTAAATTTATTTTTCTACTCCTATCACAGTAAATGATCAATTACATCACACTATCCATGACATGTAAATTGATTATTACAAAAAGTGTAACGTAATGAGAAAAAGAGTGTTACGTAATGTATTTTCATATATATATTAACTAACACTTTTAATAAAAAGAAACATTTTTAATTAACGAAAAATTTGATTTTTAAAAATTAAATATTTCAATTCGTTTTGACACAGCATAATGCAAAGCCTACCACAATTTTTAAACTATTTGCATTTAATTTATAATTAGTAGTTCATTTTTTCAAGTAATTATACGCGTTTGGACATTAAAACAAAGTCGTAGAAAAAGTATATAACAAACCTCGAGGTGCAACCATTTTCCATGCTCGTGAAGGTACTGCACTCGCCGCTACGCGTCTCGTGCGCAATATTTTCCCTCGCATTTAAAAAGCTATTTACAGCGCTAGGTATGTAATATACTATTTTCTACTCATATCACAGTTAATTATCAATTACATCACACTATCCATGATATGTAAATTGATTATTACAAAAAGTGTAACGTAATGAGAAAAAAGGTGTTACGTAATGTATTTTTTCTACTCCTATCACAGTAAATTGTCAATTACATCACACTATCCATGACATGTAAATTGATTATTACAGAAAGTGTAACGTAATGAGAAAACAGTGCTACGTAATGTATTTTCATATATATATTACCTAATTTTTAATTAACGAAAAATTTAACTTTTAAAAATTAAATATTTCAATTCATTTTGACACAGAATAATGCAAAGCCTACCACAATTTGTAAACTATTTGCATTTAATTTATAATTAGTAGTTCATTTTTTCAAGTAATTATATGCGTTTGGGCATTAAAACAAAGCCGTGGAAAAAATATATAACAAACCTGGAGTTGCAAACCATTTCCATGCTCGTGAAGGTACTGCACTCGCCGCTACGCGTCTCGTGCGCAATATTTTCCCTCGCATGTAAAATGCTATTTACAGCGCTAGGTATGTAATATACTATTACATACTTTATAGAAGTAGGCATTTAAAGAAGCAATAAATTTTAGGTTAAAAAAATCATTCATTAATTCCATTTCACTTATTTTTCTTGCACAGTAAAAATCTATGTACAGCATAAATGCCCCACTTGTAGTAATCTGGTCTGTTACAAACGAAATCGTATATTAAAAACCATCACATATAACAATCATATATATGGTCTCTTGAAGTTTGTTATAACGAGGTTTCACTGTAATAGGAACAGTTGCATATCAAACATTTTTTTCCAAAATTTGAAATAAGTGAAAAGATGCATTTATGCTAAAGAAAAATTTTTTATGAGTGAATTCAGTTTTAATCACGTACAGTTGGCAAATTTCAGAATTTTGCAGTCTATTTCGTTTTTTTTCTTCTTCAAAAAATTATCTTTTAAAAAGAAACATTTACATCAAATGGAGAAGTATTCTTAGAACTTTTCTAATAGGAATAGTAGGTTGGAAAAGTATTAAGTCAATTCATATTAAATGTCGTTTTTCTTAAAAGGTATAATTATTACAAAGAAAAATTTAGTTAGACTAAATGGAGATGTTTTCAAAAAAGCTTTATGGATCAAAAGGAACAGTTGGATTGTAAATATTAGTTCGTTTCATATTAAATGTAATTATTACGCTAAATAGAGAGATTTTCTAAAAAATTTTCTGAACTAATTGGAACAGTTTAGTTGGAAAATATAAGCTTGTGTCAGTTGTAATTTATTGAAAATAAATATGTGCCTTAGACTGATCGTTCAAAATTAAACTTTCTCAGACGCTGCCCAAACAAATTCTTTGTGGTCAAAAAAAATCTTTTTTTTAATCAAAAGAATACGTGCCGCAAAATCGTCGAGGTTAATTTTTTGATAAAATCGTAGATTTTTTTTAAATATCTTATAAAATATGCAGATTTAAAAAAAAGTCATATAAGCATTTTTGTAGGAAATTTAATTCTCTACAAAAGAGGTCCATGTAATCTTTTTCCTAAAGCGTATAGTTCTCATGATCTTTTGAAGAGGAACTTGTACATTTTCGTAATTTATAAAAACACATATAATAAAGATGACGAAAAAGTACTAATTTTCTTCTTATGCTATGGAATAAAATGAATAAAAAAATAATCGTGACAAAAAAAATCAAAATTAATACTTTTGCGTCAGTTCGAGTTTTCGAGTTTTATTTCGAGTTTTATTTCAAAATATCATCAAAAATATACGTGTTAGGAAAAAAATTACTAGGATCTTTTTTATAGATAAAAAATTTCATTAAAAATGATTCTGATTTTTTTTTAAATCTGCGTATTTTATGAGATATTAACGATTTTATCAAAAAATCAACTTCGATGTTTTTGCGGCACGTGTTCTTTTGATTTAAAAAAAATTGCCCTCGTGGTTTTTTGACCACAAAGAATTTTTTTAGGGGGCGTCTCGGAAAATTTAATTTTAACGACCAGTCTAATGTGCCTAAATGAAAAAGATTTCTGTGATGTTTTTTGGAGTAATAGAAAATATTAGGGTTGATTAAATAATATGCCGTTTTATTTAGAAAAGATGAAATTATTTTTTGAACTCATACGCAGAGGTTTTTGAGAAGTTTGCTGAGGGCAGAATCGTTTTGCTTTATGCAATTTCATGTTATTATATTAATTTATGCTTCACTGTAATATAAATAGCTATAATGATCAGTTATAATTTTTCGTCAACGCATTACGACCTAGTTTAGTAATACATTTCTAAACAGAAATAAAATGCTTATACTTTTACTTAGATTTTTATGTTTAATATTAAAAAACCCAAAACTAAAAACAATATCATTATAAAAGCTTTCTTGCGTAAACTATATAAAAACCCTTAACATAGACCAAAGTCTTGATATTTTAGAGCTTTGAGATTTCAGCTTTCATCTGATTTTATGAGTTAAAGCGATGCTTTTTCTAACAAATCATTAAAATTTTAAATATGTAACAGCAAAAATATTACATTATACTTATACACCAAGCGAGAGAAGTAACTGTTTGTCTCCCGAGGAGTGTTTGGAGCCCAAGAGCGAAAAAAGATAGAGACACAAAATACATGTCACTGATGAAGATATACTCTCCCGAAGTGTATATATATTTTAATATAAATGTTCAATTCCACTCCCTCATTTACGGGAGTGGATGGCAACTTTTACTCCCTAGGGAGTTAAAAATAACAAACTATGACAACAATGGATATTTTTCATGGAAACAGAATTTTTTTTGATAAATTCAAACAAATTTGTATAAAAACCGCCTACTATGACGAACATTAAAAATTATAATTTTTTTTTTCTTTAAATGATTAGATTATAGTTTTTAATATCATAATTATATTGTGGACGTGCAAAATAGTATATTAAGAAATTAGTTTCATAATCGACGATTTTATCGCACGCAATCTGTTTCTGTTGTTTTCTAAAGGATAAGTGCGATAAAACGTCTTATGAAACGAGTTTTTTATACTATTTTTTCTATTTTGCATTTTTTGTCTTGAAATTTTAAAAAATATGTATTTTATTAAAAAATAGTCAATTTGAAATTTTGTTATTATTACTAATTATTTTAATTAATTAAAATATTTAACACTAATTTAATATTCTTATTAATTTTATTTACATAATTATTCGTTTTAATGTTCACTGACGTTTGTATGACCAATGTGACCAATTTTTAAAGACAAAACTTTGCGTATCGTAATGAAGGCCATTTCGATACGCATTTGGTATACGTATCGAAATGACTTTATTTTAGACGCAAAATAGAAAAAAATAGTATATACACCTCGGAAGCAAGCATTTCAATTCCCTCAGTGATATGTAGCCCTCAGGCTTCGTCCTCGGGCTCTAAACACACCTCGGGAGAAAACATGCACTTCTCTCCCTTGGTTTATAATCTACTATTTTACACGACCACAATATAATTATGATAAAAATCTAATCATTTAAAGAAAACCAAAATTATACATTTTAATCATCGTAGGCGGTTTATATATATATATATATATATATATATATATATATATATATATATATATATATATATATATATATATATATATATATATATATATATATATATATATATATATATATATATATATATATATATATATATATATATATATTTGAATTTGTCGTTAATATTTCTATAACCATGAAAACTAGTATTGTCATGGTTTATTTTTTATTCTCTAGGGAAAGTGACTTTTTTCTTTCTCATAAAAAAACATTCACTAAATAACATATTGCGGTGGCTGTGATATTTTCATATAATTTTACAAATACCAAATTAAAACAACAATGATAATAATATCAATTTTTAATATTGCGCCATCGATTTCTAATTTAATAATTTAAAATTAATATTATATATTTACCAACGTTTTTCGCAGCAATTATTATGTTATGCGAGATAAACACGTTTTTCGGTAGTGAACTGCCCCACTCACGAAAAAAGCGGAATTTTATCTCTTGTAACAAAATATACTATTTCGCTATGAATGTATTGCTACGATATGTATGATAGAAAATAAAAAAAGCTGAATACACTCGAAAGAAAAAAAAAAGGAATTTTATGTCCAGTTTCAAAGAAAACATACATATATGGGTAATTCTTTTACAAACCGAACAAATTTGGAGAAAATCTGACCGACACATTTTTGATTTGGCTGAAATTTTTTTACAGGTTTTATAGCGAAAAAAAAGATATACGCGTTCCAGGATTTTTTTTTTTTTGGAAAATATAGCGGTTCTAAATTTCGAAAATTTCGTGATTTGTGGTTTGCCGAGTTATTTTCAAATATTCATAACTTCGGTTTTATTAAAGAAGGAAACCTCTAGTTTGTTTTATTTTACAGTTAAAAGATGATAGTTTACAAAAAAAATTAAAATTAATAAAAGTTATTAACAATTTGCTATTGTTATAAACAAATAAAATGTGCAAATCGATCTGTAGTCATATAGTAGTATGATCATCGTATTCTACGTTTCATTTCCTATCAAAAAAGTATTTTTATTTCATACTGATATCTAAAACGACATTTTTCGGATTATTTATGGTACAAAAAGTTGAACTTTAACGTTCTAGGACTTTATAAAATTTTAAAAAGTCCTAGGACGTTAAAGTTCAATATTTTGTACCATAAACGTTGAACTTTAACGTCCTAGGGCTTTATAAAATTTTATAAAGTCCTAGGACGTTAAAGTTCAACTTTTTGAGCAAAATTTAAGACATTTCTTTTTATTTAAAAAAATTTCCAGTATGAAATAAAATTTTGTATTTATCTCAAACGAAAAGTGTTTTTAAAGGTACTCACTAGTAATTTCGGCCTCGGCTAGACGCCTTGGCCGTAAACAACTAGCTCGTACTTTAAAGTTTGACTTTTCGTTCTAGATAAATAAATAACTATTAATTAATGGAGAAATGATTTTTACTGTTAGAAATAAATAAATTTATCGAGCCTGGGACGACAAAAAATTCCATATATGGGTTTCTTTTACATACCGAACAGATTAGGACAAAATGTGCTTAAGACATTTTTGATTCAGCTGAGATTTTTTACGGGTTCTATATAAACAGAACAATATACTTGTTCGAGGATTTTTTCTTTTTTTTTTTAGGGTAAATAGAGCGGATCTAAATTTCGAGAATTTTGTGATCTTTGGCTTGAAGTTCAATTTTCAATAAGAATAGTAGATTCTTGTATGAGTTGAGAATGATGGCAATTCTTTACGAGGATGAAGTTTCCCGAAACAAGCGTAGCGAGAAGAAGAATTGCACTGAATTGCACTGAAAAAACATGTCCTATTTCCAATCGAAATGCAATTGTCTCAACCTCACCCTGCGGTCACATATGGCGAATCAAACTACGAAATTGCTTCAACAACTCTACCTACAATTATAAATCGATGAAGTCGAGACAATCACACGAAATATTTATGTGAAAATAAAATATAGTTCAATTAATCTCAAATACTTAAACTTTAAAATGAAAAATTCATGATATAAGGCCAAAGAAAAATTTTTTTCAGGAAAATAGTTATTATCTTTATTCAACTTCCCAATCACAGTGAAATTGTTTGCAAATAATTTTTCTTTGCATGAATAATCAACTACCAACTTCGAGATGAGGTTGTCATGAACTTCAATTTTTTTTTTCAGTGTGCCATCATCCTAAGATCATCCTAAGCGAATACAAGATGCAATTTTATCCACGACTGCAAAATATTTCGATTAATTTCCAGTTTGCCAGTTAAAGTTTTTATCACCATATTGAAATATGTAAATCATAGATAGCATAGAAAAACGAAACTTAAATTTATTATTTTATATTTTATATATGTATTGTTCTCGTTTTAACCTTTTGATAATACAATACCAACAAATAAACTATAAACTGTAGTATAATGTAACGATTGCGTCACACTTTATACACAAGTTAGAGAATGTACAAAATTACAATGGAGGACATACACATGGAAAGTATATATTCTTTAGTAGTCGTGGATAAACGTATATTTAATTAATGGAGAAATGAGTTTTACTGTTAGAAATAAACTAATTTATCGAGCGCGAGACGATAAAAAAAATTAAATTTAAATTTTTGTCGTCCGGCGATAGAAAAATTAACTTATTTGTAACAGTAAAACTAAAGATCAATTTGAACATTTTACTTGTTTATAACAATAGGAATTTGTTAAAAACATTTATTAATTTTAATTTTCTTGTACATGCGATGTATAGCCGAGTGTGTTAAAACACTAGTCTATACATTGTTAGGGTCGACGGTTCGGATCCAGTCAAATCCAATATATGGATTTACTGAATTAGAATTACAGAGCCGAGAAGTATTGATATAATATATATCCTGCAAAGGACAATAAATCCACTGGATATATCAATACTTCTTTTCAAAAAAAAAAAAAACTACCATTTTTTAGCTGTAAAATAAAACAAACTAGAGGTTTTTATCCTTAATAAAACCGAAGTTATGAATATTTGAAAATAACCCATCAAGTCAAAAATCTCGAAATTTAGAACCGTTATGTTTTCAAAAAAAAAAATCCTCGAACCCATAAAACAAATTTCAGCCAAATCAAAAATGTGTCGGTCAGAAAGGTGTTAGGTTTGTAAAAGAACTACCCATATGTAAATATACATATGTTTTTTGAAATTGTTAGTAAATTAATAAACAAATAAAATTAAATAAATTGATTGCTAAGGAAATTTAGAAAAAAATTGCTTGAATTTAACGATTTTCTCAAAATATATTTTACTAAATAGATCAAATGCAACTGAAAAACACTTTTTCTTTTTACGATTACAATCCACTGCAATACACAAATAATGTAATTTTGTACAATATGCAATAACAAAATATGTAATTTTTGGTTCGGTTGGAGAAAAAATATTTTACAAAACGTATGTGAGAATATGTCAAGGTTTTATAACAAAAAGAGGGCGCAAAGTAAACCGGTCGAAAAAGAGGTGTTTTATGCAAACTTAAGGAAGCGTAAAATCTTTCATTATAGGAAGTGTGAAATAGAAGTTTAGGATGCAAGAAAGTACAGTTTTTCGACGTATTTGGAGTTTGAAAATCGGGCGCCAGCTGAAATTTGCACCCACATTAAGTTCAAAATAGCTTAACTCCGTGCGTAACATACTATTTTTTATTCGCCGCATGCAAAATATTCTAAAATTGTTTAATTTAAATCAAAATTAAACTTTGCATAAATTTTGAAATAAAAATAATTTGAACAAGTAACCTTTGATAAAAACATTTGTTATTTTTTCAAACAAATCTATAACTATGACAACAAAAAATAACAAATATTTTGATTGGAATTAAAATGTTGCTTTGATGAAAATGTTTAAATTTATACAAATTATATAGAAAATAAAATTTTTACTTATTATAAAATTTATTTGAAAAAATAACAAATGGTTTGGTCAAAGGTTCAAATTTTATTTTTATTTCAAAATTTATGCAAATTTTTAATTTTGATTTAGATTAACAAATTTTTTAAAAACATTTTGCTTGCGTCGAATAAAAAATAGTATATGACGTACGAACATAAGCTATTTTGGACTTAATGTGGATACAAATTTCGGCTGGCGCCTCGATTTGCAAACTCCACATACGTCCAACCATAACTTTTAGTCCTTGCATCATAATCTGCTATTTTATTCGCCTATGTATTAAAGTGTTACTTTATTACTGTGATTGGCGGCCTTAAAGTGTCACTTTTTAACCATATATTTTGTTGTTGATCTGTGTTATTAATATTAATGTCTTTGTTAATGTAAACTAGATTTTTAAAACTTATGATGTATATATAAGCCTCGGCTTAATTACAGTAAATAAATTAATAAATAAATAAATTGTCATAGCTACGTCCAAAAAAGTAAAAAGCATTTGTATTTGTTTAAATTCTATGAAAAATAAAATTTTTTATCAAATCAACCCTTATAGACCGGGAGGCAGCGTTGCATTTTGGTTAGTGATTTGACGCCGATTGAATTTAATTTTTATAGATAGATTAATTATTTGTGATGTAGAAAATAAGAGTCAGCCGTCAGACTTGCGGGGGGTGTGGTTGTGGGGGAGTTTTAAACTGGTAAAAAAAACGAATTCCAAAAGTAATTTGATGCCGCTTCAAAATTTGTATGATGCATGTTTACACCATAACAATTGAAAAAAAAGTCGTCAGCTGATTGGCGGATGGGGGATTATACGTCAGCTCCTCGTATACATCAGTATAAAAATGCAATATAGTCAAGACCTTTCTGCATAGGATCTTGATGAAACTTTGGCAAATGATCCAGGTTCACTTGAAAATGGAAAATCTGAATTTATTTTAAATTTGGACAAAATGGCGGGGGGTCTCCCGAACACCTCTAAGTTTAAATCTTCAATAACTCCTAATCCCGACTTATGATCTTATGGAAACTTGGTATATAAATTTTTAGTACTGTTTCCAATATTTCTGCGTACCAACTTCTGGTTTGACAGTTCCGGTTAAAAAGTTTTTTTCCAGGTATTTATCCCTACTGTAGCCTACAATTACCGATCGATTTTCATGAAACGTTGGTAAACGCTTTCAAGTACCATGAAAAACATTTTGTTAGCTTTTGGAGTACATTGGATAAAGGGTTGGGGGGTCCACCATACAACAGATGGTTTTTTCCACAATGTTTTTTATGTTTGTTGGGAGCATAAAACATTCGTTCGGGAATGAATTTTGACGACACTATGGAAAAAGATGCAAATATGTATGGCAAAAAACTGATTAGTTTTTTAGCGATAGTGAACAAAGTGGTGGGGGGTCCCCCAAATACCTGTTCTTTTTAAAGCTAAATAACATTTGTACCTGATAATCGAATTGGATGAAACTTGGTACATAAACATTTGGTACGGTTCACAACAGTTTTGCATCCCAACTTCCAGCTTTTCATTACCGGTAAAAAATTTTGGTTCGTAATTTTTTAACGTTTTTTCAGTGCCTACAATAATGAAGTGATTATGATGAAACTTATGGAAAAACTTTCAATTAGTGAAAAATAGTTATCATCTTTTGGGACACATTGATCAAAGTGGCGGGGGTCTACCATACAACTGCTGACTTTTCGCACTTGGTTTTTAAAGTTTGTTGGGAGCATACAGACTTCATTCATTAATCAATTTTAGTGACACTTTGAAAAAATATGGAGACTTAAATGACAAAAAACTGATTAGTTTTTGGACAATATTGAGATAAGTGGTGGAGGGCCTCCCGAACACCTGCTTATTGTGTCACCATTTTTGAAATGTTTGTTGGGAGTACCAAACATTTTTACCGGAAATGAAAAACCGGAAGTTGGGATGCAAAACTTTTGTGAACCGTACCAAATGTTTATGTACCAAGTTTCATCCAATTCGATTATCAGGTGCAGATGTTATTAAACTTTAAAAAAAACAGGTGTTTGGGTGACCCCTCACAACTTGGTTCACTATCGCTCAAAAACTAATCAGTTTCTTGCCATACATATTTGCATCTTTTTGCAAAGTGTCGTCAAAATTCATTCCCGAACGAATGTTTTATGCTCCCAACAAACATAAAAAACATTGTGGAAAAAACCATCTGTTGTATGGTGGACCCCCTAACCCTTTATCCAATGTACTTCAAAAGCTAACAAAATGTTTTTCATGTTACTTGAAAGCGTTTACCAACGTTTCATGAAAATCGATCGGTAATTGTAGGCTACAGTAGGGATAAATACCTGGAAAAAAACTTTTTAACCGGAACTGTCAAACCGGAAGTTGGTACGCAGAAATATTGGAAACAGTACTAAAAATTTATATACCAAGTTTCCATAAGATTATAAGTCGGAATTAGGAGTTATTGAAGATTTAAACTTAGAGGTGTTCGGGAGACCCCCCGCCATTTTGTCCAAATTTAAAATAAATTCAGATTTTCCATTTTCAAGTGAACCTGGATCATTTGCCAAAGTTTCATCAAGATCCTATGCAGAAAAGTCTTGACTATATTGCATGTTTATACTGATGTATACGAGGAGCTGACGTATAATCCCCCATCCGCCAATCAGCTGACGACTTTTTTTTCAATTGTTATGGTGTAAACATGCATCATACAAATTTTGAAGCGGCATCAAATTACTTTTGGAATTCGTTTTTTTTTACCAGTTTAAAACTCCCCCACAACCACGCCCCCCACTACTTTAGCAGCTGACGGCCAAATTTATCATCAGCTGGAGTTAATTAATTAAAATAAATAAAAATCAAACGGCATCAAATGACTTTTTCATTTGCAACGCTGCCTCCCGGTCTATTAAATTCAAAATTTCATTATTGAATTAAAATAGTTGTTATCATTTGTTGTCATGGTTGTACAATAATTTGGAAAAAAATAAATATTTTGTCAAAGGTAACTTGTTCCACATATTTTTATTTCAAAATTTATGCAAATTTATAATTTTAATTTAGAATAGACATTTTTTTTTTTTAAATTTTGCTTGCGGCGAATAAAAAATAGTACGATGCACGGACGTAAGCTATTTTGAACTTAATGTGGGTGCAAACTCCACATACGTCCAAAATCTTTAGGTTTACGTCCTAGCATCATAATGTACTATTATATAAAAAAACAATAAATATAATTAAAATTAAAAACAGGTGTCCCATGTTTACATTCCAAAACGTCAAAATCTTCGGTAAATGGGTGGAATTTTATTGTAACTTTTAAATTGATAAATAGGATGTATTCATAACTACATACATAATCCTTTTTCTGACTTTGCAAAAGTTGGAGAACGAACTATGGATGTCTTAAAACTACTGATTTAAACTGGCTGTGCACAAAATAGTAAACAAACCAAACAAAAATAACTTATATCCGCCTCGCAGAATTTATCTAAGCCCTAAATGGATATGAAACACTTTCCCTTTTGGTATGCAATATACTATTGTAACGATTGGTATGGAAACTATTGGTATAGCAAAATATCTACGAAAATAAAATTTAATTACCTTAAAGAATCATCAATAGTATCTATCTGGTAACTACAACTTGATTGTTCATTTGATTTATTAATTTCCATTAATTCTGTTTTTGATTCACTTTCAAAGTCTGAGTTTGTACCACAACTTTGTTCGTGTTTATCACTCATAAAATAGGTATCGTCAGATTGTAGTTTTTCATCATAAAATGTATCTGTTATATCTTCTATATCTTCGATAGCTAATTCCTCTTCCACTTTTACTTTCTGTAATTCGGGTTCATTCTGTTTTCTTACATTTATTTCTTTGGATTCTGAGGTTTCAACATTTACGATATCTATTTTTCTCAAATGCATTTGGAAAACATGATTGTAGAAAATATGAAAATTCTCAATGCTTAGCCAACAACACGAACATATAAACTTATTCAAATGCTCAGTTTTGGTTACCTAAAATTATTAATAAATAATTAGATTTGATTTATTTATTCAAACAAGCTTCAAATCCTTACTGCAAACCAAAGATGTTTTGATATAGTTGAAGATATATTCTTTAAGTTTCCTTCTTCACTAAATAATCCAATTCGATTTGTACCATTTCTTAGACATAAAAAACAAATATTTTCGGTTTCCATATTATAAATTTATTTTAAACAATTGTTTTTTATTTTAGCTTCTTGTACAGACGACGCGTTATTTTAAAATGGTGCACTCTGTTTTAACAATTGACATTTAACTGACATAATAATATACACTGGTTAAAGAAACTTATTTTGGTATAATACACTATTACATCGATATCCAAACTATGATAACAAATTAAAAGGCTATTCCACTATACATAGTGTAAAAAGAATAACAAATTGTAGTGGCTATGGTTTTTCATATAATTTTACAAAGTATTTTAAACAACGCAACCAAGAAAAAATAGAATATGAATTTTGAATAATTTGTTGTCGATTTCTAACTTTATAATTTATAGTAAATATCGATTATATATATACTATCATAGAAAAAATTGCATTTCCTACGCGAGATAAAAACGTTTTTCGTTCGTAAACATGTCTCACTCGGCGCTAGCGCGTCTCGTGAATAAATGTTTACTGACGAAAAAAACAATGTTTTCATCTCTTGTAGGAAAATATACTATTACGTTCGTGAAATTGTCTTACTCGACGTTAACGAGTCTCGTGAATAAATTTTCAATCACGAAAAAGCAGTGTTTTCATCTCTTGTAGCAAAATGATTGATTTTGATTGATTTTTTTCGTTGTTTTTCTTTAAAGTCGATAAGTTTATATCGAAATTCACACTTTTTTATTGATTAAATATAATTGTCAATATTTAAAATTACTTAGACGATTAATTAAATTGATGTTTTATTTCTATTTAAATTGAAATTTCATTCAAATTAAAAATATGAGTAATGTTTTAGAAGTAGAATATTTGGAATTCGAGAAAAATACGAATTCCTCTTGCCAACAAATGAATAATCCGAAATTAGACGTTAACGCCGTGCTACCTGGGTAATGCTGACGGAATTAGTTAATCGGAGACAAGCAGAGTAAAAACTGCTTAAGCCGGGCATTCACATACAACGGAAACAGAAACAGAAACCGAATTTCATACAAATTTGACAGATAAAAATTCGGTTTCTGTAAAATTTGTATGAAATTCGGTTTCGGTTTCTGTTTCCGTTGTATGTGGTTTCAAGCCTTTAGTGAAGACCCCTTATAAAGAAATCGATAAAAAACGATTGAAAACGAATAGTTTTCTATCGTTTGCTGTCCGCTTCTATCGGATTAAATCAGGTTAAACACATAAAATTTATCCGCCAGATAGAAAACGCACCGTAATCTATCGAAACCTATAGGATTTAAGATTTTCCAGTTTTCGGTTGGTTGTTTTTGGTGAAATTCAAAAAAAGTTTTGAATCGTTTTCTATCCGACATTACATATATAGCACCAATCGTAACCTATCGTATTTTCCCGTCATTAGATTTCTATCGGGCTGATTCTGAAATTTACGATTGAGATGTTTTCAGGAGAAATCAACTAATCGTTATTCATAGAATTTTTTACTTTTCGGTTTCAATGGTTTTTTTACGATAGAATTTCTATCGTAGTTAATCGTTTTAAATCAGAAGATCACGATTGAAATATTTTGGTAAAACTGAACAGGTTTTGAATCGTTTTCTATCGTACATTCCATATGTAGAACCAATCGTAACCTATGGGGTGTGTGAAATAGATAAGCTCCTCGTGCTGCCCCCTGGGTTACGCAAACAGTCTATTTCAACTTGGTAGCCAAACATTTCATTTCGAACTCTTGACTGCGATACAAAAAAAAAATAAATATGAACCAAAATCAAAATCACAATAACAACGGTACTTTTCAGCACCATAAAGCCGCTTTTTCAGTTGCTGCAGTGTTTGCGTTCCTTCATTCAGTTTTTTTTTAAACCAATCATATTTCTTAAAAATTGTGATTTTTTCTGCTGCAGATTTTTCATCAGAGTTGGTTTAATTTTAACTTTTTCTCTGAACAAAAAAAAGAAAGAGATAAGAACATTACAATTTAAAAAGAGAAGATACCGAAACATAAAAAAATTGTGTATTTGTTGACATCACAAACGTCAAACATCTCGAATTTTGTAATTTGTTTAAACTGCAGAATTTATTGTACTGAATATTTTGTGATTATATAGTTTGTATATGAATATAATATTAATATAAAAACGTGATGTTATGCATAATGTTATTGCTATTACATGTTGTAAATATAAATATGAGCCATTTCAAACACTTGATTATTTTAAAATGCAGATGGCGACAAAATCGTTGTGCAAATTTTTCATCAACTAAAAAATCGAAGGGTAAAAATTACTGAAGGAACGAAAACGTGAACGCACACACTGCAGCAACTGAAAAAGCGGCTTAAGACAAAAAATATTGGACCTTCAGTCCGTATTTTGCAATTGAACATTGAAGGCATAAGCAGGTCAAAAACTGAATATTTACAAAGTTTATTAAAAGATTACGACATCGACGTTATAATTCTGCAAGAAACGCATTTACCCCTTGTAAAAAAAATTGATAGAAAACGATAGAAACCGATAGACCGTTTTCTATCGTTTCCTATGCGGTTTTTGAATGAGAATTAATTGGTTGGAATCGTTTTTTCCCATAGAAACGGATGCGGACTCTTACGTTTTGCCTTTTGTGGCGGACGCAATTTCTATCGTTTTTGGGTGTTTCTTATCGTTATTTTCTGATAGAAATTAAAATCTAGTAAAAAAATAGAACCGTTTTCTATCGTTTCCTATGCGGTTTTTGAATGAAAATGAATGGGGCTGTATCGTTTTTTTCCGATAGAATGTTTGTATCGCTTTAATCGTTTCCTATCGTTTTTTGGTTATCTGAATCGTTTTCAAAGGGTTATTTCACATTATTTTTTTTTCTGTCAATTCCTATCCGTTTTAATCGTTTCTTATCGTAAAAGGCGAATTTCAGTGCAATATCCTATCGTTTTGAATCGTTTTCAATGGGTTATTTCACATTATCTTTTTTTCTGTATCCTATCGTTTTGAATCGTTTTCAATGGGTTTTTTCACATCATTTTTTTTTGTTTATTCCTATCCGTTTTAATCGTTTCTTATCGTAAAAGCCGAATTTCAGTGCAATATTCTATCGTTTTCAATGGGTTTTTTCACATTATTTTTTTTTTGTTAATTCCTATCCGTTTTAATCCTTTCTTATCGTAAAAGCCGAATTTTAGTGCAATATCCTATCGTTTTGAATCGTTTTCAATGGGTTATTTCACATTATTTTTTTTTCTGTAAATTCCTATCCGTTTTAATCGTTTCTTATCGTAAAAGCTGAATTTCAGAGCAATATCCTATCGTTTTGAATCGTTTTCAATGGGTTTTTTCACATTATTTTTTTTTTGTTTATTCCTATCCGTTTTAATTGTTTTTTATCGTAAAAGCCGAATTTCAGTGCAATATCCTATCGTTTTGAATCGTTTTCAATGGGTTTTTTCACATTATTTTTTTTTCTGTTAATTCCCATGGTATAACGAATATTTTTCATTTTACCATGGTTAATTCCTATCCGTTTTAATCGTTTCTTATCGTAAAAGCCGAAATTCAGTGCAATTCCTATCCTTCAGTGAAATTCCTATCCGTTTCAATCGTTTCTTATCGTAAAAGCCAAATTTTAGTGCAATATCCTATCGTTTTGAATCGTTTTCAATGGGTTTTTTCACATCATTTTTTTTTTGTTTATTCCTATCCGTTTTAATCGTTTCTTATGGTAGAAGCCAAATTTTAGTGCAATATCCTATCGTTTTGAATCGTTTTCAATGGGTTTTTCACATTATTTTTTTTTTGTTTATTACTATCCGTTTTAATCGTTTCTTATCGTAAAAGCCGAATTTCAGTGCAATATCCTATCGTTTTCGATGAGTTTTTTCACATTATTATTTCTTCTGTTAATTCCTATCCGTTTTAATCGTTTCTTATCGTAAATGCCGAATTTTAGTGCAATATCCTATCGTTTTGAATCGTTTTCAATGGGTTTTTTCACATTATTTTTTTTGTTTGTTTATTCCTATCCGTTTTAATTGTTTCTTATCGTAAAAGCCGAATTTCAGTGCCATATCCTATCGTTTTGAATCGTTTTCAATGGGTTTTTTCACATTATTTTTTTTTCTGTTAATTCCTATCCGTTTCTTATCGTAAAAGCCGAATTTTTAGTTTTGAATCGTTTTCAATGGGTTATTTCACATTATTTTTTTTTCTGGTTAGAAATTTATTACAAAACTAGCACGAAGCATCAATACGTTGCCGGAAAATCATAACAGATCATAAATTAATATAATTTATGGTTAATACAATCAGCAAACTACTCAAAAAACCTCTCCATTTAGCGTTTCGAGAAAATATTAAAAAATCACAAATTCATATTTCTTTCGAAATTCCAAAAATATTGTAAAAATTAAATAAAATCAAACTTTTTCCAAAATTCTAAAAATATTCCGAAAATTATTACAAAACCAAAGATTAAACTTTTTTCAAAAATTCTGAAAATATTGCAAAAATTATAACAAAATCAAAAATTGAATCTTATTTCAAAATTCCAAAATTATTCCAAAAATTAGAATAAAATCAAATATTTAAACTATTTCTAAATCTAAATAATATTCAAAAAATTCTTAAAAATTCAAAAATTCAAACTTTTTCCAAAATTCTAAAAATATTCCAAAAATTCTTACAAAATCAAAGATTGAAACTTTTTTCAAAATTCCAAAAATATTTCAAAAACTATAACAAATTCAAAAATTTCCATGTCACATTTACGTCATACAAAGTACAAACAGCTAAATTTTTTTTCCAAAAAATTGGCTAAAAAAGTAAATGAAAATCATTTTTTTGACATACTTCACAATATTTTGTTAACAAACTAATAATGCAATAATCTAGTTTTTGGTCTCGCTTACCAATCCCAATCATCAAGTTTTCTTCAAATTCAATGTTACTATTCGTAATCACTTAAAATGAACGTTTTTTAAGCAAAAAATATGCAAATATCCTTGTTTTGACACACTCGACGATTTATTGACACACTTCCGGTACAGTTATCGAACACATCGTCCTTTCGGCTCTTCCCATTGAGTAAACCTATTTTTAGAAAAAAATTTTGGAATCCGTCCAGCCGTTTTCTAGATTTCGTCGGCCGGCCGGCAGACAGACATACATTTTTTTTTGTTGCTTTTTTAGAATTAGTAGGTCCTAAGACGTCGAGAAATGCCAAAAAAAGGGGGGGGTAAAAATTTCACTTTTGCAATGCTTAGGTTTTTTCAAAACCGAAGTAATATCCCATAGGTGACGGTAGATGCCGATTGGTTTGTTTTTCTTGAAAAAATTTCAACCGTAAATTTCAGATTCAAACCGATAGGAATCTGATGGCGGAAAAATACGATAGGTTACGATTGGTTTTACATATGGAATGGACGATAGAAAACGTTTAAAAACTTGTTTAGTTTACCAAAAAATTTCAATCAAAAACTTCAGATTCAGAACGATTAACAACGATAGAAATTCCATCGTAAGAAACCCATTGAAACCAAATCTGAAATATCCCATAGGTGACTAATGATGCCGATTGGTTTGTTTTTCTTGAAAAAATTTCAATCGTAAATTTCAGATTCAAACCGATAGGAATCTGATGGCGGAAAAATACGATAGGTTACGATTGGTTTTACATATGGAATGTACGATAGAAAACGTTTAAAAACTTGTTTAGTTTTACCAAAAAATTTCAATCGAAAACTTCAGATTCAGAACGATTAACAACGATAGAAATTCTATCGTAAAAAACCCATTGAAACCAAATCTGAAATATCCCATAGGTGACGAATGATGCCGATTGATTTGTTTTTCTTGAAAAATTTCAATCGTAAATTTCAGATTCAAACCGATAGGAATCTGATGGCGGAAAAATACGATAGGTTACGATTGGTGCTCTTGCGCTTTCACTATGTGAATCAAATTGGACCTTTGTTACAAATATATATATAAAGAAAATATACCTGGGATGCGATTTTCCTCCCTCTAACGAATCTAAACTTTGGGAATCTCCTATTATCCTTTTAGTTTTATTCTAACATTTTATAACCTACAACAAAAAAAATTCACAAATTTAATAATCGTAATGAGAACAAATTTTTTTAACAATCATATAAAAATAATTATAAAAAAAAACTTAACTTATTTTCGTTGATAGTTGAGGTAGATCCATCATGCAACAAAAAAAAACTCCAAATATCCCGGCGACACATAAATGGCCTCTTAAGTATGATGATTCCTTTTCTTTTTTAATAACTTCCTTGTAATCCAAATTTACCGTTTAGCTTCCTTTGTTTCCTTTAGCTCAAATTTATAACAAGTGTAACCGAAAAAAATGTAATTTTACTAGTATAGTTGTAATCATCCATCTACCCTTCATAAAATTTTTCCCCTAATAAATTAGATTAATGGTCACTTTTAACTGATTTTTCTTCATCAATTTCCACAGTTCAAATAATTGGGTAGAAATAACACAAAAAAAATTTATTGGTAATTTCAATTAATTACAAATCTATTATTAAGGCTAATTTTAAAAAAACTCCAATAACTTATTGGCTACAACATGTTTTTTTTATATTTTAATCACCAAACTTTTATTATTTCAGAGTGATGTAAAAAAAATGAACTTTTTGTCCTCAAGCTAAACAACGAAAATTACCATTTTGTTTTAAGAACAAAGCTGGAATGAATCTTTAGAAATTGAAAAAATGAGATTTTATTTTCTTTTACATCTTCCGATGTCAAAATAAATCGTGTAATACTCAAGATTTAACAAAGATTAGCAACGACATCTGTTTCTTAGAATTGGAAATAAAATTGAGTACGTTCGTTTGCTTTTCACAGTATATTCGAAATTTAACTAGCAGTTAAATATTAGAGAATTTTAAAATTATTATTAATGTAAAAAAAATGAACGGAAACTAATGAAATATATTTTTATTGAATTAGAAAACGAAGATGAATTTGGTTTTATTATTGTTTTGCGAATATTGCGGACGTTACACCATGAATTCAAGGTAAAAACCAAGGTATTTACCCTTGAAATCACAAAAACGTCGTCACCCCCTCTACGTCAGAAAACCACCGAACTACTTCCACCTATTAAACGGTATCTGGGATCGAGATACCCACAGTCACTGGCGTCAATACCGATGACCGGTTCCAACACTCATGAGGTCCTTAGGAACTTCACTAAGTATTGAGACCGACCATCCATCCGAACGTCAGCACCATGGACACCCCGATACAACCAGTAAGTATGACCTGAAGATGTGAACACCAGAGACGACAATCAGCCAGAGGAACAACCCTACCTAACGAAAAAACATCATTTCCTGATGTCTTTCGCGTGATGAACTCCAAGATTCTTACCGCTCATATCTATGCACTCATAGAGTACATTTCCAATCTTAGTCTTAATCATCGCAGGTAAGAACTTTGGAGCCAATTTTGCCGAGAATTTTTTGGTAGCGTCACTCAAATGATGTTGCCGTACAAACACACGTTGGTAGCAGAATGTACTGCAGCCCGCAGTGCATATGCGATTTCACCAATTTGTGAATCCCACTTGGTATGTTGGCCTTTAATGAACGCTCGAATTGCTGCTAGAACTGACCTATTGACCCGCTCTGACGCGTTGCTTTGAGGACTATAAACACCGGTCCTAATGTGTTTAATGCCGAAATCTGACAAAAGATTTTGAAAGTTCCTACTAGTGAACTGTTTACCATTGTCACTGTGTAGAAACTCTGGTACCCCATATGTAAGAAACACTTCGTTCTTTAGAAAAGCATTCACCTTCGGTGAAGTTGCGGTTCTAAGTGGTTTCAGTAGTACAAACTTCGTAGCATGATCCAGAACTATCAATAACACCGTATTCCCAAGTGTAGAACGAGGGTACGGTCTCAAAAAATCTATATAGACTCTCTGCCATGGACGTGCTGTTTCGAATTGATATTGCATCGGAGGACGCAATATCTGATTCGTGGCTTTTGTTTGTTTACATGTGTCGCAGGACACAACATAGTTGTGTACCTGTGACGCCATGCCCGGCCAATAATAAAGACGTCGAAGTAATTCTAAAGTCTTTTTAACACCCCCATGAGCAGCAGTACTATCATCGTGATGTTTCTGAATCATGTTGGAAGTCATCGGTTTTGGTACCCAGAGTTTCCACACAGGAACATCGTTGGGCATTGCATCAGGTCTTGGCTCAATACGTATGTATAGCTTATCATCCACGACTTTGACTGATGGAAAGTCCTTGGGTGATGATTGAACTTTAGCTATCATATCCGTATATTCGTTGTGCCGATAACCTTCATTGTCGATTTTAATTTCATTAATGTGATGTACTAATGCTTCCGTCAATTCTTCGTGTGTATCGTCATAAAGACGAGATAGAGCATCAGGGACTATATTTTGGGTACCTTTTTGGTGGACAATGGTAAAATCCATATGTTGGAGTTTTAGGCTCCACCTAGCCAGACGGCCACTCAAGTCTTTCTGTGACATAAGCCACTTCAGACTTGAGTGATCAGTCACAATTGTAAATCGGTGACCTTCAACATAGCCCCTGAATTTCTTCACACTCAGAATTGCCGCAAGACATTCAAGCTCAGAAACTGAGTAATTTCTCTGAGCTTTGTTAAGCTTCTTCGACATGAAGGCTATCGGACACTCTTGTCCGTCAGTATCAACCTGATACAACACACTACCTACTCCTGTCAGACTCGCATCGCATCTAATAAAGAACTCTTTATTATAATCAGGGTTTACTAAAACTGGTGCTGTAGTCAGCAAACGTTTTAAATTTTCGAAAGCAGCTTGCGCTTCCAATATCCATTTCAATTTCCCCGAACTCTTCTTTAATAAATCTGTAATTGGTGATACCACGCTTGCATAATTTGGTATGAAACGTTGATACCAACCAGCCATTCCTAATAGTCTACGTATTTGTTTTACTGTAGATGGAGCTGGGTACTCAGCAACAGCTCTTACTTTGTCAGGGTCTGTTCGAAGACCATCTTCACCAATCAAAAATCCCAAGTATTTCACCTCTCTCAGAACAAATTTACTTTTCTTGAGGTTTATGGTTAACCCAGCCGCTCTTAACAATGAAGAGACTTTGGACAGCAATTCCATATGATCCTGGAACGTCTAAGAGACTACCAATAGATCATCTAAATAAACAAAGACATTTTCGTGATATTGATGTGGTATCACTTTGTGCATTAGCCGACACATTGTCTGGGGAGCATTGCACAATCCAAAGGGCATAACCCGGAATTGATACAATGGACGACCAGGCACTGTGAAGGCTGTCTTGTCTCTAGATGCTTCTGCCAGAGGAATCTGCCAGAAAGCATCTTTGAGATCAATACTTGAAATGTACTTTGTGCTATTTAAACGACCTAGTAAGCCATCAATCAAGGGAAGTGGGTATGCGTCCTTTTTCGTGAGTGAATTGACACGATGGCTATCAATACATAATCTGTTTTTACCAGATTCTTTTTGTACCAAAACCACTGGCGAGCACCAAGAACTGTTACTCTCTTCGATCACGCCCATTTGAAGCATTCGGTCGAGTTCGGCATAAACCTTTAGTTGAACAGCCGGCGATGTGGGATAGTGCCTCTGTTTAACAGGTGCACTATCACCAACATCGATGACATGTTCAACCAAAGAAGTCTTTCCGAGCCCAGACACTTCAAATGACGGGAAAGAATCCTTGATCATATCCAGTTCATGTTGCTGATCAGTGGTGAGGTTATGTGTATTTAAAGGTTGTAGCTCTGTACGAGTCAGTTCACTAACAAAAGAAGGAACAATACCGAATTTCTCCCAGAAATCTATGCCCAGGTAGAGCTCTTCTCGTAAACCAGGGACAATATGAAACCGCATTGGTTTAGTGGAGCCATTCACGGTTATTGGAATTTCTATGTAACCCAAAATTTTATTTGCAGTACCATCTGCCGTACGAATACACGAAGTGTACTTACGGTAAGTTGTACCTGATGATTCCAATAAATCCAAGGAATTTCTTCCAAGTATTGTGATTGACGCTCCACTATCCAATAATCCTGAAATATGTTTGTCCAAAACCCTAATTATCAATCGCGGCCGAGGATCCTTTGTTTCTGAAAGGATAGATGAAACACAAGCCTTGCGAAATAATTTCCTCATCCTCCAATATCTAATGTTGCGTTCAAGACGTCTAAAATATGTGTGATGTAATGATGGGAAATTAAATGTACTAGGTGATTTTATTCTGTTTTCCTTGGTGGTGGATCGTTCTGCGTTCCTACATCTCTCGTCGATTTCTTCGGGCTCACTGGATGTTGAACCGAGGGTACCATCCCCGAAGCATGTACTCTCGGACGGTAGTTTACCGACGGGTGACAATATGAACAATTTGCGTAAATAACGTCCGGTTTGTTACATTTCCAGCAATACAATTTTATCCGATTCTTAGAGCAATCAGGAGCTCGATGACCGTTTACTCCACATCTGAAACATACTATTGGTTGTCTGGATATTGATGGACCAGGTTGACTGTTGTCAGATGTTATGCCAGGTCGCTGCAATATCCGTCTCTGTGTTGAATCCACCGCATCAATATATCCATGTTGTTCTGGTTCAGCATCCACCTCATAATCATCCATCTGTTGTAACTCGCTAATTCTTAAATTTGATGTTCTGGTCGGAACTGGTGTGGACCACAAACGTTCAAACTTCTGACATAAAGTCCGAAGTTCATCAATAGAATGTATTGTTGCAGCCAGAGTAGCGTTTTTGAGCTCCACACTCAGTCCCTCTCGAGCAATCTCTAGCATTTCACGGTCAGCAAATGGACGTGCTAAGCGACGGTTTAACGAACCAATCTCCACTAGATATTCGTATACGCTCTCCTTTGACTTTTGTTTGCGGTTCAGAAGAACTCGCAAGATCGCCTTATCATCAGTGAGCGTACCGAAGGTTTGTAGGAGTCCCTCCCTGAGCACTGGATAGGTCACCACCTCATATTCGTGAGTTAAGTTCAAATAGTATCTGTCGGCAGCCCCCTTGAGATACCGTGGAACGATAGACCTAAAGTCGTCCCAAACCCGATTGCTGAAAATAAGTCGGTGGTAATTGTTCCGAGCGTCTCTGTTGTTGATGATTTGTACGATTCAGACTATTTATTGTCTCAGTTATTGGCTGTACTGGGATCGGTGTGGATCTCTCACCTGGTTGAAAAGCAGGTGAAGCAGATGGAGCAGATGATACTCCTGGTTTACTCTGCAATACTGGACGTGTTGACAGTGATCCTATTATATCCCAGGCGCGTGACAATTGCGAGATAGCGTAGGTACGGGCTTCTTGCAAGTCATTGCGAGGACCCAACCTATTCATCCTACCCGTGTAATGTAAGACTCGATTCGCCAAACCATCTAAGAAGGTCTGATTAATTGGTGGCCGAAGTCGTCGTACCTGGTTTAAAATAAGTTGTGCTGCCTGCACCACCATTTGAGATTCCTCGATCAAATCTCTCGCATGAGACACTGTTATTGGAACTGACCCATGATCTCCATGGTTTCGCAGTTCCTCTGCCCAAAGTCCACACCCCGAACCAAACATTCGACTTGCAGCTCGGTGGGTTCCAAACCATAGAACGGATGGTCAACGTCTAACTGGCTTGACATTTCGATGGTAAAATTTATAAAGTCCAGAATTCGAAAAAAAACACGTCAATAATAATAACAAAACCAATTCCAACAAAAAAAATGTAGCTAGTACGCTGTAAAAGTGAAAATAATGAAAAACGCAAAACGAAAAAAACAACGAACGCCCAAAAAAAAAATTTTTGTAAAAACAAACTTGTAAAGGAACAAAAAAACCACTGTCGCCGCTAATCTTTACTTCACCTTTCACAAAAATTCCTATAATATTGTATATAAAAATATAATTTATTTATTTAATTTCAGATATACTGAAATATATATACCTAAAATTAGTTATTGACGATAGCACCCCTAAAATATATTTATTTATTTTTTTAAAAAAAAATTGAAAAATAAAAAATATTCAAAAGAATGTTTATTTATCGGATGCACCGTCTTAACTTTGATTTATTTATTTTTTTTTTTTTTAAAAAAACAAAGAATATTTATTTATATCTTGACGTAAAGCTTAATTAAGAAAATTTATTTTATTTAGCTACCTAAAATTATTTAATTCTAAAAAAAAATTATTTTATTTAATAAAAATTATTTAATTAATTTCCAAAAAAATTGTTTTATTTATTTTATTTTTTATTTAATAATATAAGAGATTCCCAAAATCAAGATTCGTCTGGAGACAATTTAAAAAAGTAAGTATGGTACAATATCCATTTTGTTTAAATCTAAAATATCGCGTTCGCGAGCCCACTCCAACAATGCATGTGAGAACCGACTAGAAAAGCCCCTAACGACCAGATTCTACAGAACAGTTTCTCCCCAAACTAATAAAACAATCACAACTGTCACGATTAGACACTAGGTCCATTTCTACTGACCCAGTTGTGCTTGTTTAACCTACAAATAAATTACAACTAAACCTAATGCGAAAGTTGAAGAACGCTCCCGAGCACCAGACTTCAAATCTTAAACTCAATGAAAAATTGTTCTATTGAAAAGCTAAATGAAAAAAATGGTAAGTTTTTGAATTTGTATGAGGTTAAGCCTCTGATCCTGAAAGCAAAGTATAATTGGTTCTTCTCTTCATTACACCGAAGAAGCCTCTGAGCAAAGAATGGTACTACTGGTGTGCACCTAAGTACAAACACAGCAACACCACTCCTCGTCCCTGAGAACTTCCTCGCCGAATGAAGAGAAGAAACCAATGTTCTTCGATCGCATAACCCCGATGGCCATAGGCGACCTAGGAACGTCATTATCGTTAAAGGGAGAAGCCCCATGGATGGCTTGTTAGGCCTACCGCTGAGAGAAATTATATTTATACACCAATACCACAGTTAATTCAAAAAAAAAAAATATTTACATTGTATATAAAAGACAAAAAAAATATATGTACATCATATACAATATGTACAATATGTACATGGTATACGAAATATATTTTTAATTATCTGCATACAAACAATTATTTACAAAAACCAAGAAAAAAAATATGTACCAAATGTACAATAAAAATATGTACATTGACAGATGTGTACAAAAAAAAATATGTACATTGTATCAAAAATATGTACATGGTAGTAGAAAAACCAATCTCTAAAAAAACTACTACCCCCAAAACAGTTTTTTTTTCAAACTACAAAAACAATTAACTGATTATACAGTGAGGGACAGGGGCCTCCTGTGGACCAGACCACTCCTCTACCTGTCGCATGGTCGGTGAGGTGGAAACCTCCTCAACCAGCTCCTCTGTTTGAGTACTCTTGGTCGAGGAAGCTCCCAGCTCCACGACCAAGCGACTCTCCTTCTCCTTCTTCCTCCTCTCCTTCCTCTTCAAGTGAGAGCTCCTATTTCTCTTTATCCTCTTCCTCTCACGCCAGCCCACATTCACTTCCTCATTCACTACATCCAACTCCTCATTCACTCCATTCAACTCCTCATTCACTCCATTCAACTCCTGATTCACTATCTCACAAATCAAATCATCCAATACCTTATCATATCGTTCTTCGTATATGTCCTCCATCAGTTCCCTATAAATTCCATCCTTAACTTCATTCATAATCACATTTATCATTCCATCCACTACATTCCTCGCCTCAACCATTCTCTCCTTTCTCTCCACATTCGCTCTCTCATCCACCGCATTCATCCATGGCTCAAACCCCCCTGGCCGACACTTCCTTCTCAACCCCTGACCCCTCATCGTATACATATTCTTAGAAAAAAAAATTAAAAAAAAAAAATTCCAATCTAACCACACAAAAAAACCAATACTGGTTATCAGAAAATATATATATTCAAAAAGGAATATAGAGAATATATGAATATTAGAATATTATTAAAAAAAAACCAATAACTGGTTTCCAAAAAATTAACAAAAAAAAGTATTATTGTAACAAAAACCAAAAACTGGTTTTATAAAAATGCGCTTAATTGCGGCAAAAATAGCTCTATTATTCAAAAAAAACCTTAAACTGGTTTTCAAACAAAAAAAAAATTTTTTCCCGTATTATTACGGTTCCAGAAACCTAACACAACCCCAGGGTTTCGTTTCGGCTGCCACTTCTTGCGTTTTCACGATGTGAATCAAATTGGACCTTTGTTACAAATATATATATAAAGAAAATATACCTGGGATGCGATTTTCCTCCCTCTAACGAATCTAAACTTTGGGAATCTCCTATTATCCTTTTAGTTTTATTCTAACATTTTATAACCTACAACAAAAAAAATTCACAAATTTAATAATCGTAATGAGAACAAAGTTTTTTAACAATCATATAAAAATAATTATAAAAAAAAACTTAACTTATTTTCGTTGATAGTTGAGGTAGATCCATCATGCAACAAAAAAAAACTCCAAATATCCCGGCGACACATAAATGGCCTCTTAAGTATGATGATTCCTTTTCTTTTTTAATAACTTCCTTGTAATCCAAATTTACCGTTTAGCTTCCTTTGTTTCCTTTAGCTCAAATTTATAACAAGTGTAACCGAAAAAAATGTAATTTTACTAGTATAGTTGTAATCATCCATCTACCCTTCATAAAATTTTTCCCCTAATAAATTAGATTAATGGTCACTTTTAACTGATTTTTCTTCATCAATTTCCACAGTTCAAATAATTGGGTAGAAATAACACAAAAAAAATTTATTGGTAATTTCAATTAATTACAAATCTATTATTAAGGCTAATTTTAAAAAAACTCCAATAACTTATTGGCTACAACATGTTTTTTTTATATTTTAATCACCAAACTTTTATTATTTCAGAGTGATGTAAAAAAAATGAACTTTTTGTCCTCAAGCTAAACAACGAAAATTACCATTTTGTTTTAAGAACAAAGCTGGAATGAATCTTTAGAAATTGAAAAAATGAGATTTTATTTTCTTTTACATCTTCCGATGTCAAAATAAATCGTGTAATACTCAAGATTGAACAAAGATTAGCAACGACATCTGTTTGTTAGAATTGGAAATAAAATTGAGTACGTTCGTTTGCTTTTCACAGTATATTCGAAATTTAACTAGCAGTTAAATATTAGAGAATTTTAAAATTATTATTAATGTAAAAAAAATGAACGGAAACTAATGAAATATATTTTTATTGAATTAGAAAACGAAGATGAATTTGGTTTTATTATTGTTTTGTGAATATTGCGGACGTTACAGTGCTACATATGGAATGTACGATAGAAAACGTTTAAAAACTTGTTTAGTTTACCAAAAAATTTCAATCAAAAACTTCAGATTCAGAACGATTAACAACGATAGAAATTCTATCGTAAAAAACCCATTGAAACCAAATCTGAAATATCCCATAGGTGACGAATGATGCCGATTGGTTTGTTTTTCTTGAAAAAATTTCAATCGTAAATTTCAGATTCAAACCGATAGGAATCTGATGGCGGAAAAATACGATAGGTTACGATTGGTGCTACATATGGAATGTACGATAAAAAACTATTCAAAACTTGTTCAGTTTTACCAAAAAATTTCAAGTCGTGATCTTCAGATTTAAAACGATTAACAACGATAGAAATTCCATCGTAAAAAAACCATTGAAACCGAAAAGTAAAAAATCCTATTGATAACGATAGATTATGATTGGTTGATTTCTCCTGAAAACATCACAATCGTAAATTTCAGAATCAGCCCGATAGAAATCTAATGACGGGAAAATACGATAAGCTACGATTGGTGCTATATATGTAATGTCGGATAGAAAACGATTCTATTCAATTCAATTTCACCAAAAAAAATTTCAATCGTGATCTTCTGATTCAAAACGATTAACTACGATAGAAATTCTATTGTAGAAAAACCATTGAAACCGAAAACTGAAAAATTCTATAGGTTACGATAGATTACGGTGCGTTTTCTATCTGGCAGATATAGTCTATGCGTTTAAAATGATTAAATCCGATAGAAACGGATAGCAAACGATAGAAAACTATTCGTTTTCAATCGTTTTCTATCGGTTTCTTTCGATTTTTTTATAAGGGATGCAGCAGATGAAGCGCAACTTACCTCTTACCCGTCGGATAGAAAACGATTCAAAACTTTTTCAATTTCACCAAAAAAAATTTCAATCGTGATCTTCTGATTCAAAACGATTAACTACGATAGAAATTCTATTGTAGAAAAACCATTGAAACCGAAAAATGAAAAATCCTATAGGTTACGATAGATTACGGTGCGTTTTCTATCTGGCAGATATAGTCTATGCGTTTAAAATGATTAAATCCGATAGAAACGGATAGCAAACGATAGAAAACTATTCGTTTTCAATCGTTATCTATCGGTTTCTTTCGATTTTTTTATA
The DNA here is from genome assembly GCA_963693315.1 of Diogma glabrata. NCBI lineage: Eukaryota > Metazoa > Arthropoda > Insecta > Diptera > Cylindrotomidae > Diogma > Diogma glabrata. The sequence continues at coordinate 316,048,574 of OY856187.1, read as the reverse complement.
AGGGTTGCAGGAGATGAAGCGCAACTTTCCTCTAGAGGAAACATTGTTGGTTACAAATTAATTAGTGCTATTTACCATCAATCATATGGATCTGTCACGTATGTTAAGTCAGAAATCCTGAGCTGCACGCACGTACTTACTTACTTACTTACACAGACGGACAACGATATACATCTTATTGTTGTTGATATATCGGACACGAAAATTGTAAACGTATACAAGCCTCCAAATACAGGATGGCCAGCTGCTACTCTACCATTATTTCATCACCCAGCAATATATGCTGGTGACTTCAATAGCCATCACACTCAGTGCTCCTACTCAAATAATAATACCAATGGCGTGCAACTGACCGACTGGGCGGATGATAACAACATGTTCCTGGTATATGATGCGAAAGACTTGAAAACCTTTAGATCTGCAAGATGGCGAAGCGATTACAATCCCGACCTCAGTTTTTCCACAAAAAACGAACAACGTAACCCTATTCCAATATCTAGGGCTGTCTTACAAGGTTTTCCACGCTCTCAACATCGTCCAGTAATTCTTGAGGTAGGAATCCAAATTCCACTCGTTAACTCAACCTAGATGGAATTTTAACAAAGCTGACTGGGCTAAATATAGGTTGAAGTTGGATGCAGTGATTCGCTGGATCCAACCCATTCCTAAAAATTACGATAGATTTGTTGGAGCCGTAATCTCAACTGCAAAGAAATGCATCCCAAGAGGCTTTCGTGAAGAATATATTCCTGGCTGGAGTAAAGAGAGCGATATATTATAAGAGGAGTACCATAGTAGTGGTGAGGCAGACGTGGCTGATGACTTAATATACTCACTGGACGCCGCGAGGAAGCAAAAGTGGATTAACGCTGTTGAAAACATTGATTTTTCCCATGCAAGCAGGGAAGCATGGGGTCTCTTTCGGAAGCTGGGTGGCACAAACTCAATTACTCGTGCTAACAATGAAATAAATCCAGAAGACATCGCAAATCACATAGTAAATATGTCTCGTTCTTCTATTAATCGCCTTCATAAGAGAACAATTAAACGCAAATTAAGAGAAATGAAGCGCAATTGCTCGTCTCCATTGAAGTATGCGAACTCTTTTAGTAGCGAAGAACTAGAATCAGCTCTGTCCCAAACAAAAAACGGAAAAGCAGCTGGCTACGATGGCATTTTTCCAGAATTTCTTAAAAATGCTGGAAAAAATGTAAAACAGTGGCTGACTAAATTTTTCTCGAATGTCCTAGAAACCGGCAATCTACCAAAACATTTTAAGACTACGAAAGTGATAGCGCTTTTGAGCACCTGCTATAAATTGGTAGAACGACTCATATACAATCGTATCGCACCGATATTGAATGACCTGATCCCAGTCGAACAAGCTGGTTTTCGTCCCAATCGCAGTTGCACTGACCAACTGCTCGCTCTAACATCCTATATCGAAGCTGAGTATCAAAAACAACTAAAAACAGGCGCAGTATTCATCGATCTTACTGCAGCATATGACACGGTCTGGCGAATTGGGATTATATATAAGCTGTTCAATGCAATACCTTGTAGCACCATCTCGCATTTAATTAACAACATGCTGAGTGTGGTACCTAACTACAAACCACAAACAAATTTAATTAAACGAACTGTTCTATTAACTATAGCACTTGAAACATTTACTGAAGAAAAACACAGTATTTAGTATATTAAATTGTTTTCACTTTTAAATTTTATTTATTTTATTTTTGTTGGTAATTATTTTTGCTATTACAATTATTATAAATTTAGTATCAAGATTCACTTGTACTCTCTGCCGTACTTTTTTCACAACTCAACACAACTCTTTTTAAAAATCATATCATAATCAATCTACAAAAATAATCTATAAAATCTACATTTGTTATATTTTTTGGAAGGGAAGCGTAATGAACCGTTATTTATTTATATGTTTTAAAAATCGTTAAGCCAATCTAATTAAATTAAAGTATTAATCAATTTCCCTACAAAACAATCAAAGGTGTAAAACCCATCGTTCATTTACATTTACATTGTACAACAATTATGCGATTTTGCAGAATTGCTAAACAATCGTAATGTTGCTATTTAATTAATATTTCTATTTTGAAATATTAAATAAACAGCACTAAACGACTAAGTTTATTCACTCTTGACGATTTGGTTAAGAGATTATGAATTTTGGTAAAATTTAGGATAACGGGTCATTACATAGGTAATCGTGTATTCAAAGTTCATCTAAATAATTCCTGTAGTAGGTCTAAAATGCTTAACAATGGTTTACCACAGAGTTCCGTCCTGGCGTCATTACTTTTTAATCTGTACATTCATGACATTCCTGACACAACATCAAAGAAATTTGGTTACGCTGATGATTGGACCCTGGCCACTCAAAACAAAAACATGGGTGTTTTGGAGGATTTGCTCTCAACTGGCCTAGCGATAATGAATGACTATTTTCGAACGTGGAGCTTATTACCCAATCTAAGTAAAACCGAGAGCTCCTGTTTCCACTTAAACAACAAACTGGCAAAACACGAACTATCAGTGTTATTTAACAGCACTGTCATTAAATACAATCAGCAGCCAAAGTACCTGGGCATTACCCTCGATAGAACTCTTTCTTTTAAACTCCACCTAGAAAATACGTCAATAAAACTTAAGACGAGAAACAATATATTGCACAAACTGGCAGGCTCTACATGGGGTGCTACTCCAGCTACCCTCCGAACAACTGCTCTAAGTCTGGTTTACTCAGTGGCTGAGTATGGCGCACCAGTCTGGTTGAATAGCACACATACTCAAAAAGTTGACTGCCAGCTGCATGCCACGATGCGTACTATAAGTGGTACTATCAGATCCATCCCTTTACCTTGGCTCCCTGTGTTAAGCAATATCGCTTCACCTGCACTCAGATGCTCGCATGCTCTCATGCGTGAACATAAAAAGGTAACCAACAACATCACGTTACCCTTGCACGAATATTACGGTGACAACACTCGTTGTCGATTGAAGTCAAGAAAGCCTCCACATAAAACTGCCAGCAACCTGCTGGCAACTAATTTTAATATCTTGGATGCCTGGGATACCTCCTGGCAACATTACAACACAACTGGACTTTCTATTACTAACCCGACTTCTACCCAACCTGGTTTCGTTTTGCCACGTCATACCTGGACTACATTAAACCGAATAAGAACGAATCATAGACGTTGTGCTGATTCTTTCTACAAGTGGGGCATTTCAGAGTCCCCTGAGTGTGACTGCGGCGCTCCACAACAAACTATAAAACACATTGCAACTGTGTGTCCAATTCGACGTTACAATGGCAACATCTCAGACATCCATTTGGCAATTCCCGATGTAGTAGCATGGATAGACTCGCTCGATGTAAACATCTAATGTTCAAATCTACTGCCCAATGTTCAAATATTTTACTTTTTAATTTTTACTTAAAAGACGCGCAATCAAATCGATTGTAAGTTCATTTAATGTGTATCCATGTTTTGTTTTAGGTAGATTTCATAGAAGAGTCTACCTATTTTTTTAAGTTTAATTTTCAATGTGTCACAAAAAACACCATACGCTTAATAAATAAAATCGTAACCTATCCTGTTTTTCCGGCAACAGATTCCTATCGGGTTAAATCTGAAGTTTACGATTGAAATTTTTTCAAGAAAACAAACCAATCGTAGTCTACCGTAACCTAAGGGATATTTCAGATTTGGTTACAATGGGTTTTTACGATAGAATTTCTATCGTTGTTAATCGTTCTGAATCTGAAGTAATCGATTGAAATTTTTTGGTAAAACTAAACATGTGTTTAAACGTTTTCTATCGTACATTCCATATGTTATATGTAACACCAGATTCCTATAAGGTAGAGTTACCGTTTCCCATCATCTCAATTTTCTGGCCGAGTTTTTTTTTAGATTTTTGTAGTAATCTTTTTCTATCAACACTGGTTCATAGAGTTTAATCACAATTATTATACATTTAAAATCTGATTGAAAAATATTATTTATTAGATTAATAACTGAAAATTAATTATTTACTATTGATATTTTCAAAATATCTGCTCAATACTTTGACCTTGCGGGTCCTCATCCAGGTGAATTTAATAATAAAATAACAAGGCATTTTTAATTTTGGTTTGAAAAATTTTATTAAAATTATTTTTGATTGTTTTACGTTTTTATTAAATACATACATACATAATATAGATACATAGGTTTATTATAGAATTTTATTTATATCGTTTTAAATTTCAGCATGTATCATTATTAACCGACATTTTGCTTAAATATATCTTATGATTATTTCAATGAGCTCTTTATATATTTCTTCAATTTGTACAAATTGTAATTCGCCTAACTTTTTAATTTCTAAAATATGATGTATTGTCAAATTCTCAAAAATAACTGCCTCTGTTTTCAGCTTGGTACCCGAAACCATAGACAAATAATATTATTATTTTATTAATATTATTATTTGTCTATGCCAAAACGTAACATTTCCCATTTATTACAATAAAGTCTGTATATAACGTCTGTATAAATTCGCGAATAATTTATTAATTTATTTCTCTTCAATTGTAATAAGCGTAGGGACATTTGTTTGTACTGCTGTGCAATTAAACATTTTTTTTATAATTCTTAATTAATACATATCCAAGTTTCCAACTGTTAAATGTGCAAATAAAAATAGAAATTTTATAAGTGCAAATAAATTGTATTGTCGAATTTCATTGAAATAATTATCATTTGTGCTGTTCTTTGAAAATACAAAATAATAAAAAAAAGCAATTGGTTTGTAACAATGTCGAACAACACAAAATGCTGATAAATAATTATGTATGGAAAAATTGGCTGACAATTATATTGAAGCCATTAACGAGAAAAGGAATTTACGTTTGGAAAAATACATAGAATGAAAGGAGACAAATATCAAAATAAGGTTTTAGTTGCGAGTTTTAGTGCGTTTCATATGTGGGAATGTTGATGCAAGAACAAGAAGAAGATGTGGGATTGTTGATTACAAGAAGATGCTAAAAATGTACAGCGGATCAACATTTTAACCCAGCACTAGAGTTGGATCATCTATCATATACTGCATTACTGTAAGCACTTTTTGATTTGATTTATATAATTGATTAATTTTTGTATTTTAGTTCTTTTTTGTATTAAATTATTTAGTTTTTGTTATATTCAGTACATATTTTAATTTTTTTTATTCTGTGATTCATAAATAAGAGATTTGCAAGTGTAATTTGTTTAAATTAGATTCAGTTTGCCGGTTTAATATTACAGTTTGGTTTTACAAAGTCCAATTTTCTCTTCAAGTCAAAAAATTCTGAAAATAACTTCATTATTTTTCAAGTGAGCTGTAGAATCATTCATTTTTATCGATTGACTGTACTCATTGATATGAAGAACTGTTCCTCCAAAAATACATCTTTCAAATATATGTCCTGAGCAGCCAAATTCTGTTACTATGAAGCGGTGAAGTGATAAGTTTTTTGTCACTTCACCGCAAAAATATCTAAGTGAGTGAAGTTTTAAAACTATAAAGTTAACACAGACTTTTTGTTTGGCAATAAAATGAAACCGTTCTTTTGTTGTTATTGACATTGTGTCAAAAAACACCAAAACGTCAATGTGATTTGATTTTTTTAAATAACATTTTTAAATTAAATCCGATTTATTTTTCAAATTTAATTTTTAAAATATTTATATATACCTAAATTTCTAAAAATTTACTTTTATATTAAGTTTAAAGTTAAAATTAACATTTAATTTTATGGATTTTTGAAGTTTGACAGTACGCCGCTTGCTATTAGATTTTTTAACACTCACATCGCATATAGAATCGCAAAAATGGTAAAATGATAAAATCGAAATGAAAGTTTTTTAACACTTCACCTCTTCACAGTTACAGACTTTTGCTGCTGCAGTCAAATTCTGTAACTGTAAAGCGGTGAAGTGTTAAACATTTCTTCGCTTCTTTTCATTAAAAACTTATCATTTCACCGCTTCACAATTACAGAATTTGGCTGCTGGTGTCATCTCTTTGAGCAAACTAACCTAGTCCTGTTCCTAAAAGCATTGCTCAGTGGTTTTTGTAAAATTCAGTGTTAACGAAACACGATCAAAACGAGATTTAAAAAATAATAACCACATTTCTGAGTTTGAAGAGTTCTCTATATAACTATTGCAGTATTGCGGATGTTGCCCATAAGGGGCCAAATCGGCGTAGAGATTCACATAAATAAATAGCATTATGCAAGTTAAATGTTGCTACAGTTTCATGGTTCCTTAATTGAGTTACTGCCACAAATTGATAAATATCCAATTCGCATTGATTCAGAGCGGTTTAAGAAATATTATCTTATAAAAGTACGTAAAGACTGCGTATCAACAGTACACATGGATTTAAACGATCTTTATCTAACGCAAACCTATCTGTTGACGCCGGATAAGGCAGCCTGAAAATAAAAGCAAAGAAATTCTGTCATGAAAAGAAAGATATCATAATTACCACTGCCTTCTCTATCGTCAATGTATTTCTCATATTATACATTTATTTATTCTCTGCAATGTTCTGAATAATAGTTAATCTTTGTGTTCATTTATCTATAAAACCGAAGATTGATTATAATTCATAATTATCAAATTCAAATAGTATAGATACTCACATTGAGCTGAAAAATGTATTATGTATTTTCGTTATAGTTCCAAATATTATGTATATCACCACAGCATCTGAAAGGGGAAGCAGTTTTCGTTGATAAAATACATTTCATAGATAACTTTTCAACTTACTTTGTTTATTTTGATTTACAATATTTACATATCAGTTTTCATCATCAGTGTATCCAACTGCAATAAATTCAAAAAAACCCAGTATTTGTTCAACGAAATAATTTTTTGAGCAAATTAAATAGTTCAAGTTTTGAACATCGACGCTGCTGACTCTTGAGAGAATGTTGTGAGTGACATATATATATGGTAACATTTTGGAATTTTATCCTCTTATTATTTATTAGTTTTTGAGTCATTCTTTTTGTCTTCAACAAAGAATGACTGGCATTACTCAGCCATTAGTATTTAACTTAGTATAAATTAAAGTTGATTATGTTAAAATATTATGTTTAGTGTTAGACCATTGTGTTTAGTGTAATAAAGTACAAACCAGTATCATATGGTTTGGTGATAAGATTTTTGAGTTTTTTACTTCCGTATTCATCGAATATTCATTGAGCGTCTAACGTGGAGTGTCGACAATCATAATTTTATTGTGTGAATTTTATAATCATCTTATTGATTTCAGATGCTGTTACATATATGTACTTGTCTGATTCAGGAGTTATAATAATTATTGCATCCAGTTAGCAGTATTGCAGCTACATTTTTATAATGTTACACATGTGCGTGTATGATTCATCTTCGTTCATAGTACTACGCATGTGCATGTGATTTAAATCTTCGTTACATCATAGTTGTGATAATTATTGCATCCAGTTAGCAGTATTGCAGCTACATTTTTATAATGTTACACATGTGCGTGTATGATTCATCTTCGTTCATAGTACTACGCATGTGCATGTGATTCAAATCTTCGTTACATCATAGTTGTGATAATTCTTGCAACCAGTTAATAGTATTGCAGTTGCACTTTATATAATATTACACATGTCCGTGTATGATTTCATCTTCGTTCATAGTACTACGCATGTGCATATGATTCAAATCTTCGTTACATCATCGTCGTGATAATTATTGCATCCAGTTAATAGTATTGCAGCTGCACTTTATATAATAATACACATGTGCGTGTATGATTAATCTTCGTTCATAGTACTACGCATGTGCCGGTGATTCAAATCTTCGTTACATCATCGTCGTGATAATTATTGCATCCAGTTAATAGTATGCAGCTACACTTTATATAATGTTACACATCTGCGTGTATAATTTCATCTTCGTTCATAATACTACGCATGTGCATGTACAATTCAATCGCCGTTACATCATAGTCGTGATAATTAATAGTATTGCAGATGCAAATTGTATATGCTGCTGCACTTTGTTACATCCATTATCAACATCAGAACATTTACAAGATTATTTAATGAAACATTACCTCATATTCAAGATCTAATAACGCAAAATGGTTCAACAATAGTCATCACTATTAAGTATGAAGAATTGTCAAACTTATTAATTAAACCAAAGAAATACAGTCCACTCATCATTAAGAAATTTAAGCAATCATCGCTTCTTGTACCGTAGTGTACATTTTGGTCCTTCGAGCCGGATTGAAGCCAGATTCAAGTCGGATTCAACACAAGGATTCATCACCTTCAACAACCATCGAACACCAGGTACTCTGATAACCTTAATTAATTAATAACTTTCATATAGTTTATATTTCTTGTAAAATTGTATGTAAATTCAAATTAATTTATTGAAAAAACGTTAGGAAGAAACATTTAAGCTTACTCTGAATTTGAATTTCACTAACTGGTTGACTGAATCTTTCACGGGTACAAATCTAGTTTAATTAATTGAAAAAATTTGAGAATTATTTACGATTAATTAGAAATCTCAAAATCGTTAATTGTTAGACCATTTGAAGAAAATTAAATCGATTCTAGTCATAAATACATATATATTTTTTTTTATATGTTGTCACAGCTATACAAATTTTGGTTCGCGATTGACCCAAGTAATCCAAGTTTGTTTCTATTGTTTTCAATTGGGTAACCGTCACAGGTTTGTTGTTTTCAGTGTTGTTGATATATAAAGGGTTATTTGAGTCGTTGAGAGATCTTTGTCCGTTCATCAAACTCTGCGGCAGGTAAATTGTTCACGGCATACTGTGAGTCTTCTGTTTTAATTCAATATAATTCATATTCTTAAAGATCATTATTGTTTGGATTATTCTCGAATTTATTATTATTCAGGTCATATTGTCGAGTTTATTATTAAAGGAAAAAAAACCCTCAATCAAAGTTTTCACTGTTAGCGTATATATTGTAATTCGGTTCGTCGTACTTTAATGGAATTTGAGTTCCAAATAAATTTGTTGTCTTCGCTAATATTTTGAATACCGTTATTCCTTTTTCATCGTACCTTGTTGGAATGCGATTTTTCGTTAATAGTTGGAGTCACTATTCGTTTCGTCGTACTTAGTAGAATGTGACTTCCATATATAATTGTTGTCTTGGCTAATATTTTGAAAATCGTTATTTATTTTCGTCGTACCTTGTTGGAATGCGATTTTCCGTTAATAGTTGGAGTCACTATTCGTTTTCGTCGTACTTAGTAGAATGTGATTTCCAGATATAATTGTTGTCTTCGCTAATATTTTGAAAATCGTTATTCATTTTTCGTCGTACCTTGTTAGTAGAATGCGATTTGTCGTTAATAGTTTGGAGTCACCATTCGTTTCGTCGTACTTAGTAGAATGTGATTTCCAGATACAATTGTTGTCTTCGTTAATATTTTAGAAAACCGTTCTGTCGTATTTTTAAATCATTCGTCGTACCTTATTAGATTAATTGTTATTTTTAGGATTCTGTTATATTATGTAGTATATTCATCGGATTCTATTAGATTAAATAGCATATTCATCGGATGTTCCAATATTAAATTACCAATTTATTCATCGGATCATTTCGAAATCATCGGTTTTAGGTGTGAAATAATTAATTATTCAATCTACATCGTTCGTCAGTCAACATGGAAGTTTTGATATTGGTTTGTCCAACATCCGCTGGTATTTGGATGTGTTAGCTTCATTAATTTTTCGTCGTTCTCCTTGTTGCTATCATAATTCCAACAGATGTTCACTTTTGTCTCATTCTTCGTTACCTTGGCAGAGTGTGTCTGACAGCCCACCTTCGTCGTATAGTCGTTGAGACAAAATCAAACAATTTGTCCAATGTTAATCAATGTGTCCTTGCAAAATGGCTAACATGCCTCATTTGTATTTAGTAGTGTTCATCATTAGAATTCGTTTTAATTCAATATTTTGTAGCTAATGGTTCGGTAGTATCTTAAGTCGTTATAGATTTAATTATAATTTAGTAAAATGTTTGTCTTCAGTAGGAATTAAAGTCATTAGTTATTTTCACGCGTCTTTCGTTTAGTTTATGTTACAAACCGAAAATGATTTCGTTTGAATTAGAATTTTATATTTTGTCATTTCCGTCTGCCAAATTGATAATTCAGGTTGTAGCACCGAGCTCTAATCGTCGACATTTAACTTTTGCAGGCCCTCTCTATTAGCTCAAGATGCGTGCTCAAATACAACTAACACATGGTTCATATGCCTGTTCGCGTGTTTCGTCTCAAAGCAGTCCAGTTGAAAATCGGTATTAACTAATGAGCTGATCCTTTTAGAGCTTGGTTGCGTCGTATGTATGGTATTACGTAGTGGATTGTGATGGGTTTTAAAAATTCTGCTTCCGCAACATTGCCAACTTCATTGGAGCTCGTAATCTTCATCATATCCAACAAGCAGCATTCATGTGGTCTACTCTTTGTCACAGAGTGTGTCCGACAGCTCAATTTCGTTGTACAATCGTTGTGTCATTTTAAATTGAGCTAATTGTCATTTCCATTAACCCAGCTGACTCCATTCTGAAACGCTCAGTAACACGAATCAGCGCAATACTAAATCTTGATGTTGAATGATTCACAGCAGGTGTCGCTTCAGCGAAATCTATCCACTGATGTGTAGCGTTCGAGACTGCTTTTCAAAAGCTCACTGTTTTCATGCGGCTCCATAGAGCTTAATTTCTCAATAAACTACACAAACATTCGTGGAAATTATTAACGATTAATGCTTCAATATTTTATTCAATATCACAATTTTTTAAAAATTGTACCTCGTCAATCAATAGTTGAATTTACAAGGTTTGAGTAAAAACCAATTGGTTGTGTTTGTGTTGTCTTCATTCCATTATTCCTCAAGCAATGAATATATCTCTCCCATTATAGAGAGTATTTACTAAAATGTTGTTTCAGATAATTTTATTTGAAACATACTCGAACTTATATCTTGAGAGTCCTCAAGCTATGCACATACCTCTCATTGGAGTGTATTAACGAAAATGTTGTTTCGAATAATTTCATTCGAAGCATACTCAAACTTAACTCTTGAGAGAACACTTCATCAAGCTATGTATATACCTCTTCTAGCAGAGTGTATTAACTAAAATATTGCCTCAGACAATCGTTGTTCGAAGCGTATTTAAACCTAAGTTTTATTAAGTCGTCAAGCTATGATTTGCCGCCTATTTAAAGCAGCATTACGGAAGAGACATTAACATCATTACATGTCTCTACAACTTAATTATACCTGCATACCAGATAGCATTGGGACCTATGTCCAACCTATTATATTTGGAAGCAGCGTATAATCTATCTACAATCTATTATTACTGTGGTTCTATACTTGTACATTATTCTTAAGCCGATACAGTACCGTGATATCCTGGTCCGAGAGAATGAATCTTGTCATTGATGTGATCAACATCCGCTGATATTTGGAGATGATTAGAATTGTTATTTGTCGTCGTTTTTGATTCCTATCATTATTCCAACAGACTTCACTTCTGTAGTTTGCCTTCGTTATTTTGACAGAGTGAGTCTGACAGCCCATTTTCGTCGTACAGACGTTGTGTCAATTCAATCCAGGGTCAGCTCTCAACCGTTCGATATCAGTCATTATTATTAGATGGTAGTCCACACAAATGTATAGGTATCGTCAAGCTATGTCCACACAGCATAAAATTTATACCAGCTGTGTTTGCTATTGGGTTTATTGTGTTATAATTACCCAAACCTAAAGTTTATTAATTTTTCAAGCTATGTCAACTCAGCGTATACATATACTCAACGTATACTCCAGTTGCGCCAACTAAAATTAAAAATTTAAACTCTTCGTATATGTCAATTATCGTTTAAAAATAAGCAATTCAATCATTTCATATTGTTTCGTCATTATGTATCAACATTTTACCGTCGTCACTTATGAAGATTATTTCATCATCTTTCGTCGTTACAAATATCATGAAGTCTCTTCGTTTATACATGATTATTTATCGTCGTCACATATTAAGATTTCATGACCTCTCGTCGTTAAAATATCATGAAGTCTCTTCGTTTATACATGATTAATTATCGTCGTCACATATTAAGATTTCATGACCTCTCGTCGTTAAAATATCATGAAGTCTCTTCGTTTATACATGATTAATTATCGTCGTCACATATTAAGATTTCATGATATCTCGTCGTTAAAATATCATGAAGTCTCTTCGTTTATACATGATTAATTATCTTCGTCACATATTAAGATCTCATGATCTTTCGTCGTTACAATATCATGAAGTCTCTTCGTCTACACATGATTATATTTTTGTCGTCATCACATAATTGTCAGATCATTTCTTCGTTTACATATGATCTTCATCGGTACATTCGGATCTTCGTCCTTATTAAGTTTGTTTGATCCAGTTCCTCGGTTGCTTCACTTATTCGGAGTTAAATCTGAGTTGTTCAATTTTAATATTCAGTTCTTCGTCTACACACATTCATATTTGTCCAATATTTCAATCATTCGTATATTTCAAAGGGTCAATCAATGTATAAATAATTTGACCACAAGGGCTTAACCTATTAAGTCCACAGAACGATGATGTTGTGAGCTTCGCGATTATCATTTATTTTGGTGTCATGTCAATTAGTTAGTGAAATTCAAATTCAAAGATCTGTTGTTAATTTTACTATCGAAGGATGTTGTCATACATTTTAAAAGGAAGTATAAAAAATAGAAAAATCGTTTTAATTTAGTAGTTATAAGAAGTAACTTTCCAATTTGCATTCTTTAATTACGAATTCATGAATGTACTAATTGTAGTATCCACTTTGGTCAATCATCCTCGTGATTTAATTTGTATAATTGTTGCACTAATTTTAAGAAATGTCAAAATTGTATTCGTCTAGTTAGTAATGCTTCAATCATTTGTTTGTCTTGATTTGTATCATTTAGAATTAGAAATCTCGAATGAGATATATTGTTAAAGTTACACTTTAACGGCGAGGAAGATGTTGACGCCGGATAAGGCAGCCTGAAAATAAAAACAAAGAAATTCTGTCATGAAAAGAAAGATATCATAATTACCACTGCCTTCTCCATCGTCAATGTATTTCTCATATTATACATTTATTTATTCTCTGCAATGTTCTGAATAATAGTTAATCTTTGTGTTCATTTATCTATAAAACGGAAGGATAATTCATAATTATCAAATTGTTATATAGTATAGCTACTCACATTGAGCTGAAAAATGTATTATGTATTTTCGTTATAGTTCCAAATATTATGAATATCACCACAGCATCTGAAAGGGGAAGCAGTTTTCGTTGATAAAATACATTTCATAGATAACTTTTCAACTTACTTTGTTTATTTTGATTTACAATATTTACATATCAGTTTTCATCATCAGTGTATCCAACTGCAATAAATTCAAAAAAACCCAGTATTTTGATATGAGAACTGAATCTAAAAAATTATGGTGCAAATTATGAAACTTTTTGCAATCCATACAATTTTAGAGCGATCTAGTTTCGAACCAATGAGAAAATTTTTAAACTTTAAAAAAGTTTATCATTCTCATCAGGGCTAGCCGACTAGATAAACTCTACCAAAAAATGTTAACGCTAATGATTATAAACCAAAAATTAGGTTACAACTCTAGCGAAGTGTAAAAACAAAAAATTTACATAAACATACATTTAATAAATTCAGGTTTAGTCAATTAATTTCTCTGGTGATCACTGTTTTGTTATAATCTAGATTTTCTAGTATTGAATAACAAAATTGTATCTGTGAGAAGAAGATGACTAGTCTTCACTTGTGTCTATTGACACATGATCAACAATTAATTCAGTAAATTATTTGTGATATAACATCACCCCGATGGAAAATCTCCCATCAAGAATAATATGAGAACTGAATCTAAAAAATTATGGTGCAAATTATGAAACTTTTTGCAATCCATACAATTTTAGAGCGATCTAGTTTCGAACCAATGAGAAAATTTTTAAACTTTAAAAAAGTTTATCATTCTCATCAGGGACTGAGGGAGTCGGCTAGCCCTGATGAGAATGATAAACTTTTTTAAAGTTTAAAAATTTTCTCATTGGTTCGAAACTAGATCGCTCTAAAATTGTATGGATTGCAAAAAGTTTCATAATTTGCACCATAATTTTTTAGATTCAGTTCTCATATTATTCTTGATGGGAGATTTTCCATCGGGGTGATGTTATATCACAAATAATTTACTGAATTAATTGTTGATCATGTGTCAATAGACACAAGTGAAGACTAGTCATCTTCTTCTCACAGATACAATTTTGTTATTCAATACTAGAAAATCTAGAGTATAACAAAATAGTGATCACCAGAGAAATTAATTGACTAAACCTGAATTTATTAAATGTATGTTTATGTAAATTTTTTGTTTTTACACTTCGCTAGAGTTGTAACCTAATTTTTGGTTTATAATCATTAGCGTTAACATTTTTTGGTAGAGTTTGTCTAGTCGGCTAGCCCTGATGAGAATGATAAACTTTTTTAAAGTTTAAAAATTTTCTCATTGGTTCGAAACTAGATCGCTCTAAAATTGTATGGATTGCAAAAAGTTTCATAATTTGCACCATAATTTTTTAGATTCAGTTCTCATATTATTCTTGATGGGAGATTTTCCATCGGGGTGATGTTATATCACAAATAATTTACTGAATTAACCCAGTATTTGTTCAACGAAATAATTTTTTGAGCAAATTAAATAGTTCAAGTTTTGAACATCGACGCTGCTGACTCTTGAGAGAATGTTGTGAGTGACATATATATATGGTAACATTTTGGAATTTTATCCTCTTATTATTTATTAGTTTTTGAGTCATTCTTTTTGTCTTCAACAAAGAATGACTGGCATTACTCAGCCATTAGTATTTAACTTAGTATAAATTAAAGTTGATTATGTTAAAATATTATGTTTAGTGTTAGACCATTGTGTTTAGTGTAATAAAGTACAAACCAGTATCATATGGTTTGGTGATAAGATTTTTGAGTTTTTTATTTCCGTATTCATCGAATATTCATTGAGCGTCTAACGTGGAGTGTCGACAGACAATCATAATTTTATTGTGTGAATTTTATAATCATCTTATTGATTTCAGATGCTGTTACATATATGTACCTGTCTGATTCAGGAGTTGTAATAATTATTGCATCCAGTTAGCAGTATTGCAGCTACATTTTTATAATGTTACACATGTGCGTGTATGATTCATCTTCGTTCATAGTACTACGCATGTGCATGTGATTCAAATCTTCGTTACATCATAGTTGTGATAATTATTGCATCCAGTTAGCAGTATTGCAGCTACATTTTTATAATGTTACACATGTGCGTGTATGATTCATCTTCGTTCATAGTACTACGCATGTGCATGTGATTCAAATCTTCGTTACATCATAGTTGTGATAATTCTTGCAACCAGTTAATAGTATTGCAGTTGCACTTTATATAATATTACACATGTGCGTGTATGATTTCATCTTTGTTCATAGTACTACGCATGTGCATGTGATTCAAATCTTCGTTACATCATCGTCGTGATAATTATTGCATCCAGTTAATGGTATTGCAGCTGCACTTTATATAATAATACACATGTGCGTGTATGATTAATCTTCGTTCATAGTACTACGCATGTGCATATGATTCAAATCTTCGTTACATCATCGTCGTGATAATTATTGCATCCAGTTAATGGTATTGCAGCTACACTTTATATAATGTTACACATCTGCGTGTATGATTTCATCTTCGTTCATAATACTACGCATGTGCATGTACAATTCAATCGCCGTTACATCATAGTCGTGATAATTAATAGTATTGCAGATGCAAATTGTATATGCTGCTGCACTTTGTTACATCCATTATCAACATCAGAACATTTACAAGATTATTTAATGAAACATTACCTCATATTCAAGATCTAATAACGCAAAATGGTTCAACAATAGTCATCACTATTAAGTATGAAGAATTGTCAAACTTATTAATTAAACCAAAGAAATACAGTCCACTCATCATTAAGAAATTTAAGCAATCATCGCTTCTTGTACCGTAGTGTACACTATCAAACACGGAAAACTATAGTACAAAGTCTATGATAACCATTCAGCTGCTTTCCATTTACTTCTCTGTACACGATAAACGATTCAAAACGATAGGTTAATCAACCAA
The DNA here is from genome assembly GCA_963693315.1 of Diogma glabrata. Taxonomy (NCBI): domain Eukaryota; kingdom Metazoa; phylum Arthropoda; class Insecta; order Diptera; family Cylindrotomidae; genus Diogma; species Diogma glabrata. The sequence continues at coordinate 316,032,226 of OY856187.1, read as the reverse complement.
AATTTGGTTTTTGCTATAGAAACCGATCAAAATGAATAGGCATTATATTAATACATAAGAAAATAATATGAAATTCCTATAGAAAACTATTCAAAACGATAGGATTTTGTGTAAAATTTGGTTTCTACGAAATAGAATTTAATAGAAAGTAAAATTTCCTATTGAAAACGATTAAAAACGATAGGTAAATGCACCAAAATTCGACTTTTACGACAAGACACGATTAAATCGGATAGGAATTCACAGAAAATAAAATAATGTGTAATATCCCATTTAAAACGATTCAGAACGATAGGATAATCTACCAAAAAAACGATAGGAAACAACTAAAGCAATACAAACATTTTCTTGGAAAAACACGATACAGCCCCATCCATATTCATTCAAAAACCGCATAGGAAACGATAGAAAATGGTTCTATCTTTTTACTAGATTTTCATGTCTATCGAAAATAATGATAAGAAACAGCGACAGGAAAAAACAATACCAACCCATTAATTCTCATTCAAAAACCGCATAGGAAACGATAGAAAATGGCTCTTTTAATTTCTATCGTTTTCTATCATTTTTTTTACAACGGATGCTACATCAAGGTGATTTGGTGCCTTAAAACCAATGCGGCTCAAGCGTCTGCTCTCCATGTTAGGGGCGGCTAGGAGCACGCGTCTGTCTTGGTTCAAGCGGCTCGCTATATAAACGTGTAAAAAGGTTTTTCTGATAACCTTAACATCAGAACGGACCCATTCATGAATATTTGGGTTAGGCCTGAGGTTAACACCCACACTCCGGAAAAAAAGTTTGCTAAATTTGGAAATCAAAAGGAGAATAACAGACCCAGAAATCAAAATAGAATAACCTGGACGTGAAAAAGTGCCAGACTATTGAAACAGATTTTTAGCACTACTGATTTTTTAATAAATCTAGCAACAGAGGCTGAGAGATATAGGATGGATATCATTGCTTTGCAAGAAATAATCGAAGACAAAATTTGGGTAACCACTCTTTATACTGTAGTGGTCATCCTTCTCGAAGAGAATCTGGTTTTCTTGCTGGCGCACAAGAAGCCGTGATAAAATTCATCCCAGTCAATGACAGAATCTGCTACCTATACGCGGTACACACAACAATATTTCTATAATTGCCGCGCATGCATCTATACTGAAGCTAAGACCGTCGACGAGAAGGATAGTTTCTACATAGTACTGGAAGAGGTTACGAAACAAATTACCAACACGCAATTCATTATGGCTCTTGGTGAATTTAATGGCAGGTTGGAAGAGATTTCTTATGAAAATGTGGTGGGTTTCAACAGCCTGTATTTGAATTAAACGATATTGGCAAGAGATTGACTGAGTTTGCATTATCAAATTATTTGAGAAGTGCCAGCACTTTCTTTCTGCATCGATCGATTCATAAGCAGACTTGGGTTTCACCAAATGGAAACACTCGAAATCAAATTAATCACGTGCCTGTAATAGCACGTTTCCTTTCTAGCGTTCTGGATGTGCGTTCCTTTAGAAGGGCATACATTGGAAGTGCCCACTTCCTTGTATATGGTAAGATAAGATTCCAATTTCAAGCATTCCAAAACACAATCAACTGAAACGCTTTAACATCTCATCACTAAAGAATGCTGAAACTAAAAGAGATATAAAAACAAAACGGAAAACTAAGAGATATAAAAACAATATTGCCGTAAAATTGAAGAGATCAGATAAGTCAAGGTATTTGCTCAAAGATGCTGTTTTAAGTGCTGCTGAGGGAATACTTGGACGCTATTCAGTACAAAAGTGATTGCTATCTGAAATGTCTACAAAAACACAATACCTGGTTCACGCAAGTGAACTATAAATCTGCAAAACAAGCCGTTACAAAGCTATGTAGACATGTGGCGGTAGCACCAGTTCCACAATAAATAGTACAGTAAAATTCGCTTATAACGTACTCCGATTACAACGTACACTTGGTATATTAGGAAAGATTCTGTTGTCCTCAATTCTATCCACTCTACTGTGTCTGTAATTTTGATCGGATTTAACCTACCTCGTTTATACGGTTTTAAAGTACGCCGAACGAGTACTTCGGATATAGCGTACGCTATTTTTATAAAGTTCTTCAAGTCGATTAAGCTCGTGCTTTTTGTGATTTTTTATTCCTTTTTTCTTAATTTCATACATTTTTGTTGTGAAATAGATATGTGTGGACATACTAATGAAATTTTAGCAGAAGTTGATAAAATTGTTGTTGAAAGTCGTTGCCACATGACAAAAGTCTTTGCCAGATTGCTAGCAAAGTTTTTGAAAGTTTTGATTAAACAAAAACTTGCTTTATTTGGAAATTGTGCAAAATGTATGGTAAATTAGAACACATATTGAGTAAAATAAACTAAGCTGGGGTGTGTGAATATACAAGCTCCACGTGCTATACCCTGGATTACGCTAAAAGTCTATTCCAATTTGGTAGCCAAATATTTCATTTTGAACTCTTGCCTGTGATTCAAACAATTGAACATGAACCAAAATCAAAATCACAATAACAACGGTACTTTTCAGCACCATGAGACAAAAAATATTGGACCCTCAGTCCGTATTTTGCAATTGAACATTGAAGGCATAAGCAAGTCAAAAACTGAACATTTACAAAGAGTATTAAAAGATTACGACATCGACGTTATAATTCTGCAAGAAACGCATGCAGCAGATGAAGCGCAACTTACTTCTAAAGGAAACATTGTTGGTTACAAATTAATTAGTGCTATTTACCATTGAGGATATGGATCTGCCACGTATGTTAAGTCAGAAATCATGAACTGCGCCCATATGTACTTACACAGACGGACAACGATATTCATCTTATTGTTGTTGATATATCGGACATGAAGATTGTAAACGTATATGCTGGTGACTTCAATAGCCATCACACTCAGTGGTCCTACTCAAATAACAATCCCAATGGCATACAACTGACTGACTGGGCGGATGGTAACAACATGTTCCTGGTATATGATGCGAAAGACTTGAAAACCTTTAGTCTGCTAAATGGCGAAGTGATTACAATCCCGACCTTTGTTTTTCCACAAAAAACGAACAACGTCACCCTATTCCAATATCTAGGACAATCCCTCTAGGAAAACCTTGTATTTCCACACTCTCAAAATCGTCCAGTAATTCTTGAGGTAGGTGTCCAAATCCCACTCGTTAACTCTACTCCTCAACCTAGATGGAATTTCAACAAAGCTGGCTGGGCTAAATATGGGTCCGAGTTGGATGCAGTGATTCGCTGAATCCAACCCATTCCTAAAAATTACGATAGGTTCATTGGAGCCATCATCTTGTAGTATAGATACACATACCTAAAACTATCGATACTACCTATACTATCTATAGAAACCTACTGAACTATATAAATAAACAAAAACAATGAATTCACATAAAACAATTAATTCACATAATCAATAAACAAACAAAAAACAATTAAATGGCATAAAACAATTAATTCACATAATTTCGTAAACACAAAAAAGTAATAAGTATGTATATCAATTTAATTATTGTGTAATTTCTTCGTTATTATAAAGTGTTTACGAAGGAATAATGAAATTGGGAAACTCTTTGATGTTTACAAAATTGGAACAATTGTTGTTGTTTCGATCGTTAATTATTTTGTATATATTCCGTAGAAATTTAATAAGTAAATCAGTTTTATAGTTATACTCAAAAATCAAGTTATAGTGTTTTAATTAGTTTGGTGAGGAAGTTCGGTTCAGCAAAAACATTCAAGTAAGTATTAAGTGGTTTGTCTGTTTTCCTATTTGGAGAACTTCTTATTCGGTTGATCTTGTTCTTTTAAGAGTCTCTGGCTCATAACAACTGAAACCCTTCACGGTACTTCACGGCATAGAATTTTGCCACGAATTCTATATCGTCACTAAATTATACTATAGGATCTTCGGATCCATTATAACATTAACTATATAAACTAGCCGCTCATTCTTACGACACAAACTTATTATAATCTCAACTGCTAAGAAATGCATCCCAAGAGGCTTACGTGAAGAATACGTTCCTGACTGGAGTAGAGAGAGCGATATATTATATGAGGAGTACCATAGTAGTGGTGAGGCAGACGTAGCTGATGACTTAATATACTCACTGGAAGCCGCGAGGAAGCAAAAGTGTTGAAACAATGTTTTCAACGCTGTTGAAAACATTGATTTTTCCCATTGCAAGCAGGGAAGCTTGGAGTCTCCTTCGGAAGCTGGGTGGCACAAACTCAATTACTCGTGCCAACAATGAAATAAATCCAGAGGACATTTCAAATCATATCGTAAACATGTTTCGTTCTTCTATTGATCGCCTTCATAAGAGAACAATTAAACGAAAGTTAAGAGAAATGAAGCGCAATTGCTCGTCTCCATCGAAGTATGCGAACTCTTTTAATAGCGAAGAACTTGACTCAGCTCTGTACGGAAAAGCAGCTGGCTACGATGGTGTTTTTCCAGAATTTCTTAGAAATGCTGGAAAAATGTAAAACAATGGCTAACTAAATTTTTCTCGAATATCCTACAAACAGGCAATCTTCCAAAACATTTTAAGACTACGAAAGTGATAGCGATACTTAAGCCAGGTAAACCATCCAATGAACCAGAAAGCTATCACCCGATTGCCCTTTTGAGAACCTGCTATAAATTGCTAAACCGACTCATATGCAACCGTATCGCACCGATCTCGAATGACCAGATCCCAGCCCAGAAAACACGTTTACGTCATTGTGATATCAAAATGACATCACGCTAAGTCACATCTTATGTAAGATCTGGGTCATCTATAAGTCATATGTATATCATTATTTCCCACTTGTTTACGTAAGAGCATGACATAACAATAATGATATAACTATGACATAAATGTGATGTCTGTGGAGATATTTGTGACGTTGTTATGATATAAGGTTGATATCATAGTAATATAATTTTTTTTTGTGATGTATTATATTTTTAATTAAAAACAAATTTAACAACAATTAAAAAACAAATTTATAACAAAAACACTTACCCGTCAGTCATTCATTGGTCATTACTCATTACGTACCTGCTAGGATTCTATAACACGCTTGGAAGCAATAACTAACTATACGCAAAATTTTTCGAACTATATACAATTAAAATGGATATACCTCTAGTGAAATTTAACAAAATCATAATAAGGTCAAATTTAAGTCCAAATTATGACATCATATCGAAGTCAAATTTAAGATCAGTGTGATGTCATGAAAGCATCATATAAATGATACCAGGATATAGTCATGACGAGTGTCATTTTTATGTTAAATTTACGTAACAACTACATCACATATATATGGCGTTCGTGTGATGTCATATTTACGTCTTGTGTTCACTGGGAGTCGAACAACCTGGTTTCCGTCCCAATCGCAGTTGCACCAACCGCCCGCTCTAACATCCTATATCGAAGCTGGGTATCAAAAACAATTAAAAACAGGCTCAGTATTCATCGATCTCACTACAGCATATGACACGGTCTGGCGAATTGAGATTATATATAAGCTGTTGCAATACCTTGTAGCACCATCTCACGTTTAATTAACAACTTGCTGAGTAATCGTGTATTCAAAGTTCATCTAAATAATTCCTGTAGTAGGTCTAAAATGCTTAACAATGGTTTGCCACAGGGTTCCGTCATGGCGACATTAATTTTCAATTTGTACATTCATGACATTCCTGACACAACATCAAAGAAATTTGGTTACACTGATGATTGGACCCTGGCCACTCAAAACAAAGACATGGGTGTCTTGGAAAATTTGCTCTCAACTGACCTGACGATAATGAATGACTATTTTCGAACGTCGAGCTTATTTGCTAATATAAGTAAAATTGAGAGTTCTTGTTTCCACTTAAACAACAAACTAGCAAAACACGAACTATCAGTGTTATTTAACGGCACTGTCATTAAATACAATCAACAGTCAAAGTACCTGGGCATTACTCTCGATAGAACTCTATCTTTTAAATTCTACCCAGAGAATACGTCAAAGAAGCTTAAAACGAGAAACAATATATTGCACAAACTGGCAGACTCGACATGGGGTGCTACTCCAGCTACCCTCCGAACAACTGCTCTAAGTCTGGTTTACTCAGTGGCTGAGTATGGCGCACCAGTCTGGTTGAATAGCACACATACTCAAAAAGTTGACTGCCAGCTGCATGCTACGATGCGTACTATAAGTTGTTGTTGTTGTAGCGACAGTTTTGGTGTTAATCCTCCGGCTCCATGTCCAGGTTCAGGAACTCTGCTACTGCTTTTGGGTGGTACCACAAATCTTCCTTCGTCAGGTTAGTTGAATTTTTAGGACATCTGAATAGGTGGTCTACATCATGCGGCGTGCCCTCACATGGGGACACTTGTCTATAATTTCAGGATCAATTCTACTCATGTAGTTGTTTAGGATGCGTGACCAGCCGGATCTTAGTTGAGCTAGGATGGATCTGGTGCTACGGGGCAATTGGACCTCTTCGGCTGCGACTTTTGGTGGTTTATTATTTAGAACTCGATTTGGGGCGTAGTTCCTTATAACGTGCTCAACAGCTTTTGTATAAAGTGCTTTTAAGCCTGGTCTATAAGTAATATCGTCGATGTTACATGTTACTTGATGGTCTTTAACCTCATGCAGAAAGCATTTTGCTGTCCTCCTTATGTCTCTAGGTGGTTCAATTTTGGATATGGTATCATTACAAGGCTGCTGCTCTTTGTGACATGCCAATAGATATTGTTTAGTTAGCATTTCATTATGTTATTATGTTCATGGACTGGCAGTATGTTACATTCCTCGTGCAGGTGATCTCGATGGGCCATCAAATGACATCCGGTCGCAGCTCGCAGGACTGCGTTTTGTGTTGTTTGTAACTTCTTCCAGTGCGTGTTGGCAACTTGGGGTGTCCATATGGGTGCAGCATACTTTATAATAGGTCGACCTATTATTTCATACGCTGTAATTATTGTATTTTTATCCTTGCCCCATGAACTACCCGCTAGTACTTGCAATGCATTATTCCTGTTCTTCAGTCTGGAGTTCACTTGTGGTGCATGAGCATTAAATTTAAGCAGTGGGTCGAATGTTACCCCTAACAATCTCGGATTTTTCACTGTAGGCATGAGTATGTTGTCTATGTAGATGCTTAGTAATGTGTTTACCTCCTTCGTCCATGTGGTGAATAGTGTAGAAGTGGATTTTTCTGTAGAATGTTTTAATTTCCTTGTTTTAAACCAGTCATTGAGGATGTTAAGGTAGGTGTTTAGGACATCGGTGAGTTGTTCTAGGTTGTTACCTGTTGCAAGCACTGTACACTGCACAGTGTGCAGTCGTCTGCATATGACTTGATGGTTATTCCTTCCGGCGGGGCAGGTAAGCTGCTTAAGTAGAGATTAAACAATGAAGGTGAGAGAACTCCGCCTTGTGGAACTCCTTGTCGTAGTACTCTCATCTTGGACTTACAGTTCCGAAACTCGACGTATGTTTAGCGACCACTAAGATAGTTGCACAGCAAGCGCTTTATAAGACCTGGCAAATTGGTCTTTAAGATGTCATCTAGTGGTGCGGCGTGCGATACTGTGTCGAACGCTTTTCATAGGTCGAGTGCAACTAAAATTGTTTTAGCACACGGTTGTTTTTGGTTCAGCCTTTTCCAGGCTTCAAGATGGGGCTTATTCTTGCCGTTTTCCAGATATTTGGTATTTGTAGCGTATTTAGCGATGTGTTAAGTGTGGTAGTGAGATATTTCAGTCCTTTGGATCCAATATGTTTTAGCATGATGGCTGAGATGCCGTCAGGCCAGATAGCTCTCTTCTTCCTCTTTTTCTTCCTCAACCTCTTCTTCCGAAAATGCGATTTCCTCTAAATGCTCAGTATTGAGTTTCCGCAGGTGTCTCAGTACTGACCTAGTAGGCTTTTCATGTTTACGTGGCTTTTCTGTAAACTGAGTGTTGAATTTTGCTGCGCATTTTCTGTAGTTTTCAGTTGGGATATCATCGAAGAAGATCATGCAATTGTTACCTGGTTGTCGAGGATGGGTTAAGCCTTTTATGACCAGTCCAGAGACTTTTACTTGTACCAAAACTTGTGTAGATGTCCTATGGACGGTTCATAACCGGTATCACAGCTACTTACTGGTGGAATATAGATATTGACTAGAGTTATCTCCGTGTTGTCGGATTTTATTATAATGCCCAGTTGTTCTAGGTGTTTATCAGTTCCCGCTACTGCAGGTAATGTGGTTGTACGGTAGATAACGGTTTTGTGAATGATAAAGGTAAGGCAACCACCTTTGTTCTTCCCTCTATCCAGCCTTCCCTAATTTTGTAATCACAGTAATTATCACTAACCTTAGATCTTACATTTAATTTGGTTTCTTGAAGAACCGTGACTAGAATATTGTTATTGCACATATAATTTATAATATCATCTATCTTGTTGGTGAGACCGTTGCAATTAAATTGCATAATTTGACATTTGACATCACTCGGAGATTCCGGATGCGTGTTCATTCCCATTGCGTTTTGCTGCGAGCTCGTGCTGGTATGTTGACTCGATAATTGACAGCATGGCGCTATGTAGTGTTTGGTCCATTGTTAATGTGTGGTTAAACCTGAGCAGTTCTTGAGGTGACACCATTCTTTACAGGTTTTGCACTGGATGGATGTTATGTTTGCCCTTAAAATGTTTTTACATATTTAACAATGCCATGTTGTAGTTGGACCCAGTTTTCTTTCTATACCAGCCATGACGAGGAGTATTTGAAGCAGTGAGGCCAGTGACAGCTACTATCAGGTCCACTCCTTTACCTTGGCTCCCTGTGTTAAGCAATGTCGCTCCATCTGCACTCAGACGCTGGCATGCGCTCATGCGTGAACATAAAAGGGTACTTATAACATCACGTTGCCTTTGCACGACACACGTCAAGAAAGCCTCCACTTTAATATCTTGGGCGCCTGGGCCTGCTGGCCTCCTGGAATCATTTCAACATACCTGGCCTTCCCATTACTAACCCGACTTCTACCCAACCTGGTTTCGATCTGCCACGTCATACTTGGACTACACTAAACCGAATAAGAACGAATCATAGACGTTGTGCTGATTCTTTCTACAAGTGGGGCATTTCGGAGTCCCCTCAGTGTGACTGCGGAACTCCACAACAAACCATAAAACACATTGCAACTGTGTGTTCAATTCGACGATACAATGGCGACATCTCAGACATCCATTTGGCAACTCCCGATGTAGTAGATTGGATAGACTCACTCGATGTAAACATTTAATGTTCGGATGTACTGCCCAATGTTCAAATATTTTGCTTTTTAGCTAAAAGACGCGCAATCAAATCTATTGTAAGCTCATTTAATGTGTATTCATGTTTTTTTTTAGGTAGATTTCATAGATAAATCTACGTATTTTAAGTTTTATTTTTATTTTATGTGTCAAAACAAAACCATACGCTAAATAAAAAAATAAAAAAAACTAAGCTTATTATTAAATTAATGTTCATTGTTGATTTTTCCAAAAATTATTTCGCACAAAATTTAAAAAAAAAACGTTCTTAAAGCCACGTTTTCAGTTGCAGCCGTACGTGCGTTCATTCGTTCATCGTTTTTTTTAAACCAATCAATTTCTAAAAAAAATGAAGAACAAGAACTCGTCACTTTTAAGGAATATGATTGTTTAAAAAAAACACTAAACGAATCAAATAACGCACGTAAAATTTTATTAATCGATTAGCAATCATAAATCATAATAAAAATTTTCATTTCAAATTCATTATAACAATTCATATGTTTTTTTGTAAACTGCCATTTCTAGTGTAGTTGTTGTTGTAAATATCGCTGATATATTTTTTGGTCTTGTGAGTATGACACATTTAACTTAAAACGACCGAATTTGTTCGTTTATATTTTGCTTGTGGCATAGCCTTAAAAATTATTAAACCTTCGTAAAACGATTATTATTTTCTTGCAGTTTAGGCAGAAATATTAATTGTAAACGAAAAGCTGTACCGTGTACATAAAATCGTGTAAATAGAAGTTATTTTTAAATTAGTTTTTGTAAATAAAGTTTTAAGTGTTATTTAATAGAAGTGTTTTGTGTATGTGTTATTTTGGAAGCTGTGAACTTGAAATTTCTAAAATCAACTGTTGGAGTTTCGAAGCAGTTGGAAATATATTGTTTGCTGTACTTTTTCCGGTTTTTGTGGAATAATTAAAGTGTTGAATACTTAATAAAACCTGGTATGGTTGCTTAATTATCAGTGATCGAATCTAGGAAGAGATTTGGGAATTACGTTTATCGAATTGAGAGTTAGGCCAATTCGAAGGAAGATAGAAAAACGTAACAATATTAATAGTTTTTGTGTTGTAATGTGACACATATTGTAATTCTTACTACACTACAATTTGATTAAAAACACATGCGAAAATGTTAAAAATCTTACTTCCGCTTTTTTTTAATCTTAAAGAGTTTAAATAACCTAAGAACATTTTAATTTGGTCGTGTATAAAATAAAAAATCGTGTAAAAACAGGTTTGTTTGTACATATGCATATAACGACTCTATTCTCTACGGGTAGTTTTTCAATACCCTAAATGTAGGCAGAATCGCAATTGGTATACATAATTTCACTACAGTCGATAATGTAGGTTTTGTGATTGTAATATATATGCAATTATAGAATTTCACACAAAAGTTGTGGATAAGTTTTAAAAAGAATTGTTGAGCAGAAAACTTCGACGTATGCGTATTGATTATCATCATTACGACACACTTGTGATAGAATTATGATTGGAAATCGCAACTGAACTCTCCTGCAGTCGTCTGATGTTCGTCTTTTGTTGAACGAATATTTTTTAAACCAATAAATACTATTCCATAAAATGTATTTGTTAATAGTATGTATATTATTTAAATAGCATTTAACGACGACTGGTATTCACAGGCCGTTAAATTTCAATTCTATCAAATAATCAATTAAAAGACCAGAGGGACGGACAATATACGTGCTTACAAGTAAACAAAAGAATTGTTTCACACCACTCAGCAGTGAATTTAGTAAATAAATTATCTCTGCAAACAATATTAAAATTGAAGAAATAAATACATGTTTATCATTATTTCGTTAACAATCAAATTACAATAATTTGTGTTTTTATGGTGATGTCAATAATATAATAAATGTCAATATAATAAAAATAAAAATGTAAAAAAATTTCCTTCGAGCCGGATTTGAACCAGCGACCTATGGATTTCTATTTCTCATCATCTACAGTCCACCGCTCTACCAACTGAGCTATCGAAGGTATGAATTTCAGTTGATTTATTTATAACTTTAGCAATTTTCCTGGAATAAATTAAATGATTTTTCAATTTGTTTATTCTGAAACCAATAATGTTACAAAACAAACATATTCTAAAAATTTTATAATTATTTGAGCATAAACGGTTTTTGAATGGTTGTGTTATTTTTTTTATGACCAAATTTGAATGATAACCGCAGTTCACCAAATTCACTTTTCATTAAAACATTTGGAATCCATTCAATTAAAAATAAGTTTTCGGCATCACCCTTTGCTAGGCTATTTGTACTGCTTGAAACCTTTAGAAATGTTTTATAAACTGTTGGTTGAATCTTACAATAGTTTGAGTTATCCGATATATATTTTACATCATTTACAGGTGTGTACACGCCAGATGATTTTTGAGTAAACTTCCTTTCAATTTCTAAGCCCATCTAAAATAGACCTAAAAAAATTAAGCTTTTTAATTCTAATTTAATATATGAATTTAATTTACATTTTCCGTTTGAAAGATATTTTGGATGTAATCTATCCTATAAAATTTCCATGAATGTAAAATTAAACCAGAATACTTGCCAGACTTTAATAATTTTGTGCTATTTGGTAAACGTTTTTTTGTTCCAATTGAGAATTTGGAACGGAGACATTCAAAAAATTCCTAAAAATAAAAATTAGCATAAATTTGAAATCAAACAAATGTTTGATAAACACATTGTTTGCGTCATTATTCCATTATTAGTACGTACATGTGAAACACTAAAGGTAAGTTGATCCACCTTACCATCATCATTAAAATCCATAGATAGATTAATTCTCTCAATAACAGATTCCAACCATCTTTTAAATTCAAGTTTCGGTGTTATGAGATCCTGGGTGTTCGAATCTATCTGCTTCTGACAATCTTCACCAATACTATTTATTTCAATAATAGCACCATTACCACTTTCAATAAAAGGAAATGTTGGTAATAAATTATCTGAAAATATATCCGATTCAGTGAATTCTATCTCACTTGGTGACAAATCAATGTGATCTGTTAACTTGAATTCATCCATCAATTCAATTTGACAATCGGTTAGCTCAAGTGCTTCTATATTATTTTCGTTATCACAACTTATCATTGTCCCTAAATTATAATCATTAATATTGCATATGTTCTGCATTCTATTATCGTCGGGTGAAAATTCTGTAAGAAAATCAGAATGATTTATGATTTCTGAAATATTTTCACAAGTTTCTCCACTATTTTGATTAAAATCTGATGTAGCAAACATTTTAACATGATCCGAAAATTCATCCAACAAGCTTTTATTACTCAATATCGCTGATATTACAAAATATAAATGATCACATTTATCATTTTTTAAAACAACCGATTCGTTTGGTAACAAAGAAATTTTTAATTTCTTACAAGAGCAGGTATACCTAAAATCATAAAAAACATTTAAAAAAAATGTGTTAACACAAAAATATGTTTACAAACTTAGATTCCGATTTAGATATGCCTCCTTTTGTTATGTATACGTGAAGAAATCCAGTAGGAAATAGTGGTGTTGTATCACATTTAACCGAAAAAGCGACACGACTAACCCTTTGAATTACAGGAATCAATGTTTCATTATCAGAATAAATTTTCCATAATCGGTGTTTAATATCACTTGAAATACCCAATTCAAATAAAACACATTTCTGAATTTCAAGTACAACTGATTTAAATGTTGTTAGAGATGAGAATTCCACATGCTTACAACTAATATTCAGATCATTCGCATCGTATTTGCATGTATCAACATAGCATATTGCATTACGATTTATAATCATGCTGTCCGAGTCTGATGACAGCGTTGTATCCGTTATCTTAACAAAACTTCTAATCTCAAAACCACGGTCCCTTATTCGAACGCTATATAATTTATAATCTGCGTAACATATCAATTGGACTGGTTCAACGAAAGGTTTCTTCTTTGCATTTGAATATTTTAATGATAATTTACATTCTTTATTTTTGCACCCGATTGCTCGAATTCCATTCCAATTCTTACACCCATCACAGCGTTTTAATCCACGTAATGATGGTCGGTTTTTTATTGAAATCATTTTATAAAACAAATTATATTAAATATTTTATACATATATAACAGTTTGTTTACTTCAATGTTGTTTTGACTTGACACTTTAAAAATATGAAAATAAAATTGTAGTAGATTGTACAATAGAACTACAATGTGCTAAAGTTTCCTAAAGGAGCTTACACTGGGTTCTAGCGCTGGGTTCCAATAAGCTGCTAAATTGCCGAATATTAATTTATGCTTCACAATAATATAAAGTTGTTATAATATCTAGGATACGCGATATATAAACACATTCATAAAAACCGGGGCGTTATGAGAGGGCATTATGAATTCATAACGCCCGCTATTAAGACGCTAAAAAACTAAATAAAATTATTTTTACTGTGGTTTTGTCTACACAATGTAAATAATTCTTATTGAATTTAAGCTAGTAAAAGATTTTGACATTTGCTTAAAAATGTTTAGCAACATTTTAGTTATTAATTGTTCATATAGATTTCCAAAACTATCAAATTATTTTAAACGTCATACAATGTTTTTGTCATACGCTACAAAATTTAGGAGAATTTGTTTACGTAGCAACGTTCAAACAAAAAATATTTATTTTAAACTTCAAAATAGTTATTTTCTTGGCATACTACGATACATTTGTATTTGTTTGCATATCAATATAGATTAACAAATTGAATTCTTTCTTAGTTTTTAGCTTATTAAGTGAAGCATAAAATCTTGTATGCACCACTGGCGTTACTGGGTATTACGCCCATCAAGCGACATCCATCCCTCGGGCCAGAGGCCCTCGGGCTAGATTACGTCGCTTTCCGGGCGTAATAACCTACATAACGCCCTAGGTACATAAATAGCTATTAAATTAATGTAATCAAGTTGTCAGATATTGTTTAACGTATGAATTTCTTCACAATTATTTAGAAACAAAATATTATTTAAAATAAAATAGGTGACTAAACGTTTAGTACAATTTGGCATCGATTGGAACGCAGTTTTTGTTACCTTTGGACTTTGAAGTGTGGTAGTTGAGTGAAGAATACAGCTACCAGATATAGCTCTAAAATATATATGGTGAATATTGCTTGTCTAAATATTGCTCTGAAAATTATAGCTATATCGTAGAGTTGTATTTTTCAGAGAAGATGGTAATAGTTTAGTTGATAATTATTACACATATAATTACACATAATATAATTGCACATATTTGTCAATCGACAATATTGTCAATTTCACCAAAATGCTTAAAAACTTTGTACAGTAATGGTATTTTATAACCCAAATTTGTGTATCCTTAGACACAAACCTTAATTACAACAGATTTTAGGCATAGCATATTTTTGGTAATAAATTCGAAATAAAACAATCAAAGATGTCAATAGCTGCGTTTTTTTTCATTTGGGTCATGGTCAAGGTTTGAAAAAAACGATGTGGGTCACGCAAAGAAAAAAATATTATATTTGGAATTGTTGGCAACACTGAGCTGAGAAGAAAAAAAATTTTGAACTTGTAGCGCCATTTTGAAATTAAAACTCAATGTAAAAAAAATTCAAAAAATATTTAACGTCTCTTGAAAAATAAAACTTCATATAAAAAAAATTTAATCAGAAACACTAATCCATTTTTTTACATATGGCAATGTTCATTGATTATTGCAAATGGCGTGAAATAAAATAATTGATAATTAATAAAAAATTGTAAACATCTATCTTTGACAGTTTTTTTATTTTGAATAAATTTTCTTTGACATTTATAAGTTTTAAAATGACCATACCAACCTTATGAAATCAAAACCTACGTTTCGCCATCTCTTGCAATTTTATGTAACCAAAATATTTTAGATCATTGATCTAGACCCAGATAAATATCTGGGTTATGTTGTTGTTGTTTTTACATGTAAAAAATAGAGTTGATCTAGACCTTGACCCTGACCCAAATGAAATAAACGCAGCTGTTGTTAGCAACTTTTTTGACAACTGTAGTCGTCAAGATGCGTTTTATGATAATTTATTGAATAAAAGAACACGTTTATCGTAATTCATTTTTATTTCAGACTGTTTGTTACACTGATACATGACATATTCACAATAGTTATTGAACATTGCTGGTGCCTTATATGGTTTTTTAGGTTGACTTCACTTACTGAGAAGTTTTATTTTCATTTTATTTTAATTTTAGTGGACTGTAACACACACACTGGTTTTTTGTTTTTAATAATGAAAAACACAATATTTATTTTTTATAATATACATTTTAGATCGTCGTTTTATCCTCGTTTCGTTCAATTTTTCTTTTTTTTTTATGGATCGCGTACACATGTCTTTTTTAATAGATGAAACAAAATAGACCAAAACAAAAGATATGTAAACGCCTGTGTGCGAATAAGACAAAACATAATCACTTTTTTTAAAAAAAGATGTCAATCGTGTCTATTTCGTAAAATTTTGTGCCGACTTTGTCCGAAAAGATGAAATGTTTGTCTTTTTTATATTTTTTAAACATGTGTTAGTTAAAAAAAATTATACACACTATGATACTTTTCTAAAATAAATTTTGGTTCTCGATAATTATGATTTATATGATCGATTCTCAAAAAAAAATAAATGAAACAAAAACTTATTTTATTATACACAAAATTAAACAAAAAGTTTCGAAATTCTATTTAATAAAATAAAATTTTTTAGGTTAAGCGCATTTTATTATTTATTTTCGGATAACATCGGTATAAAAATTAGCGAAATAGACACGATTGACATCTTTTTTAAAAAAAAGTGATTATGTCTTGTCTTATTCGCACACAGGCGTTTACATATCTTTTGTTTTGGTCTATTTTGTTTCATCTATTAAAAAAGACATGTGTACGCGATCCATTATTATTTTAACATTATAGTGTTTGCATTGTTGCCAGTTTCATCCGATAATAATAATAATTGTTGCCAGTGTTTTTTTTATATAATGTAAATTAATTTGATTGATTGTCCTGTTATATTCACAATCGTTATTTTATTTACTACTACAGATTCGGCCGTCCGATGTCCACTATCGCCCTTGATGTGGATATGCATTTCCTTGTTATGCGTTGACACATTCGTTGCCGAACTGTTACCATCTAGAATCCATTCATTGCGATATTCGTAGTCAGTCGTGTCAAAACGTTTGTTTAAAATCCAATCGTCGTTGTACTCGTATTCTACAGTGTTATCATCGTCCGTACTATAATAATTGTCCGTATCATTCTGTTTCCACTTTTTCATATTAACGGGATCAAAGATGCCACGAAAAGGCATCTGTGTATTTTGAAACCCATCTATATCGCTCAACTCGTATATATCATTATAAGACCGTTTTAACCAAAATGGGTGTGTTAGTAGAAATATAATAATGGAGAATTGACATTGAACAATTAAAACGTGTTAACTTCACAAGAAATGTCAATTTGTTGTTGTTGCCTAATCGTTATTAATCATATAACAAACATTTATTAAAGCTGTGTTCGCCACAACACTCCCTTCCCTAGTGCCATATTAGATGGGACGATATAAAATTAAGAAAGTAGGAGAGATTCTAGTGGGACAGAGCCCTAAGAAATCGACCGGGAGTTTTTGTTGTTCTACCGGATCGTGTATTTTTGGATATAGGGTGGAACAGTTTTTGTTGAGGAATTTGATTAAATCTAACCCATATTTCTGAGGTGATAGGATGTGTTCGAAAGAGTAGAATGGACATTATCTTTAAAAGACCAAGTCTCGTCCGGGCGACTGAGATTAGTACTTGAAGTGGTTGAGATTTAGGTTAAGCCATTTTCAGATACTTCCTTAAAACAATGTTTTAATGTATCGCTGGAAAATCAAATGTGTTGACCTTTACGATCAATAGCGAAATCATCATTAATCAATCATCAATCATTATGGCCAATGACTGTGAATCGACCTTCGTATGGTGCTTGCAGTGATTTACGTACAAGTCCGTACGTAAGAAGATATGCGAACAAGATTCGAGAGTTTTGGAAACGAAAACTTAAGGAGAAGCAATAGAGGGCAAATGTTGATCAAAATGTTGTTTCAGTAGGCAAACGAAATTGGACTGAGGAGTGGAGTTAGAATTTTAGCTAAAGAGTTCTCCAAGAACACGTATACTAGTATCGCAGACTAGCTCTACCGATTGAAAGTCTTCACAGAAAGTGGTTCGTAAACCAAGTACTATTGACGGTAGAATACGCGTCCAGTCCGTCCGGTCATAGGCCATAATAGTTTTTTTTTGAGAGTTCGGTGTCTACGTTCGATAAGTCCGTTACATTTAGGATTGTAAGTTGTAGTTCGTTTACGTTCGAAATCGATAAGTTTGGACAGCTTACTGAAAAGATTGCATTCGAATTGGGAGCCATGATCAGTGACTATACTGAAGGTACCGCGAGCAGTACGATATCCGAGATAGGAATACCTTCAGACCAGCGAGTACAGCGGTCAGTAATTGTGACTCAGTTGCGTTTGTCCTCAGAAGTATAGGAAGTGGGCCAATAATGTCCATATGTGTCTTGTAAAATCTTTAAGAAATTGAGAGATAATTACCGTTTGGCAAGCCAGGCAGTTCTTTACCATTTGTCGTACATCCTTTTTAATGGATAGCCAAATGACTTTATCAGTAAAAAGTTTGATAGAACTGTGGACTGGGTGGGATAAATTATAAAAACTGTTAAAGACAGCTTAGCAAAATTGTTTTGGAATAAATGGGCGAATATTGCCTGTCAAAGTATCATATAAAAGAGTTTTAGGAGATTGCCCTAGTGATACTGGCATTGTTCGGAATTTTGTTGTAGGACTAGTTTCCACTAATTCCTTCAGTTCGAGATCATTGAATTGATCATCAGCAATTTCATCGTAGGGAATATACTCTTGAATTGATATTTGCTCAACACGAGGAAGAGTTTGAACAACTTTATTATCGATTCCATAGATGTCGTGAGGTGACTGATGAAATCTAAATGCATGAATTGGCTAGGACTTGTTTTGGCAGGATTTGGCGAAAAAGCATAGATGAGACGCTTATGATCGGTGAAAAGGTGAAGATTCTACCTTCAAGGAGAAGTCAAGAATAAGTTGCTAAGAGTTCGGGCTGTATTTCTGTTGCGACTCGTTAAGTCGCACAGAGAATAAATCACCAAGTTGTGTTCAACAACCGTTAATTCTTTTTTCGACCATTACGGCACGTTGGGCATAGTGTGAGGGATAGGCCAGAGGTGTTGCCTCACTTGCATAAGTTAAAGACTTGAGTGGCGTTTTCAGACCATTGAATGACATGAATGACATTGAATGACCCTTTTAGAAAGTCATTTAGATTAACTTGATTGCAACCAGCGTGAGAAATTAATCCAAGATTGCATCCATCCTGGTTCAATAATGACATAAAAAAATCTATTTCAATGCGTGATTTTGCATACAGCAGATGGAAAACCTTAAAGACCGCAGAATCTAGAGAACTAAAGAAAAAACTACGAAATTAGACAAATGCATTAATTCGTAAATGTGGCGAAGCAAACTGTCACAAAACTGGACCCAAAGTTACCACCAAAAGTTTTCTGGAAAAAGGTACAACAACTTGGAATAAGTGATTCTGATTCAAATAGTAGTCCTCATTTTTCTGCTGCTGAACTCTCTAACCAATTTAATGTGAATGGGCATTCTTCTGAAAGGTTGACGCTTGACGAAGCATCTGCAGGTGCAGAGAGGAATTGCATTTAGGAATATTGGTATCGAAGAACTGACGACTGCCATTAATTCAGTTAAATCCGAAGCCATTGGTCTTGATCGATTACCGATGAAATTTATTAAAATCATATTTCCTATAATAAGTCAGTTCTTTTTACATTTAATAAATTCTATGTTAACTAGATTTGCATTTCCGGAATGTTGGAAGCATGCTAAAATTGTTCCAGTACCCAAAGTTCAAAATCCAAAAAATACGTCTGGATGCCGATTATGGAATGCGATTCGCTTTGAAAGCGATTTTGCTTAATATTTTTTGTATGTGTATTAGTAACGATTTTGATCTAAAATCCATTACTTTTTTGTAAAACCACTACGTTTTTATAAATTATTTTTAAACACAAATTCGTTTGACGTTTCAACAGAATTGTTTGTTGTTACTTGTTTAACTTTTATAAAAATCGTTGTGTAATCTTTATATTGGGAATGAAAAGGCAGTTTGGTGATAAATTAGAGAAATTAAGAGAAGGTTGGCGTACATTGAAGTTAGGACTATTGGTTTGAAGTGAAAATGATGTGTGCGAATGAAATATTAGTGATTTGTTGATATGTATTTGTTATAGTTTCTGGAGAGTTCATCATTCTTTTCGAGTCAACAAAGTTTTGATACATCTTTTTATTTAAGGACTGGCAGAATTCGCCTATATAGGAATTAGTGGATTATTTATTTTATAGATTGCAATTTATTTTATAGATTGTTTTTTGTGTCTTGCAGTTTTTGTTCTTTGGCGTTAAATCTTTAAGCTCAATAAACATGTTTTGGTAATATAGGTTTCCTGTAAGAATATAATTTTGATTTTGTCTGCAGGAGTCAATCAAATATTTGATAGGTTATCCACGAAGATTAGGGAGGTATATACTAAGGGGGTATTAAACGTTAGTAGATCGAAACTTGATATGGTAATGGGGAGACGATGGATTTGGGACGCTTTGGGAGTTAGGACAAAAGATTTTGTTCCCCCGTGGTAAATTTGTTGATGTATTGATCAATATGGTGTGCTGGGTAGTAATTTTTGGTCCTTGTAGTAATTCTTGTTAAGGAATACTGTTTCAGACTTGCTTTCCAGTTTTTGGGAAACAATAACGGTGTTAAAGTAAATACTTGATAAAACTTCGTGTTGGCGTTAACTGATCAGTGAATACAAAAAGAGATTGAATGAATTATGTTTCTTGAATTGAGAATAAGACCAATTCGAAGGATGATAGAAAAATGTGAAAACATGCTTTGGATTTTTCTCAGAGAAAAACTCCATTTCTTTTATGTGTGTTTTAGACTGGATTAGGACCTTCATCATCTAAGCCATTATTTTATTTGAAGTTTATCCGAAGTCTTTGGCAAATATTCTATCCACTATACCACCGAGGCATTGTATGTGTGGTATAGAGTTGTTTTGTGTATATCTCCAATGAGGTATATGCTATCAATGAATGCACGCATATAATAGCTAGCTTGCATTTGTAAAGAAAAAGAATGGCATCTGTTTGGATACCCAGTGACTACTTCCAACCTCTACAATGAGTGTTGGAAAAATCTTTGTAAGATAGCGAAACTCAACACCATCACACTGCTTTGGGTTCCAAACTATAATGGTATTTCAGGCAACATAAAAGCGGATTAACTTGCTAAGGCTGGAGTGGTCATTAAATATTCAGGCTCAGAACCCTTTTGGGGTTATATAAAACTTTTACCTTGTCATACATGCATTATAGAAATATTTTAATAAATTTCGTAAGGTGAATTTTTTTTAAAATTTCTGTTTTTTTTTTCAAAAAATTGCCATAGTCCCCAATTATTTGGCATTATGTGGAAAAACAATGATATTATAAAACAGTGGGGAAAATATAAAAAACAAGGGGAATATCAACTATCCAAACCCCTATTATATTTTTATAATAAATTATCAAAGATATTATTTTACCAAATTACTATTTTTACCAAAAAAGACCTACTTTTACCTTTAAACACAAAAAAAATTAAAAATCTGTCAAGTAGTTCATAAGACACATTGAATTGAACATATACGAAACCCGTGGGTTTTAAAAACTGCTCCGAGATATAAAGAGAGTACCACTCGCAACAAAAAAAAATTCTTCTACGAAATGTTTTTTTTATTCTCTCTTCAACAGCAAAAAATTTAAACCAATTCAAAAATGTGTGGCAACTCGATGTAATAAAAACGTTATTAATGCTAAACTCATGAACACATCTACAAATTGCATCTATAAATATTACCATAGCGTGAAATTCTTCCAAACTAAATCATGTATTTAATATAGAAAAGCTTTAAATTTATTGCAGAGTAACACACTTAGCAGTAAATCAGCAGAGGTCTGAAAAATCTAGCGAATTATTTTTTAATCGTTCGTTTAAATGAAGCAATCAAGTACGACCCCTTTCTTTTTTTATTATCTAACAAGTTCAAACAAACGATTCCATTTCTCAACACAAAACTGAATTCTCTATTCGTTCTTACTTCTCTATTTTCTATTCATCTTCTATGTTTTGATCTATAGCCGACACAGAACAAGCAATCCATATCGGCAAACTGAACCAACTGAACTGAATAGACATCATTCATTTTAGAATAGGAATCTTTATCAAGGACCACCAACTCTTCCACTGTAACCATCAATCCACAGCTAAGATTCTCATACCCAATATTTAATTTTAACTATAAGTTTCCTGAAAACCATCCCAATGTGATCATTCTACCTGTCGAGTCCACAAATAGCCATGTCAAAAACTAAGTACATTAATAAATTAAACCTTTTACTCACGAATTCTAGCACGCACAGTTCTAAAAAGTGACTTAACAAACTCACTACAAACTAACAACAATTCAGTATTATAATAAAACTAAATGAAACATAATGCATCAGCGTCCGAACTAAAAACATATATTAGTAACTAGCCGAATGGTCTCCCCAAAATACACGCATCTAAAATACCGATAAGACCCATCGTATCCTACATAAGTACGCTAGCGTACAATTTGTCCATATTTCTATCCCAGATTTTCAAACACATTTCTTCAAACATTTTTAACGTAAAAAACTATTATGCCCTCCAAACTAAATAAGACTTCACTTATTTCATTAACCAAAACAATGAATTAATCTCCTTTTAAGTAGTAACCCTCCCCACTGACCATACTATGAGCATATTCTACATCTACGATATCATTTAGAGTCTGAACAATTTCCAAAATGATTATGAAACAATCAACAAATAAATTAAAATAAATATATAAGTTTTTGAAATTTGTTGTCTTAATTTTTTTAACCTAAAAGTTATATAACTACAAAAAATTATCAAATCCTTCAAGATTTGTAACATCTTATGCACTTTTCTCACATAAGCAATATGAAAATACTACCTCAAAAGGTAATGTTTATTTGACAGCGTACAGTGAAAATTATTGCCTAAATAAAAATATCCACAAAAAATTGGTCTACTTTCATTTTATTATTTTTTACTTTAATTACTAATACAATTATGAAAAATTTTGTGTTTGTACACAAAATTTTTTAAAAGCGATTGCGATTTTGGTTAAATCGCATTCCATAATCGGCATCCAGATTATCAACCAATTAGTATACTTCCTTCACTTTCTAAAGTAGCAGAAATTGAAAGAAAGAGAATTTACTAGATCTTTATCAGTTGGTATATAGACCACACCACGGAACATCAACGGCGATTTTAAATATCACAGATGATATTCGACGAAGTACTGATGCTAAAGAAAAAACTGTTCTAGTACTGTTGGACTTTAGCGACGCCTTCGGCTCAATTGACCACGGTATCCTTATCAGAAAGCTTTATGAGAAATTTAAATTTAGTAAATCTGCATGTCGTCTTATTTATTCATATCTGATTTCGAGAAATAATATAGTCTATGTAAATGTACAGTATTCTGAAGACAAAAAAGTTAAAACTGGCGTTCCGCAAGGGTCGGTATTGGGGCCATTGTCATTTTCTCTATATATAAATGACGCTCCAACAGATCTTAAGTACTGCAAATATACCATGTTTGCTGACGACTTCCAACTGTATGCTAGCGTCAAAGAAGATGAAATTCAACAGAGTATAGCAAGAATAAACCGTGATATTCAGCATATCGTTGAGTGGTCAAACAAGAATAAGTTAAAAATAATAATAATAATAAAAATAATAATAATAAAACTAACTTTAATAATAATAAAAACTCGGTCGATACCTCAAATTATCCAGATATAAGGTGCGTTCGATTTGACCGAAACAACTGAAAAAACAACAACAATTGCATTTAATTTTTCAATTGCTTCAGTTGTTTCAGTCAAATCGAACACGACTATAATAGTAAATGGAACTAATATCTCATACTCTGACTGTGTAAAGAATCTTGGAGTATTAATCAACAAAGATTTGTCTTGGATTGATCATATTAATATGATCCGCAAGCGAGTCACGAATATGTTAAGAACTCTGTGGGCTGTCACTAAATATGCTAACATAGATTTAAGGAAAAAATTGTTTATGTCTTACATTTTTCCACATTTTCTTTATTGCGAATCATCTTTGTATTGTATGTTTGAGTGTATTTTCCAGAAGCTACATTTACTATATAATTCATATGCTCGATACATCTTTAAAAAGCGTAAATTTGATCATATATCAATATTTGCTCGCTCAACTTTATGTTGCAGTTTACGGGATTATGTTGAGTTTCGTATATGTTTTAACATATTCAATTTGTTAAAACATAAAGAACCAGTTTACTTATACGATAAGTTAATTAGACTTACATCTATTCGACCAAATAATTTGTTAATTCCAGTAAATCGGTCTGTTATTTTAAACTCATCCTTTTTCGTTCGTGGGATCAGTAGATGGAATTCCTTTTATTCATGTTTAAAATTGTGTACAACATCGAAAGAATTTAATCGCAGATACTTCGAAATTCGTGATACAGATTGACTTTCTTTTTAATTTTTAATTTAAAGTTAGGTACGGATGCATTGGCATATGATTGTTTCGTTATTGTTTGGATTTTGTTCTTGAGTTGTAGAAACTAATTGCATTTTGACATATCAAGAGACGCGGTAGTGTCTTGCGCGCCATGTTTTGAAAGACACTACTAGTTTTTGTTCTTGAGTTGTAGAAACTAATTGCATTTTGACATATCAAGAGACGCGGTAGTGTCTTGCGCGCCATGTTTTGAAAGACACTACTAGTATATATACTGTGCACCGAATAGGTTTTAAAGGTTAAAATTTTCATTTCGAATAATTTGCATTTTTTCTACAACTGTATTCAAAGTTATCAATAAAAGTATATCTTATTTAACTATATGTTTCTCATTAGTAAAAAAAAGTCAGCATTCATGCTTTTTTTCTGAAAGTTTATAAAATCAAAATTTTGCTTTCCCAAACTTTTAGTAAAATTAAAATGTTTTTACAAATTTTTATACCACGTTGGTAGCATTGATATGAATGTAGTAATTTAGTATCATTTCGGCGAATTTTCAAAAACCAACCAAATGTACAGAATTGAAAAACACAAAATTATGCGAATTGAAATTTATTATCCCCCAATATTGGTAATATTTAACAACAGTTAAAAAACTTAAACACGAACCCAGATTAGTTTGCAAACATTAGTTGTTTTCGATAAAAATATTTGTTAGAAAACTCATCAAATGTTTTATTAATATATTAAATGGAAGTTGGTAATTATAAAGGTATTAGAAAAAAGAATCTATTTAGAATATGCTTTCAGTAAAAAGACCTATTATTGATGTGTTAAGAAAACGATGTTGTGAAAACATGTATTTGGTCTATTATGTAAATTTGTTATCTGAGAGAACCCAACAAATGTTATATCGATAATAAATTTTAATTTTTATTTCATTTTATTTTAGAACGTTGGTAGTTATTTTGAAGTGATGAGATTAAAAAATAATTTAGTAGGCTTCAAAATTTTGTGTTTTTAAGCTTTATGAGATATAAAGAAAAAAATTTGAGAAAATTTTATTATTATTTTAAGGGTTCCGTATTTTGAAAAAATAGAACAAAACCCTTATGGTGAGGACTTGATTGTTTATTATCCATTATTCACAACGACTTTCTCACTGAAAATGAAAATATATGTATTTACGTATATTTATGTGGTAAGATAAGGCGAAAATGACAAATATGTGCGATTTCGAGACTGAGGTGATATATAACCGTAAAAACTGAAATTTTTTAAAACTTTCAGTCAATCATAGACTTTGAAGTTTATGGAAGACACCAGGGGCCCTATTCCCGAACACATATTTGTCAAACGACAATATTGTCAATTTCACCAAAATGCGTAACAACTTTGTTTAAAATTGGTATTCTGTAACTCATATTTGTGTCACACAAATTATAACAAATTTTTACAAAATTATAACAGATTTTTGGTACTAGATTCGTACTTTTGACAACTAACTTTTTTAATCTTAAAAGATGCAAAATAAAATAAAAATATATTTAATAAATAAATATGTTTTAATGATATTTATATAAAAATATGATTATTTAATATTATTAAAGACTTAATTTTGCGTTATAAATTAATTTTTACGCCAATCGATGAAATTTGTATAAAAAAGTCAACACACAAAACATAAAGCAAAATTGTTATTTTGACAGTAACTATATTGTTCTTGTCAGATTCACAATATTGTGTTGAATTTTCACCAAATTGGTGTTACATAATACGAAATTCACAATATTGTGTGAATTTACAATATTGTGATGACATTTATGTGTTCGGGAATAGGGCCCCAGCACTTGGCTGAACATAATCAAGAATTTTTAAAAAAATTGTTTAATTCCGAAACACTTAATTTCACATCTTTTTTCGCACAATGTTGTTTTGTTTATTATTTATTTAGAGTAAATAACAATCGATTTAAGCTTTTATGCTATCCTCAAGAACTTTTATAAAATTGTTATGTTAATTTTTTAAAATTATTTGTCAAAGACTATAGTTTTTATGTGTGTGTTTCCGTTGTATGTAATAATTTTATTAATTTTCGAATGCATTGCTTTAGACTTATTTTCGAATATTTCTTTTACTTTTTCATGAGTTGTTCATGTCATGAGTTGAGACCTGTTTACATAAAAACGATACTTTTATTTTTTTAAATATTGCACGTAGGTCCTAGATTGATAAAAAATCGAGAGTAAAGTTCTCTGTAGAAAACATTTTATATGGATAATAATAATTTGATTCTCCCATATTATATTATAACTTTACAAAAAACAGTCAAATCGTCGCAAAAACAACCAAAAGGCTGTAAAAAAGCCGCGCCATGTTTTTCTTTAGCTTGAAACTATCATTTTAACTATAACAAATAAATTCTTGTATCTTATTCTTTACAAAAATTTCTCAAATCATAAAGCACTAGTTATAAAATTTCTTAATGGCATTTTGTTTTCTAAACATCTAGCTATATTATATAATTTAAGTAATACTCTAGAACTACATATCATAATTCTAAAATATATAATAAATATGCACATATATTAAAATTTATTTAAGCAGAGGAAATATAATTTATTTTTTTTTTTCTATAAAAAACCGCTCACTTTCAGTTACTTATTTCTTGAACAAAAACCTTGGCGCGACCTTTTCTCAATTAATTTAATAATGTCATTCCTAAGGTCTATTTTCAGACGACTGTGAAAAGCCTAATTATATTAATTAAGTCAGTATCATATTTTCTACAATTTTCCTGAAGTATAGTAATCTATTTGAAATTCCCTTTATATTATTACGGTATGCTTAATTTTATATAAGACATTATTTGCTGTAAGAATATCTAGCAAATGGCAACTATAACAATATAACGATGACTATGAAATAACATTATCAATAAATTTCTTTTCGTACTGAATTTTAACATTCATTGAGATTCATTTAAGATTGCTATTTAATCAATGGTTATTTCAATATAATGTTTATTATGAGTCAACCATAGTCACTATGCGGTTGGCTTTATTGTCATATTAAGAAAAGGTCGCGCCAAGGTTTTTGTTCACAGTGGCGTAGCCAGAATTTTCAATTGGGGGGGGGTCAAGGATTATTTTATAAGACTTAATAGTTTAACCCAATAAACCAACTAATTAGTTTTATTAATAATTCATTACAATAATAGATACTTCATTTTAATGTTTCCTTAATTTTAATTTTTTTAATTAATAATTTTTTAAAAAATAGATTAATGATTTTTTTTTAACTATTTTAAATTATTTTTAATTAACTTTAAGAAAACAAATATCGAATAATTTTTATTTCAAAAAAAAAATATTTTTACAATATTTTTTTTTTTAGTAAAAAGTGTTGTGTAGTAGGAATTACAAAATATGTCACCACAACACATAGATACCTTTTAAGACCTTATAGGTCCCGCAACAACATGTATCTTGAGGTGTTGGTGGACGTTTTATTTAAATCTTTGTGGATTGAAGGCACTCGAGACTATTGATTCAGGCAAAGCATTCCATTTGTACGATGTACGCACAAAGAAATCCCTTTGCATTTTGTTACTGGGGCAGTGAGTAATCCCGACAATTTGACTATTTGCACAAACAGATTGACGAGTTGAACAAGGAAAAGAAGATGTCTGAGACATTATAGATCTAATTTCATCCGAGCACTGCTGGTGACGATATTTATAAAAAA
Organism: Diogma glabrata; assembly: GCA_963693315.1. Lineage (NCBI taxonomy): Eukaryota > Metazoa > Arthropoda > Insecta > Diptera > Cylindrotomidae > Diogma > Diogma glabrata. The sequence goes on along the minus strand of OY856187.1, from coordinate 316,004,334 downwards.
CAACGAGATCAGCAACAGTGCGACGATGTTGTAGGGAATCAAGATTTAATGTTAAATTTCGATCACCAACAATTCGTATAGCAACAGAGTCCAAAAGGCCCGAGATGGTAACAGATGCAGCGCCCCAAACTTGACAATACTCCATGCAGGAACGAATATAGGACTTATAAATGTGGAGTAATTGATACAGAGAAAAATATTTTTTACATCTATTGAAGAGGCCGAGTTTTCTTGATGCGCTCTTTGCCATGGCCATGATATGATCGTTCCAGAGTAAGTCATTGGAAATTGTGACTCCCAATAAACGAATGTTTTCACATTCGTCTATTTGGTCGTTACACATATTAATTGAAATATCATTGGGAAACTCTGTCTTTGATCTGGAAACAACCAATAGCTGTGTTTTGGTGGAATTAAAATGGACCAACATTTTGTCACCCCAATCGGCGACTTTTTTCAGTCCTCGTTTACATTTATGGCAGCGTCTCTCCGGGCGGGATTTATTTCTTCATGCATTTACCCTTTGAAGATAGGGGGATGAATGACTTGTGCAGTGTACTATCATCTGCAAAACTATTTATTGGGTTATTGGTGATTTGCAACAGTTCGTTGATATAAATTAAAAATAAAGTGAGAGATAAAACTGAGCCTTGGGTACATCAGCGTTAATTAATTTGGACTCAGAAATAAAGTCATCTATAGATACCGAGATGTATCGGTTAGACAGAAAATTTTGAATCAACTTCACAACTGCGGTATGAAAACCGTACGCAACGAGCTTGTTGATCAAGTTGGCATGCCAGATTCGATCAAATGCTGTTGAGAGGTCTAATGCGATTACGTACTTTTCACCACCTTTCTCAAGTATGCTATTCCAAAGATGTGCTACATAGTTCAATAGATCGGTTGTTGATCTTTTGTTTCTAAAACCGTATTGGCTGTCATGATATCAAATGGTTGTCCTCCAAAAATTTGAATATGTGTGAATTTGTAACGATCGCAATAATCGCAAAACAATAATAAAACCAAATTCCTCTTTGTTTTCAATTCAATAGAAATGTATTTCATTAGTTTCCGTTCATTTTTACATTAATAATAATTTTAAAATTTTCTAAAACTTAACTGCTAGTTAAATTTTGAATATACTATAAAAAGCAAACGAACGTACTCAATTTTATTTCCAATTCTAGCGAACAGATGTCGTTGTCGTTATTAATCTTTGCTGAATTTTCAGATTACCCGATTTGTTTTGACATCATAAGATGTAAAAAAGGAAAAATCACATTTTTCCAATTGGATATTTTAATTTGCAATTCGATCTTGGTTCTTAAAACAAAATGTTCAAGGAGTTTTTTATTTGATTATTAAACATTAGATAAAACAAAACATTGTTTTAGTGTATTACTATTGTTTCGTTTGATTTAATATATGGAAAATTATAAAACAATTTTAAGTTTTGTTTTACCTGTGGATGAAGAGTGAGGATGTCAAGGTCGTGTTACTTTATTGACAAAATATTTTATCGACAATTTGAATAGCTGTTTGTTCAATTATAATACATGAGTTTGTACTGTTATCATATGGTTTTATGGTTGTGGTAGTTTCAACGTTAACAAAATCAGAAACGATACCACATAGTTATTCAGCTTTCAAGATTAGTCAAGGTTACCTTCACCATATAAGATAAGGGATTGCTAACCAGAAAGGAAAAATTAACACAAACAATATACACAAATGGTTGATTGTTACGAAATAATTGATGTTACTAAAACCGCATCAGACGCAGAAATTGAAAAAAAACATACAGGAAATTAGTTTTAAAATGGCATCCAGATGAAAATCCTGAAAAAAACTCTGAAGCAGCTTCAACAAAAGAAACAAGTTAATTTAAGGTATTTGTCTAATTTTATATTAATATTGCATCTATAATTTTTTATGTGGTTCAACTTAGTTTTTAGAATGATAGGCTAATTGAAGAATAATAAGAGATTTCCAAAATTTAAGATCCGTGTAGGGACAATCCGGATGGCGGGAGTGATCTCCTTTGCTTTAACTTTTATTTTTTTCCTACTATAAAAACGATGGAATATCAGATGTGCTTGTGATTTGTATAGTTTTAACAGTATATTGAACAGAAACAAAGTGATAAAAGTAAAATCCGATTCACGAAGTGAATCAATTACAAACGTGGCGCCGAAACAGGGACCTGGCTTTTGTTAATGATAACCGAGATTACGGTTAATTTTTTTTTGATATAACGGTTAGTTATGAGTCATATTTTTGGCGCAATTTTAATTATATATTCTTAGCGCGATTTCTGAAAACCAGTTTTGGTTTGTGTGGTCAAAATTTTCTGGAAAAACCAGTTTAGTTTTGTTTTGGTTGAAAAGAATATTTTTTTTTGTTGATAATATTTTTTGTTGGGAGAACCAGCGTGGTTTTTTTATATGTATACCTTTTTTGTGTATATATAGATTATATATATACAGGGGAAATATTTTATTATTAAAATTTTTAATTGAATTTTATAATATGTACATGAGAGGCCAGGGGGGTTTGAGCCATGGATGAATGAGGTGGAAGAGAGAGAGCATGTGGAGAGAAAGGAGAGAATGGTTGAGGCGAGGAATGTGGTGGATGAAATAATAAATGTGGTTTTGAATGAGGTGAAAAATGGGATATATTTGGAAATTATGGATGATATTTATGGAGAACGGTATGATAAGTTATTGGATGATCTGATTCGTGAAATAGTGAATGAGGAGTTGAATGGGGTGAATGAGGAAGCGGATGAGATGGATGAAGTGACTGAGGAAGTGAATGTGGGCTGGCGTGAGAGGAGACGGGTCAAGAAAAACAGGAGCTCACACCTGAAGAGAAAGGAGAGGAGGAAGAAGGAGAAGGAGAGTCGCTTGGTCGTGGAGCTGGGAGCTTCCTCGACCAAGAGTACTCAAATAGAGGAGCTGGTTGAGGTGGTTCCCATCTCACCGACCATGCGACAGGTAGAGGAGTGGTCTGGTCCACAGGAGGCTCCTGTTCCTCATTGTATAATTAATTAAAATTAATTATTTTTGCTTGTTTGAAAAAAAACCGTTTTGGGACAGCAATTTTTTTTGGAGATTGTTTTTTTGTGCTGTCATTTGAATTTGTTTTTGTACATATTGTACATATTTGTAAATGTTTTTGTAAATAATTTTTTTTTGTATATTGTTCATATATCTTTTTTGGAATAATATTGTACATATTTTCATTGTACATATTTTTTTTGATGGAATAATATTGTACATATTTTCATTGTACATATTTTTGTATATAATAGTGTACATATTTTGGAATGACATTGTACATATTTTGTAAATATTTTTTGGTACTGTCAATGTACAGGGTTGTACATAGTTGTAAATAGGTTATTGTATACAAATACAAGTACAATGGTTCGTTGAATTCGCTCATTGAACATGATATGGGTGTGTGCAGGATATATTTTTTGTATTTTCAATTTTTTATTGGTGATTAATTTTTTTTTGAATTTCTTTTGGAAAACCAATTATTGGTGTTTTTATATATATATATATGGTATTTTATAAGGTTATAAATATAATTCTTTCTTCAGCGGTAGGCCTAACAAGCCATCCATGGGGCTTATCCCCTTAACATTAATGTCGTTCTTAGATCGCCTATGGCCATCGGGGTTATGCGATCGAAGAACATTGGTTTCTTCTCTTCATTCGGCGAGGAAGTCCTCAGGGACGAGGAGTGGTGTTGCTGTGTTTGTACTTAGGTGCAAACCAGTAGTACCATTCTTTGCTCAGAGGCTTCTTCGGTGTAATGAAGAGAAGAACCAATTGTACTTTTGCTTTCAGGATCAGAGGCTTCACCTCATACAAATTCAAAAACTTACCATTTTTTTCCACTTAGCTTTTACAATAAAACAATTTTTCATGGAGTTTAGGTTTTGAAGTCTGGTGCTCGGGAGCGTTCTTCAACTTTCGCATTAGGTTTAGTTGTAATTTATTTGTAGGTTAAACAAGCACAACTGGGTCAGTAGAAATGGACCTAGTGTCTAATCGTGACAGTTGTGATTGTTTTATTAGGTTGGGGAGAAACTGTTCTGTAGAATCTGGTCGTTAGGGGCTTTTCTAGTCAGTTCTCACATGCATTGTTGGAGTGGGCTCGCGAGCGCGATATTTCAGATTTAAATGAAATGGATATTGTAACCATACTTACTTTTTAAATTGTCTCCAGACGAATCTTGATTTTGGGAATCTCTTATATTATTAAATAAGAATAAAATAAATCAAACAAATTTTTCAAAAAACTAAATAAGTAATTTTTATTAAATGAATAATTTTTTTTAATTTAAGTTAATTTTAGGTAGCTAAATAAAATAAATTTTGATAATTAAGCAAAACATCAAGATATAAATAAATATCTATTATTTTTTAAAAAAATTAAATAAATATTTTGAGTTAAGAGGACCACCCAATAAATAAACATCTTTAAATATTTTTTTCAAATTTTAAAATAAATAAATATTTTTTCCATAGTGTGTGTCGTCAATAAATAGAGGTATATATATATATATATATATTTCAGTATATCTGAAATTAAATAAATAAATTATATTTTTACACATACAATATTTTAGGAACTTTTGTAAAAGATTCAGCAAAGATTGGGTACGACGGTGGTCTTTCCTTTTTGTTCCTTTACAAGTTTGTTTTTACAAAATTTTTTTTGGGGCGTTCGTTGTTTTTTTTTCATTTCTTTGCGTTTTACAACTTCCATCGGACGAATTTTTCCGGGCGAATTAACTCCACCTTTTTTCTAGTTGGAATTGGTTTTATTATTGTTGTTGACGTTTTTTTTTGTGAATTCTGGATTTTATAAATTTTACCATCACAATGTCAAGTCACATTGGCGTGGACCATCCGTTCTATGGTTTGGAATCCAGTGAACTGCAGATCGAATGTCTGGTTCGGGGTGTGGATTTTAGAGGGGTCAATTGGGCAGAGGAACTGCGAAACCACGTAAATCATGGTGCAGTTCCAGTAATGGTATCTCATGCGAGAGACTTGGTAGCTGAGTCTCAAACGGTGGTGCAGGCAGCACAAGTTGTTTTAGATCAGGTACGTCGACTTCAACCACCGGTTAATCAGACCTTCTTAGATAGTTTGGCGAATCGAGTGTTGCATTATACAGGTAGGATGAATAGGTTGGGTCCTCGCAATGACTTGCAAGAAGCCGCACCTACGCTATCTCGCAATTGTCACGCGCTTGGGATATAATAGGATCACTGTCAACACGTCCAATTATACAGAATAAACCAGGAGTATCATCTGCTCCATCTGCTTCACCTGCTTTTCAACCAGGTGAGAGATCCACACCGATCCCAGTGCAGCCAATTACTGAGACAATAAATAGTCTGAATCGTCCAAACCATCAACAACAGAGACGGTCAGATCAATTACCACCGGCTTATTTTCAGCAATCAGGTTTGAGAGCAGAGGACCTTGCAATACCACAATTGGGTCCATCACTCCAATCTGAACACACACATAACAATCCAGCATTGGTACAACCACAACCACAATTAAATTATCCATCAGTACCACAGGTACAACTACCACCATTATATCCACAAGCTCCACTTACAGCACCACCACCATACAACCAACCTCCTCAGGTATGGCGTGACGCGGCTCCAGCGTTAGCACCAGTGGAGTACCGACGGGTTCATGGGAACAATTTGAGTCGTTATGACTCAAATTGGGTTCCAACCTTCACAGGAGATGGTCACTCTCCTGATGTTCATGAGTTTGTTCACAGAGTGGAGGCGGCTGCCAGGAGGGACCGTGTGAATTGGGACGACCTTAGGTCTATCGTTCCACGGTATCTCAAGGGGGCTGCCGACAGATACTATTTGAACTTAACTCATGAATATGAGGTGGTGACCTATCCAGTGCTAAGGGAGGGACTCCTACAAACCTTCGGTACGCTCACTGATGATAAGGCGATCTTGCGCGTTCTTCTGAACCGCAAACAAAAGTCAAAGGAGAGCGTATACGAATATCTAGTGGAGATTGGTTCGTTAAACCGTCGCTTAGCACGTCCATTTGCTGACCGTGAAATGCTAGAGATTGCTCGGGAGGGATTGAGTGTGGAGCTCAAAAATGCTACACTTGCAGCAACAATACATTCTATTGATGAACTTCGGACTCTATGTCAGAAGTTTGAACGTTTGTGGTCCACACCAGTTCCAACCAGAACATCAAATTTAAGAATTAGCGAGGTACAACAAATGGATGATTATGAGGTGGATGCTGAACCAGAACAACATGGATATATTGATGCGGTGGATTCAACACAGAGACGGATATTGCAGCGACCTAGCATAACATTTGACAACAGTCAACCTGGTCCATCAATATCCAGACAACCAATAGTATGTTTCAGATGTGGAGTAAACGGTCATCGAGCTCCTGATTGCTCTAAGAATCGGATAAAATTGCACTGCTGAAAATGTAACAAACCGGACGTTATTTACGCAAATTGTTCATATTGTCACCCGTCGGTAAACTACCGTCCGAGAGTACATGCTTCGGGGATGGTACCCTCGGTTCAACATTCAGTGAGCCCGAAGAAATCGACGAGAGATGTAGGAACGCAGAACGATCCACCACACAGGAAACCAGAATAAAATCACCTAGTACATTTAATTTCCCATCATTACATCGAACATATTTTAGACGTCTTCAACGTAACATTAGATATTGGAGGATGAGGAAATTATTTCGTAAAGCTTGTATTTCATCTATCCTTTCAGAAACAAAGGATCCTCGGCCGCGGTTGACAATCAAGATTTTGGACAAACATATTTCAGGTCTATTGGATAGTGGAGCGTCAATCACAATACTTGGAAGAAATTCCTTGGAATTATTGGAATCAGCAGGTACAACTTACCGTAAGTACACTTCGTGTATTCGTACGGCAGATGGTACTGCAACAAAAATTTTGGGTTACATCGAAATTCCAATAACTGTGAATGGCTCCACTAAACCAATGCGGTTCCATATAGTCCCTGGATTACGAGAAGAGCTCTACCTGGGCATAGATTTCTGGGAGAAATTCGGTATTGTTCCTTCTTTTGTTAGTGAACTGACTCGCACAGAGCTACAAACTTTTAATACACATAACCTCACCACTGATCAGCAACATGAACTGGATATGATCAAGGATTCTTTCCCGTCATTTGAAGTGTCTGGGCTCGGAAAGACTTCTTTGGTTGAACATGTCATCGATGTTGGTGATAGTGCACCTGTTAAACAGAGACACTATCCCACATCGCCGGCTGTTCAACTAAAGGTTTATGCCGAACTCGACCGAATGCTTCAAATGGGCGTGATCGAAGAGAGTAACAGTTCTTGGTGCTCGCCAGTGGTTTTGGTACAAAAAGAATCTGGTAAAAACAGATTATGTATTGATAGCCGTCGTGTCAGTTCACTGACGAAAAAGAACGCTTACCCACTTCCCTTGATTGATGGCTTACTAGGTCGTCTAAATAGCACAAAGTACATTTCAAGTATTGATCTCAAAGATGCTTTCTGGCAGATTCCTCTGGCAGAAGCATCTAGAGACAAGACAGCCTTCACAGTGCCTGGTCGTCCATTGTATCAATTCCGGGTTATGCCCTTTGGATTGTGCAATGCTCCCCAGACAATGTGTCGGCTAATGCACAAAGTGATACCACATCAATATCACGAAAATGTCTTTGTTTATTTAGATGATCTATTGGTGGTCTCTTCCACGTTCCAGGAACATATGGAATTGCTGTCCAAAGTCTCTTCATTGTTAAGAGCGGCTGGGTTAACAATAAACCTCAAGAAAAGTAAATTTGTTCTGAGAGAGGTGAAATATTTGGGATTTTTGGTTGGTGAAGATGGTCTTCGAACAGACCCTGACAAGGTAAGAGCTGTAGCAGAGTATCCAGCTCCGTCAACAGTAAAACAAATACGTAGACTACTGGGAATGGCTGGTTGGTACCAACGTTTCATACCAAACTATGCAAGCGTGGTATCACCAATTACAGATTTATTAAAAAAGAGTTCGGGAAAATTGAAATGGACATTAGAAGCTCAAGCTGCTTTCGAAAATTTAAAACGATTGCTGACTACAGCACCAGTATTAATTAACCCTGATTATAATAAAGAGTTCTTTATTAGATGCGATGCAAGTCTGACAGGGATAGGTAGTGTGTTGTATCAGGTTGATACTGACGGACAAGAGTGTCCGATAGCCTTCATGTCGAAGAAACTTAACAAAGCTCAGAGAAATTACTCAGTTTCTGAGCTTGAATGTCTTGCGGCAATTCTGAGTGTGAAGAAATTCAGGGGCTACGTTGAAGGTCACCGATTTACAATTGTGACTGATCACTCAAGTCTGAAGTGGCTAATGTCACAGAAAGACTTGAGTGGTCGTCTGGCTAGGTGGAGCCTAAAACTCCAACATATGGATTTTACCATTGTCCACCAAAAAGGTACCCAAAATATAGTCCCTGATGCTCTATCTCGTCTTTATGACGATACACACGAGGAATTGACGGAAGCATTAGTACATCACATTAACGACATTAAAATCGACAATGAAGGTTATCGGCACAAGGAATATACGGATATGATAGCTAAAGTTCAATCATCACCAAAGGACTTTCCATCAGTTAAAGTCGTGGATGATAAGCTATACATACGTATTGAGCCAAGACCTGATGCAATACCCAACGATGTTCCTGTGTGGAAGCTCTGGGTACCAAAACCGATGACTTCCAACATGATTCAGAAACATCACGATGATAGTACTGCTGCTCATGGGGGTGTTAAAAAGACTTTAGAATTACTTCGACGTCTTTATTATTGGCCGGGCATGGCGTCGCAGGTACACAACTATGTTGTGTCCTGCGACACATGTAAACAAACAAAAGCCACGAATCAGATATTGCGTCCTCCGATGCAATATCAATTCGAAACAGCACGTCCATGGCAGAGAGTCTATATAGATTTTTTGGGACCGTATCCTCGTTCTACACTTGGGAATACGGTGTTATTGATGGTTCTGGATCATGCTACGAAGTTTGTACTACTGAAACCACTTAGAAACGCAACTTCACCGAAGGTGAATGCTTTTCTAAGGAATGAAGTGTTTCTTACATATGGGGTACCAGAGTTTCTACACAGTGACAATGGCAAACAGTTCACTAGTAGGAACTTTCAAAGTCTTTTGTCAGATTTCGGCATTAAACACATTAGGACCGGTATCTATAGTCCTCAAAGCAACGCGTCAGAGCGGGTCAATAGGTCAGTTCTAGCAGCAATTCGAGCGTTCATTAAAGGTCAACATACCAAGTGGGACTCACAAATTGGTGAAATCGCATATGCACTGCGGGCTGCAGTACATTCTGCTACCAAGTACTCACCGTACTATCTATTATTTGGTCAACATCCAATATCGGATGGAAATACTTACCAATTGTTGAGATCACTACACCAGCTTGGTGAAGATGCTGGTGAGGAATTAGGACGCTCTGATCATTTGACTCTGCTCAGGAATCGGGTTCAGGAAAATTTAAAAGCAGCTTTCAAGAAATCGCAACATCAGTACAACCTGCGATCTAAACTACGGACTTTTCAACCACAACAACGTGTGTTTGTACGGCAACATCATTTGAGTGACGCTACAAAAAAGTTCTCGGCAAAATTGGCTCCAAAGTTCTTACCTGCAATGATTAAGACTAAGATTGGAAATGTACTCTACGAGTGCACAGATATGAGCGGTAAGAATCTTGGAGTCCATCACGCGAAAGACATCAGGGAATGATGTCTTTTCGTTAGGTAGGGTTGTTCCTCTGGCTGATTGTCGTCTCTGAGGTTCACATCTTCAGGTCATACTTACTGGTTGTATCGGGGTGTCCATGGTGCTGACGTTCGGATGGATGGTCGGTCTCAATACTCAGTGAAGTTCTTAAGGACTTCATGAGTGTTGGAACCGGTCATCGGTCTTGACGCCAGTGACTGTGGGTATCTCGATCCCAGATACAGTTTAATAGGTGGAAGTAGTTCGATGGTTTTCTGTCATGGAGGGGATGGCGACGTTTTTGTGATTTCAAGAGTAGAAATCTTGATTTTTACCTTGAATTCATGGTGTAACGATCGCAATAATCGCAAAACAATAATAAAACCAAATTCCTCTTTGTTTTCAATTCAATAGAAATGTATTTCATTAGTTTCCGTTCATTTTTACATTAATAATAATTTTAAAATTTTCTAAAACTTAACTGCTAGTTAAATTTTGAATATACTATAAAAAGCAAACGAACGTACTCAATTTTATTTCCAATTCTAGCGAACAGATGTCGTTGTCGTTATTAATCTTTGCTGAATTTTCAGATTACCCGATTTGTTTTGACATCATAAGATGTAAAAAAGGAAAAATCACATTTTTCCAATTGGATATTTTAATTTGCAATTCGATCTTGGTTCTTAAAACGAAATGTTCAAGGAGTTTTTTATTTGATTATTAAACATTAGATAAAACAAAACATTGTTTTAGTGTATTACTATTGTTTCGTTTGATTTAATATATGGAAAATTATAAAACAATTTTAAGTTTTGTTTTACCTGTGGATGAAGAGTGAGGATGTCAAGGTCGTGTTACTTTATTGACAAAATATTTTATCGACAATTTGAATAGCTGTTTGTTCAATTATAATACATGAGTTTGTACTGTTATCATATGGTTTTATGGTTGTGGTAGTTTCAACGTTAACAAAATCAGAAACGATACCACATAGTTATTCAGCTTTCAAGATTAGTCAAGGTTACCTTCACCATATAAGATAAGGGATTGCTAACCAGAAAGGAAAAATTAACACAAACAATATACACAAATGGTTGATTGTTACGAAATAATTGATGTTACTAAAACCGCATCAGACGCAGAAATTGAAAAAAAACATACAGGAAATTAGTTTTAAAATGGCATCCAGATGAAAATCCTGAAAAAAACTCTGAAGCAGCTTCAACAAAAGAAACAAGTTAATTTAAGGTATTTGTCTAATTTTATATTAATATTGCATCTATAATTTTTTATGTGGTTCAACTTAGTTTTTAGAATGATAGGCTAATTGAAGAATAATAAGAGATTTCCAAAATTTAAGATCCGTGTAGGGACAATCCGGATGGCGGGAGTGATCTCCTTTGCTTTAACTTTTATTTTTTTCCTACTATAAAAACGATGGAATATCAGATGTGCTTGTGATTTGTATAGTTTTAACAGTATATTGAACAGAAACAAAGTGATAAAAGTCCAATCCGATTCACGAAGTGAATCAATTACAAATTAATATATTGCTCGTATATTTTAAACAGGACTGGGAGTAAGGTTATTAGTCTGTAATTTGAAATATCACATTTCGTTCCTTTTTTGGGACAGGCTGGACATTGGTCAACTTCCAGCAGGATGGAAAAATACCAGATTTATAGGGTTTATAAAATATTTTGGTGAGAGTTGGTGCAATATAAAACAAAAATATTGAATAATTTTAATTAACTTTCATAAAACAAAATTCGAATAATTTTTAATTAACTTTAAAAAAGCAAATTTCGAATAATTTTTTACTAACTTTAAAAATGATAATTTTCTTTATTTTTAGATAGAAATTTTTGTGCTAGTGATTTTGAAATTTAAACTTATTTGAAACTGAATGACACTTTACCTATTGATTCGCCTCAAACCTGTGTCTAGGAAGGGATGAAAAATGATTTTCCTGATTAATCAAATTCCTTAAAATATCAAGGCGTTAGATATCATTTTAACTATTCTAACACAATTAATTTTGTTTTGTATTTAGAACAACTTCCAGGACACTTTGTTTTGTCCGATCTTATCTATTGTCCGATCTACGAAATTGTTATTTGTTATTTCCGGCACGGAATACTAGTTATGAAAAAATTGCTGTAATTTATTTCTCAAATCCTATTTCACGATGTACAGGAATAAGGCTACAGATGTACTCATAAAGAAAGAATAGTAGACAAAATAGTAGACCAGTAAGCATAAATAAAAGATGCCAGAATAGTACATTATGATGCTAGGACGTATAGCTAAAGATTTTGGTCGTATGTGGAGTTGCATTAACATTAAGTCCAAAATAGCTTATGTCCGTGCATCATATACTATTTTTTATTCGCCGCAAGTAAAATATTTAAAAAAAAAAGTTTATTCTAAATTGAAATTACAAATTTGCATAAATTTTGAAATAAAAATATGTGGAACAAGTTACCTTTGACATAATATTTGTTATTTTTTCCAAATTATTGTATCACAATTTTTTTTTATTTAGCATATGGTTTTTTTGTGACACATTAAAAATTAAACTTAAAATAGGTAGACTCTTCTATGAAATCTACCTAAAACAAAGCATGGATACACATTAAATGAACTTATTCAATTTGATTGCGCGTCTTTTAGTAAAAAAGTAAAAATAAAATATTTGAACATTGGGCAGTACATTTGAATATTAGATGTTTACATCGAGCGAGTCTATCCATGCTACTACATCGGGAGTTGCCAAATGGATGTCTTAGATGTCGCCATTGTACCGTCGAATTGGACACACAGTTGCAATGTGTTTTATGGTTTATTGTGGAGCGCGGCAGTCACACTCAGGGGACTCTGAAATGCCCCACATGTAGAAAGAATCAGCACAACGTCCATGATTCGTTCTTATTCGGTTTAGTGTAGTCCAGGTATGACGTGGCAGATCGAAACCAGGTTGGGTAGAAGTCGGGTTAGTAATAGAAAGGCCAGTTGTATTTATGATGCCAGGAGGTGTCCCAGACATCCAAGATATTAAAATTAGTTGCCAGCAGGTTGCTGGCAGTTTTATGTGGAGGCTTTCTTGACTTCAATCGACAACGAGTGTGGTCACCGTAATATTCGTGCAAGGGTAACGTGATGTTGTTGTTTACCTTTTTATGTTCACGCATGAGAGCATGCGATCGTCTGAGTGCAGGTGGAGCGATATTGCTTAACACAGGGCCAAGGTTAAGGGGTAGTTCTGATAGTACTTCTTATAGTACGCATCGTGGCATGCAGCTGGCAGTCAACTTTTTGAGTATGTGTGCTAGTGAGTATGTGTGCTATCACTATGACAACATAGTGGAGGGTGGGGTTCTGTGGAACGAAAAGAAAGCAACTGTTCAATTCATTCGTAAGATTTCAGGGAAAAAATCTTAATATTAGAATATTAGAGCAATTCTTCTAGAAGACAGAAGCTTTAAAATTTCAATGGGGGGGTTTAAACCCGAATAAACCCGTATGTCGCTACGCTTGATTTTGGTAATCTGACGATTAATGTTTACATTCGAAACATGTCATAATAAATATATACCAAAAAAGTTTGTTCCATTGATTATAATTACAATAATTTATTTATATAAATTATTGATTTTATTTAAAAATGTATTAGTCATTCATCCAGATTTTTCTGCTTCGGCTATTTTAAGTCGAGTTGCCGTAAAGATTTTAAAATCGTAATTTGCCGAATAAATAAAATAAAAATAAAAAAATAAATAAGTGATACTGAGCAAAAAGCGGGAATCGCTGCGAAAATTTAAATGTTTGCTTAAATAACTTTAATAAACTTAACTTAACTTTAATAAAATCGTAAAATTGACGAATTGGAAAATTCTTTTCGTAAAAATGCCGAATTTGCCGAATGGGAAAATTCTTGGCAGGGTGTCACAACCCCCACAACCCCCCTCGGCGTCAGGTCTGACAGGAAGAGGGAAGGAGGGGGTTCTGAGGAACGAAAAGAAAGCAACTGTTCAATTCATTCGTAAGATACCAGGGAAAAAATCTTAATATTAGAATATTAGAGCAATTCTTATAGATTACAGAAATTTTAAAATTTCAATGGGGGGGGTTTGAACACGAACAAACCCGTATGTCGCTACGCCACTGTGTTCAAGAAATATGTAAGTGAAAGTGAGCGGTTTTTTATAGAAAAAAAAATAAATTATATTTCCTCATATATTTTAGAATTATGATATGTAGTTCTAGAGTATTACTTAAATTATATAATATAGCTAGATGTTTAGAAAACAAAATGCCATTAAGAAATTTTATAACTAGTGCTTTATGATTTGAGAAATTTTTGTAAAGAATAAGATACAAGAATTTATTTGTTATAGTTAAAATGATAGTTTCAAGCTAAAGAAAAACATGGCGCGGCTTTTTTACAGCCTTTTGGTTGTTTTTGCGACGATTATTATTTACTATTAGCTATAGACTAAGTATTGAATATTAAACTTAACATATTAGGAAATTAACATACATATTATTACAAGCGAAAGCTTAAATATGAATGTATGTAAACAAATAAATAAAATAAATAAATAAATCCATGTAGTTGCAAAAAAACATGCATGTGTGGAATAGTATATTTATCAGGAATAATGATATTATTAGGAGAACGGTAAACACCGCAAGGTCTCACACTCTTATTTTTAACGAGATGGAGAGGAGAGAACCTAGGACTGTTAGATGGTCGGCAAATGCCTTTGCTATCGTCAGTTTGTCTGGCTAGTACTAAGCTAGTCGTCAATATTAATATGAAATAGGAGACCACGTATTTCAATAACGTGAGTCACGTTATGTTTGACAGGTGGAGATAAATCATCTTTGGACGTTAAGTTCTTAAAGTTTTGGAATATCGGGAATTTCGATATTAACTGAATCGTTGATTAAAGGAAGAGATGGTGCTTGGGAAGTTGTTAACCTTTGGACTTTTTCCACAATAAAATCAAATATTATACTAAGATCATACAACAAAAAGGTAAACAGGATCACGGATTGCCACCAAACGAATCTGATATTGAGAATCTCTTATAAAAAAAGGATCTAGCCTATCATTTTATTTCAATTCAATAATAATTGAAAATTCAAGATATGTAATAAGACAAAAGATTTAATAAAAAAAAATCAACTTAATATTTTGTTGATAGATGTTTTGTCCAAAATGCTGGCTTGCGGAGCTCTCCTTATTTTCTGTAGACCATTGCCAATTCAAATTGTTTCAATAGTATTTGAAATCGCTCTGCTTCAATTCCAATCAAATTCATCTGCTTTCCTCTTATTAAAATCGATCGGTTCCAACTCTATATTCACCAACCTACTTCGATCTGCGTTGAAATAAATCTTGTTTCAATTAAATGGTATCAATATTTCAAACTAGAACCATCATAACCACCCTTTTTGTGATGTGCAATTAAAGACTGGTTTATTTTCTTTTTTATGTTAATAACCTTTTTTACAAAAAAATATATTTGGTTTTTTTGTTTACAAAATTTCATCATACAAAACTAATTTATTGCTTTTTTTGTTTTATTACAATTCTGCCGTGCTAAGCACAAAGGCCGTATCTTGCTTTTTGTCAAGAGTTATGTATCTAAGATGATATAATAACAGTCGATGAACATTTTTATCATATAATTAAACCATTTAATTAATGTTTTCATTCAAAAATTACTCTTTTAAATATACCATATCTTCTTTAAAAGTATCAAATTTACTATTTAATTATTAAACAATTAATATTTGACAACATAAACAAATAATACATCCTTCTATCTCTCTGATTCAAATCAAAATTTGAAATTTTTTTGACTAAAAGTATAGTTTTGATGTGTAGTTTGACTGTGAAAAATTAAAAAGTGTTAATATTTCGAAATGTCAAAAATTCAAAATACGCCCTTTGTGCTTAGCACGCCACTGAAAAAAAAATATAGGTAATTGTCACCAAAAACTTTACTTAACATAAACCAAGCAAATCGGTTCTTTTTCAACCAGCTAAGCGCAAGTTTAATATTAATAATTTTGCTAGAGTTAATTTAAACGTTACTTTTGCTATGTAGATTTTAACCTTGCATCTAGTCCATTTTAACTAATGGCATCAACTATTGCCTGCATGTTGTATTGACCTTTGCTAATCATTTAAACTAAACCAATTTTTTAGTTATTTTCACCTATATAGTAAAAAAACGTTAGTTTGTATTAAACTACGTTTCTAACGTTCACATAACGAAGCATGTATGTAAATTTAACAAAATTTCAAAAGAATTGCTAAGTTAAGGTAACTTTTGAAAATTATGAAACAACTATTCACATTTTTAACGAAGTTGCCTGTTTAAACTAACCATTCTTCAACTTTGCGTAATAGTTGAATTCAACCATATGTTAAACTACCTCTTAAGCCGGGAATTCACATACAACAGAAACAGAAACAGAAACAGAATTTCATACAAATTTGACAGGAAAAAATTCTGTTTCTGTAAAATTTGTATGAAATTCTGTTTCTGTTTCTGTTGTATGTGGTTTCAAGCCTTTTGTTAAGTAAACATTGCGACATTGGTCAAAATCAGACAATTCGTTACATCGTTTTGCCACACATTCTTTGATTTGCTTAAAGTTTTTTACAGTGGAAGAAAAAAAACACATTTCTTAGACTAACAATATTTTTACCGCGAGCTGTTTTTCCTTTATAGGTTTTATATATACATACTAGGGATATTTTTAAAAACTACGGATTTCATGTATGTTCAAATTTATGTATTTAATGAACTACTTGAAGGATTTTAAAAATGTTTATTTGTCTTAAAAGTAAATGTGAGGTTTTTCTGAGGTCAAAATAACAAATTTTGGTAATTTTTATAAAAAAATTATAAAATAATAAGAGTTCGACGGTTTGATATACCTGGTTTTTTTTCTCCACAATTATAAAACTTCATTATTTTACTACATAATACCAAAATGTTGAATTTTAATCATTTTTAAAAATTATGTAGAAAAACAATGATATAACTTCAGTTGACTCAATTTTGTATGAACAAATAACAATAAAAGAATATATCAACATCCCTTATTATTTTGTAACTTTGTAACATTGTAACATTGTAACTTTTAAATTTTTTTTTGGAAAGGACTCACTTTTAACTTTAAAACAAAATACAAATTTCAATTAGTTCTTGAGATACATTAAATTGAACATATATGAAAGCCGCAATTTTTAAAACTACCCCTATCTATAATAGGAGAACCGCTCGTGATAGTAAACCATTGAAATACACAACAACCAATCCTTTTTGTCAATTTTAAAAAAAAAAATTGTGTGTTTTGTGAACTTTTGAAAATAAAAAAACCAAAAACTATTTGTTACTTAATTCATTTATTACAAATTTATATTTAAAATATATGTACATTATAAAGATTATAATAAAATTTTAAAATTATATTGAAATATTGAGTATTAAATTATTACTGTTTAATAATTACGTTATAAATAATATTACGCTGACTCTTTTAGATCGTGGCATAAAGTCAGTACTGCTGGAATATGATCATCATATTTTGTTGCAATATTATAAAAAAAACATTTGGATGAACATCCACGGATTATAAGCAGCTTTTGGGTATTCCAGATCGAAAATGTGGAAGATTTTGAAGCATATATCGAGAGCCTCTAAAAAACTTCCAAACTTAAATTTATGATTGTCCAAAATTACGAAAAATTGGTGGAAGTCTAAATCATCTCCAATGACACCTAGTTGTGGTTGCACTTTTTGCTTTTTCAATTTGCTGTCTTTACGTATCAAGTCCAATTTTTTTGTTAAATCAGAACTATCTTCTGCCTTAATTATAAAATTAGTCTGCGAATCAGAAATAGTAGGCTTTTTGTAGATCACTTTTCGATTCATTTTTTGAAGGGCTGGAGGCATAATAACTGGTAGGAGATATATCATTTGTAAATTGTATGTATCTAAATTTCAAAAGCAAACATTAAGTGATTGGTTAATATTATGATAAATTAAAACAAATAAAAATTAAGGTTACAAAATATGTTACCTATTGTTAGTTCCTGTTTTGACTTTTGGACTCTTTCAAATAAGGCTTTATTTCTAGGCTCTTTTAAATTTAGTTTGAAATGTTTTTCAACTTTAAGGAACTACTCCCACTTCTCATATATACTACAATGTGCCGGATATCTCTTTAAGAAATCGTAGGTTATCTGCAATAAAAAATATCCACAATTGGTTTCATCAGAAAAATCTCAAATCAATTGTGATTCTTGAAAATGTTGTAATTTACCAGTTCTGGAGCTTGAAAATATTTAAATAATGGCAATTCTTCGAAAATGGTAGTCATATTTGAATCTCTACTCGTAAGAATTTCCTCGATTCTTTTGCATGCCGTCTCTTTCCATATATTAATTACTTCATAACAAGGAGTTCGCATATGCATTAGTTTAGTTTTTAGCAATGCGCATTTTTCCATACTTATATCAGTTGAGGAACATTGGGCGACACTTAAGTAAAATAATTTATTAATAAAAAAAATTGTTATAGGCTTTAGAAAGGCGTAACCATAGTATTGGCTTTGTTCAAAATATAAAATAAAGGTCTTGCTTTTGACCCTTTCGAAATGGTTTGCCTATGGAAAAAATGTTGCTTGTTCGAAAACAAACCTTTACTTTTAAGAAAAGTACTCTTTATATCACTGACCGACAATTGATAGAAACGAATAAATTTATTCATAATATTAAGTTTTTATATCTGTTATTATGGTTTTTTATATTATTCACTGTTTGTGTGCTTTTGTCACTTTTGAATTAAAATGCAATATTTAAAAATAGACTTTAATAATATTTATAAATACATTTTTCTTCTTAAGCCGCAAACAAATGTTTTTAAAAAAAACGCACTTAACATAGCCACTGTAATGAATTTACTACCTCTTTACCAAAATGGACCCACATATTATGTAAATTTTTACTTGGTATGGCTCATTTTTTATGGCTCCAAACCGTTCATTTTTACATTTTTATGGCTCAGAATATTACCCGTTATCAAAGACTAACTTCTCAAAGTATCGTTAAATACATGTATATAGATATATATATATATATATATATATATATATATATATATATATATATATATATATATATATATATATATATATACATATACATACATATACATATACATATATATATATATATATACATATACATATATATATATATATATATATATATATATATATATATATATATATATATATATATATATATATATATATTATATATAATATATATATATATATATATATATATACATTTACATATACATATGTTTATTATATTTATGCTTTTAATAATTAAAACAGTTAATATTATATATATAAATATGTATATAAATACCTGTATTAATTCTTTTATATAAAAGAGCACTAACAAAATAT
This sequence comes from Diogma glabrata, assembly GCA_963693315.1. Lineage (NCBI taxonomy): Eukaryota > Metazoa > Arthropoda > Insecta > Diptera > Cylindrotomidae > Diogma > Diogma glabrata. The sequence goes on along the minus strand of OY856187.1, from coordinate 315,984,981 downwards.
TTTTAATCTTTTAAACTTCGGCACCTTAACCACTGTAACAATAAATTGTTTACTATAATAGCACTTATAAAAACTTTCACTTAAAAACACTTCACTTCACTTTGATTATTATGATTTGAACACTTTCACTTTGATTATTATTATAACAATAAAATCCACTTTAAAATGATTTTTTAACGAAATAACTTCTGATTTTATACAATTCTGCAGAGCAATATTCTGAAAACCTAACTGTATTATGATCATAAAACAAAACATGAAGAAAAATTGGCTGAAATTAAACTGGATGCTTGGTAATATCAACTTTGGTGCATAAGTAGATTTTACTATGCATAGTTAAAATTATACAGTTCTTTTTTATATTTAGTCCAGTCAAAGACCAGTTGAAATGTTCCCTCGCGAACACCGCCTACAGGGTAAATGCACGAAGTAGAGGGTAAGTAGCACTTTAATCCAACTTTTTGTGCAAATCGGTGCTGTTTGTAAGAATTATACAGTTTCGCCTTATTTTCCGTTGAATGACTGGACTAATTGTTTAAGTAATGATAACCGTTCGCATATGTTAATTTTTCAGTGCAAGTTAACTTTATGGAAAACAATAATTTATGAAACATTTTACATATATTACAAAGTATTTGTTGAACTTGTATGTTTCACCAATAAGTATTCTTCACTTTAATAAAAAAACTAAAACTTAGAATTAAATTTTAAAACTTTTATTTTTTATTTTCCGTACTACCGGTTTCAATCTTCTAAACATTTGAAAAGAAATCCCAGTAAAATAATCTAATTATGGGAAGCACATAACTTAATCAATTGTATAAATTAATTTTTATGTAGAGCTTTAAAAAAATCAATTTAATGAACAAATTTAATGATCATTAACCATAATTATTTTAACTCCACTAATTACACGAAATCAAAATATTTTACTTTCTAATACCTACTTAAAGTAACACAGTTTCAGTTAAAATCTACATCCCAATTCATATTTTTCTTATTAAAATCGAAATAATAATTAACTTAGCTAGTTTTGTGTTATAAAACTTGCTCAGTTTAAGTTAAACATAGTAAATTTGTAACAAATCAACCCAAAACGGGGTTATTATAACTAAAACCAATTAAACTAGCTTTAGTTTATTATTATTTTTTTCAGGGCGGCAGAATTATTCTAAGTTTTCCCTTTTCAATGTTAATAATCTTTTTTACAAAAAAATATATTTTAAGCTTGTATGTTATATAGTTCTTTTTTTTTCGTTTACATACAACATTTCATCATACAAAACTAATTTATTGTTTTATTACAATTATTCTAAGTTTTCCCTTTTTAGGCCGTGTCAATACTGCTAAATCTAATTTTTTGAAGTCATGCTGTGTGCGAACTGACGAAATAATGACAGATGATAAATATTAACTGTCAAAATTTTGTCTTTTGGAATTTATATTCACCATAACGAAAGGTCAAAATTTGATGTAGCTTTTTAGCATCATCAAACTGTGACAGTAGGCATAACAAATAATTTCATAAGGAATATCAATTTATTACAGAAGTTTTTTTAATTGCCAAAGTAATATTTATATAAGTATATATATATTATATATATGTATTAACAGCAAACATAAAAATTAAAAACATTTTCACCTAATGTCAAAATTTTGTTTTTACAAAATTCACCTTCACCAAAAATTGTGTTCTGTCATTATTTCGTCAGTTCGCACACAGCAAAAAAAACTAATTTTTGACGTTTATATTCACCACAAAAACAATTAAAAAATTAGCCTGCCCTAGTCCTAGTATAAATTTTGACAAGGGAATCTAAAATAGAAAAAAAAAACAAAAATGATTTTATTTTGTTTACTTTATTGTAAATTAGTTTATTGTTTTGAATAAATGGAACAAATATATTGGAATATATTGGAAAATACATTTTATTTAATTTGTTCATTTTAATTTCAAAGACATGTTGTTAAAAGCAAAGACAATTATTTCGATATGTCACAATTTAGATTTAGCCATTGACACAGCAAAATTTGGTAATAAATTCAACATAGGCTAATTTTTTTTCTACCATATATGCTGTGTGCGAACTGACGAAATAATGACAGAACACAATTTTTGGTGAAGGTGAAATTTGTAAAAACAAAATTTTGACATTAGGTGAAAATTTGTTAAATTTTTATGTTTGCTGTTAATAAATATATATAATATATATAGGTACTTATATAAATATTGCTTTGGCAATTAAAAAAACTTCTGTAATAAATTAATGTTCCTTATGAAATTATTTGTTATGCCTACTGTCACAATTTGATGATGCTAAAAAGCTACATCGAATTTTGACGTTTCGTTATGGTGAATATAAATTCCAAAAGACAAAATTTTGACAGTTAATATTTGTCATCTGTCATTATTTTGTCAGTTCGCACACAGCAATAGTAAGAAAATTTAGTTTTAGATTTAGCTGTATTGACACAGGGCCTTAATACAGATCAACAAAGCTCAAAATAGCTGAAGACCAATGTTTAATTTTTTTCTTTAAATATTTGTATTTATTATGTGGGTTTATCAACACAAATCACACGCCACTTGAAAATGGTTGGAGACCAATCAGAAAATCGAAAAACATTGATTTTTATGTATTATAAACAGAACTAAATTCAAAATTATTTTTGTTATTTAAGCCACAATTCAATATAAAAAACATGATTTTTATCGAAAATTGATTTTTAATTGTCATTTTTCTTTAGAGTTAAACAAGATCATTTCGTTTTCAAAAACAAACTTAGAATGAATGTTAGCATAAATTTTTGACTTTAATCATCACATTTCGAAGATGAAAAAAATAGGGCTATCAATTATCATATATAGTTTAATTTTTGTTTTCGTTATGTTGTTTATGGGAATTAAAAGAGGGTTTGCATGAGTGAGACATTCTGTTCGTTGCTGTTGCTTACCGTTTGGGCAATATTTAAATTGTTTTTAAATTGATTTTTGTGCCGCGTTTCAAAGTGGAGAGTTTAGTCAAAGTGAATAGTGAAGTTAATGGATCGACAAGACGTCGGTTTGAAATGTCCTTTAAAATACCGTATTTATTTAGGAAATCACCTCCAAGAATAGGAATTATAACATCGGCTATAACAAAGCTCTGACAGAACGCTCGTCTGAGACCAATGTTTAAGTTTTGAGACCGTGTACCGTAAGGGCTAACTTTATTTAGCATAAGCTGCGCAGAGGTCTGATTGCCTACACAGTTGCGGGAATAACTAACACTTTAGCACCTGTATCAACTAGAAAATTTTTTCGAGAAGAAATATTGAGGACCAGTAGACGGTGTTGGTAATGACTATGACCACACGGCGTCACATGTGAAGAGTCTAATGGTTTTTGAAGATGTCGAGGCAGAAAATCTAGAGTGCTTGGGAAAATGTTTGCACTCAGGATCGCATTGTTTGGCATCTCCTTTGAAGTAATGGTAGTAGTAGCAAATACCATCAAACATGGGAACGCAGCACCAGGACCGTGATCGCATGAGCGAGTGGTGAGATCGATGAAAATTTCGATTGCGAACATCAGGTTGGGAAGGTGTCATGAGATTTTGCTGTTGGATGACATTAAGTAGCAATGAGATTAGTCAATGCCATTATTTCACTTAAGTTGGAAGAAGAAGAAGAAGAAGCGGTAGGGCTATAAAACCGCATGAGTTTGAGATCCCTTTAGGGAAACGAGGACGTTATATGCTATGTTGACCGTTTTCTGTACATCAGTATCGACCACCGCAATAGCAGCTCGTGAACAGCTTGCCTCTTGAACTGATTTCTGGGAATCAGCAGTCATATCCTGTAAGAATGGTGAGGGCCTTTTATCCCGAAGGACCATACAGCAAAGTACATTGCGTATGCGGTCTGAAGTGCGGCTGGATGGTGGGCTAGAAGAGTCCCTTTGATCCTGTAATGTAAAACTCATTTTTATTAGTATATATTGTAAATTGAATTAACTAACGAATAACGAATTAAACAATGGCTTATTATGATAATATAAAATTAAGTATAAAAATGATTGTTAGTCAATGTTGATGGTCCAAATCATACATATATTAAAATAAAGGAAAATTGCTTATAAAATAATAAGTGTAATTATTAAAAAAGTGATCGATTAAGTTTTCAAATACTGTAATTATGTATATATTATAGATCCTATCATAGGGGTGAATGGGTGATCTTCATCGTACTTTATCAAGGTATCACAGATCACTTTCGCTAGTGCGGGAGTAAACAGACTAAGCACATGGATGTACTTAGTTTGTTGGGATATGATAGTCGCCAAAAAGAATTGCCATTCTAGGGTGATAAACCCTAAGTCCAGTTTCTAGGACCAGAAAGGAAGAATTTTTGGTGCTACATGATTAATTTGTGGCGTAGTTGCCGAAGGCGTTGTAGCCGGAGATGGTGAAATAGACGGAGCAAAAGTTTGAGATGGTGGAGGATTTAAGGGAGCTGTTGTACCTCTAGGATTCTTTTGGATTGGAGCGGCTGCGACCAGCTCTGCAACTTGTGCCTGAAGTTGGTCTTCAGGAACTGTGAAGGTTTTCATCCTCGGTATAGTTTCTAAATTTTCTGGTGGTCCTGCATAAACCAAGAGAAGTGTACCACCGAGTTGAAATAAGGAATTTTTGATGACAGCCAAGTAATCTAGCTATGTCGCAATACTAATTATTTTTTTTTTAATAAAATTTGTTGAGTAGTAGGAATTACAATACGTGTCACAAAAACTCATAAAAACCTTTTAAGACCAAGGTCTCACAACAACATACGTTCAAAGGTGTTGATGGACGTACATCTTTCTATTTTTGTTTTTTTTAATATTTTTTGTTAAAGAATGGATAACTAAACAATAAATCCTATCACTGACAAAATATGACATCTAGAAAAGTTAGATGTTGATTTACAAAATTTGTCAAAATATTTTAATTACAATAAGCTAAAAATTAATATTGATAAAACGAAATGCATGTTACTTACTCATAAAGTCAGCATTTCATCCAGGGCTGTTTGGTCGGTGCCAAAATTCGACTGTGCGACTCCGACTCCGACTCCAAGTTTTTAAATTTTAAATCCGACTCCGACTTTCACCCGACCCCGACTCCTACTCCGACTCCGTTTTATATATGTAATAGAAAATATTTAAATTGCATTTTGAAACAATGAATTCTACAAAACGTAATAAGGCACCTGGTATCGACTACGATGTAACATATCCGAAATGATTGTACAAGGTAGTGCAACTCTATCTTCAAAATTGTTCAAACTAGTTTAAATGATCTGTAGTACTAAATCCATGCCACAGGACTGGAGTTCAGCTACGCTGATTCCAATTTACATAAATGATAAACGCCACCTATGTGAAAATTGCAGGGGAATTCCGAATTGCTCTACTCTCCTACACATATTATATAAGATTTTTTTATAAATTTTCTAGTAGACTAACCACACTGAAAAAAATAATAATAAACTAAAGCTAGTTTAATTGGTTTTAGTTATAATAACCCCGTTTTGGGTTGATTTGTTACAAATTTACTATGTTTAACTTAAACTGAGCAAGTTTTATAACACAAAACTAGCTAAGTTAATTATTATTTCGATTTTAATAAGAAAAATATGAATTGGGATGTAGATTTTAACTGAAACTGTGTTACTTTAAGTAGGTATTAGAAAGTAAAATATTTTGATTTCGTGTAATTAGTGGAGTTAAAATAATTATGGTTAATGATCATTAAATTTGTTCATTAAATTGATTTTTTTAAAGCTCTACATAAAAATTAATTTATACAATTGATTAAGTTATGTGCTTCCCATAATTAGATTATTTTACTGGGATTTCTTTTCAAATGTTTAGAAGATTGAAACCGGTAGTACGGAAAATAAAAAATAAAAGTTTTAAAATTTAATTCTAAGTTTTAGTTTTTTTATTAAAGTGAAGAATACTTATTGGTGAAACATACAAGTTCAACAAATACTTTGTAATATATGTAAAATGTTTCATAAATTATTGTTTTCCATAAAGTTAACTTGCACTGAAAAATTAACATATGCGAACGGTTATCATTACTTAAACAATTAGTCCAGTCATTCAACGGAAAATAAGGCGAAACTGTATAATTCTTACAAACAGCACCGATTTGCACAAAAAGTTGGATTAAAGTGCTACTTACCCTCTACTTCGTGCATTTACCCTGTAGGCGGTGTTCGCGAGGGAACATTTCAACTGGTCTTTGACTGGACTAAATATAAAAAAGAACTGTATAATTTTAACTATGCATAGTAAAATCTACTTATGCACCAAAGTTGATATTACCAAGCATCCAGTTTAATTTTAGCCAATTTTTCTTCATGTTTTGTTTTATGATCATAATACAGTTAGGTTTTCAGAATATTGCTCTGCAGAATTGTATAAAATCAGAAGTTATTTCGTTAAAAAATCATTTTAAAGTGGATTTTATTGTTATAATAATAATCAAAGTGAAGTGAAGTGTTCAAATCATAATAATCAAAGTGAAGTGAAGTGTTTTTAAGTGAAAGTTTTTATAAGTGCTATTATAGTAAACAATTTATTGTTACAGTGGTTAAGGTGCCGAAGTTTAAAAGATTAAAAATATTTTGTTAGTGCTCTTTTATATAAAAGAATTAATACAGGTATTTATATACATATTTATATATATAATATTAACTGTTTTAATTATTAAAAGCATAAATATAATAAACATATGTATATGTAAATGTATATATATATATATATATATATATATATATATATATATATATATATATATATATACATATATATATATATATATATATATATATATATATATATATATATATATATATATATATATATATATATGTATATGTATATATATATATGTATATGTATATGTATGTATATGTATATATATATATATATATATATATATATATATATATATATATATATATATATATATATATATATATATATATATATATCTATATACATGTATTTAACGATACTTTGAGAAGTTAGTCTTTGATAACGGGTAATATTCTGAGCCATAAAAATGTAAAAATGAACGGTTTGGAGCCATAAAAAATGAGCCATACCAAGTAAAAATTTACATAATATGTGGGTCCATTTTGGTAAAGAGGTAGTAAATTCATTACAGTGGCTATGTTAAGTGCGTTTTTTTTAAAAACATTTGTTTGCGGCTTAAGAAGAAAAATGTATTTATAAATATTATTAAAGTCTATTTTTAAATATTGCATTTTAATTCAAAAGTGACAAAAGCACACAAACAGTGAATAATATAAAAAACCATAATAACAGATATAAAAACTTAATATTATGAATAAATTTATTCGTTTCTATCAATTGTCGGTCAGTGATATAAAGAGTACTTTTCTTAAAAGTAAAGGTTTGTTTTCGAACAAGCAACATTTTTTCCATAGGCAAACCATTTCGAAAGGGTCAAAAGCAAGACCTTTATTTTATATTTTGAACAAAGCCAATACTATGGTTACGCCTTTCTAAAGCCTATAACAATTTTTTTTATTAATAAATTATTTTACTTAAGTGTCGCCCAATGTTCCTCAACTGATATAAGTATGGAAAAATGCGCATTGCTAAAAACTAAACTAATGCATATGCGAACTCCTTGTTATGAAGTAATTAATATATGGAAAGAGACGGCATGCAAAAGAATCGAGGAAATTCTTACGAGTAGAGATTCAAATATGACTACCATTTTCGAAGAATTGCCATTATTTAAATATTTTCAAGCTCCAGAACTGGTAAATTACAACATTTTCAAGAATCACAATTGATTTGAGATTTTTCTGATGAAACCAATTGTGGATATTTTTTATTGCAGATAACCTACGATTTCTTAAAGAGATATCCGGCACATTGTAGTATATATGAGAAGTGCGAGTAGTTCCTTAAAGTTGAAAAACATTTCAAACTAAATTTAAAAGAGCCTAGAAATAAAGCCTTATTTGAAAGAGTCCAAAAGTCAAAACAGGAACTAACAATAGGTAACATATTTTGTAACCTTAATTTTTATTTGTTTTAATTTATCATAATATTAACCACTCACTTAATGTTTGCTTTTGAAATTTAGATACATACAATTTACAAATGATATATCTCCTACCAGTTATTATGCCTCCAGCCCTTCAAAAAATGAATCAAAAAGTGATCTACAAAAAGCCTACTATTTCTGATTCGCAGACTAATTTTATAATTAAGGCAGAAGATAGTTCTGATTTAACAAAAAAATTGGACTTGATACGTAAAGACAGCAAATTGAAAAAGCAAAAAGTGCAACCACAACTAGGTGTCATTGGAGATGATTTAGACTTCCACCAATTTTTCGTAATTTTGGACAATCATAAATTTAAGTTTGGAAGTTTTTTAGAGGCTCTCGATATATGCTTCAAAATCTTCCACATTTTCGATCTGGAATACCCAAAAGCTGCTTATAATCCGTGGATGTTCATCCAAATGTTTTTTTTATAATATTGCAACAAAATATGATGATCATATTCCAGCAGTACTGACTTTATGCCACGATCTAAAAGAGTCAGCGTAATATTATTTATAACGTAATTATTAAACAGTAATAATTTAATACTCAATATTTCAATATAATTTTAAAATTTTATTATAATCTATATAATGTACATATATTTTGAATATAAATTTGTAATAAATGAATTAAGTAACAAATAGTTTTTGGTTTTTTTATTTTCAAAAGTTCACAAAACACACAATTTTTTTTTTTAAAATTGACAAAAAGGATTGGTTGTTGTATATTTCAATGGTTTACTATCACGAGCGGTTCTCCTATTATAGATAGGGGTAGTTTTAAAAATTGCGGCTTTCATATATGTTCAATTTAATGTATCTCAAGAACTAATTGAAATTTGTATTTTGTTTTAAAGTTAAAAGTGAGTCCTTTCCAAAAAAAAATTTAAAAGTTACAATGCTACAATGTTACAAAGTTACAAAATAATAAGGGATGTTGATATATTCTTTTATTGTTATTTGTTCATACAAAATTGAGTCAACTGAAGTTATATCATTGTTTTTCTACATAATTTTTAAAAATGATTAAAATTCAACATTTTGGTATTATGTAGTAAAATAATGAAGTTTTATAATTGTGGAGAAAAAAAACCAGGTATATCAAACCGTCGAACTCTTATTATTTTATAATTTTTTTATAAAAATTACCAAAATTTGTTATTTTGACCTCAGAAAAACCTCACATTTACTTTTAAGACAAATAAACATTTTTAAAATCCTTCAAGTAGTTCATTAAATACATAAATTTGAACATACATGAAATCCGTAGTTTTTAAAAATATCCCTAGTATGTATATATAAAACCTATAAAGGAAAAACAGCTCGCGGTAAAAATATTGTTAGTCTAAGAAATGTGTTTTTTTTCTTCCACTGTAAAAAACTTTAAGCAAATCAAAGAATGTGTGGCAAAACGATGTAACGAATTGTCTGATTTTGACCAATGTCGCAATGTTTACTTAACAAAAGGCTTGAAACCACATACAACAGAAACAGAAACAGAATTTCATACAAATTTTACAGAAACAGAATTTTTTCCTGTCAAATTTGTATGAAATTCTGTTTCTGTTTCTGTTTCTGTTGTATGTGAATTCCCGGCTTAAGAGGTAGTTTAACATATGGTTGAATTCAACTATTACGCAAAGTTGAAGAATGGTTAGTTTAAACAGGCAACTTCGTTAAAAATGTGAATAGTTGTTTCATAATTTTCAAAAGTTACCTTAACTTAGCAATTCTTTTGAAATTTTGTTAAATTTACATACATGCTTCGTTATGTGAACGTTAGAAACGTAGTTTAATACAAACTAACGTTTTTTTACTATATAGGTGAAAATAACTAAAAAATTGGTTTAGTTTAAATGATTAGCAAAGGTCAATACAACATGCAGGCAATAGTTGATGCCATTAGTTAAAATGGACTAGATGCAAGGTTAAAATCTACATAGCAAAAGTAACGTTTAAATTAACTCTAGAAAAATTATTAATATTAAACTTGCGCTTAGCTGGTTGAAAAACAACCGATTTGCTTGGTTTATGTTAAGTAAAGTTTTTGGTGACAATTACCTATATTTTTTTTTCAGTGCAACTTTTCAAATTTACAAAACGGGACATGATTGTTTTCACCAACTTATATTACCCTCTTTTACCCTGAGCGAAATTAGAGATTTACTTTAATACAAACAAACAGTAAAATTTTAAAAATGGTTTCAATTTTAGGGCCAGTTTCACCATCCTCAGTTAAAGTTACAGTTAGTTAACCGGCACTTAAATTTAACTGAGAGAAAATTGAACGATAAAAATGTTTTGCATGCAATTTACGATTTTTTTTTCTCTCAGTTAAGTTATATTTAACATATCTGTCGATTAGTTTAACATCGACAAGTGTCGATTAGTTTAACATGCCAGTTCTTAATTAACTTAACTATCCTATCACAATTGGTCTCAGTTAAAATTTAACATACATATAAAAATGAAAAGAAAAATTGGAAAAATAGAAATGAAAATGAAAAAATAAAAATATTAATCTTAATAGTACACAGTGGCGGATTATGCCTTTAAGGGGCCTGAGGCGGAACAAAATTTTGGGGCCTAAGATTTTAGCAAAAATTTTGCAAATGAGTTTGATTAAGACTATTTCTTAAATAATTTTTTATCCGCTTCAGAACGGAGAAAGATCGTTCCCCACTTGCGTTGCATATCGGCAATGTAAGAAATATTTTTAAAATAGTTTCCACACTGGGAAATGAAGATTGCAGGCCATCAATGATTACCTTGTACATCTTAAATGGACAAGTGATGTTCTCTTCTTTTATATATTTTAAAAAATGATGTACTTTGTCTTTAAAATATTGTAATTCTATATCCCTCGCATATGTATTTGACAATTCTAAAATACACTTGTCAACTTCATCACTGGATATATTTTGATCAAAAAATAATTTAAAATTATTTAAAACAGTTTCATATATGGACGTTCTGGTAGACATTTCAGTGGCAAGTCTATCACAGATCATATTGTGAGATGAGACACAGATCATATAATAAACAATTCTCGTCCTACTAACTGTGTATCATTTGCAGATGATTCATCATACATAATTTTGCGTTTTCTTTTTCGTCCTTCTTTGTAGCTAATATTTTCTGTTAATAAGTTTGCTTGCTTTTCTATACTCTCAGAATCATTCCGAACATCCCTTTTAAATTGTGACAAAGAATTAAACAGTTTTACTCCTTGTAATAAGTTCGTTTGAATATTTTGAAATGATTTTCTAGTACTATTGATTCTTTGCAATAATATATCCCATAGAACGGTTAATAAGGCAATTCATATTCATCGAAAGAGCTAGCTAATTTTTTAACCTCAACTTTAGTAATCGGCTTTTCGTCTTTATTTTCGCTAATTTGGATAAGAACGCTTTTAATATTTTTGTAATTAAACCGCAAGGCGGATACTGCATCAGCTCTTGCAGACCATCTTGTCACTTGTATCACTTAATTTTTTAATATGTTTGGAATTAGGATCGGAAAAATTATCAATAAGCAACTTCCATCTGTGAGTAGATGAAGAAAAGAATACATATATATTTTGGATAAAGTTAAAATAATACACCGCAGTAAAATAGGCATCTACAGCATAATTTCCAATTAAATTAAGCGTATGACTTGTACAAGGAATAAAAATGGCGGTCTCACTTAGAGTTTTAATTCTGGCTTGTAAACCATTATATTTTCCGGCCATATATGTTTGACCGCGACAATTTTTAATATCCAAAGACAAATTGTTTAAAGTTTTCAAAATAAGTTGTGCTAGATATTCTGAATTGTGATTTTCAATTTGTAAAAATCCAAAAATCGTTCTCTCGCATCGCCCACTTTATCAATGTACCTTAATATAAAACTTAGTTGGTCAGTGTGGTTCACGTCTGGCGTAGAATCAACAATAATTGAATAATATAAAGAGTCCGGAATTTCTTGAATTAGGTGTTCTTTTACTTCAGTTCCCATTAAATTTATAAATTCATCGCATGTGGTATGTGATAAATAACTTACATTACCTTTTCCTGGATAGCTGTACCTCTCCAAATGATTTTTAAGAAAATCATCAAATTGGGATAGGTACTCAATGCATGTCATAAAATTTCCTTTTCTGTTCGAATCAATATCTTCTCGATGACCACGAAATGCTAAACCCAAAGTAGCTAATAGCTTTACTGTAGCTGCAACTCTTTTTAAAACTTCCCGCCAGCATTTTTGTTGTACTTCAATTTCACGAGCTATTTGAGTATCAATACGTCCAGTTACAAACAATCTTTTTTTCAAATTTTTCAAACAAATTTTTTAGACAATCTTTTTTCCAATCAACGTTGATAAAACGAAATATACAACTAAAGCTTAAACACCTATACTATATCAATCATATCATATGGAAACCCTTTTCAAACGTTAATCCAAATGATGAATTTAGCATGTATTGTATAAAAAATACATGGATTTTAAGCATACAATAAAAGATTTCAATTCTACACGTTAAAAAGTTTTCATTTATTTAGTTATATATGAAATTAATCTAAAATATGTACAATTATATGGTTAAAATTGAGGTTTTCAGTTTAATGCTTTCAATAAATTGTAGGTCTTAAAAGAAATCCAAAATCATTGATGAAAACATAAAACTCAAATATACTTCAAATATCCAAAAAATACTTATCTGGATTTTGTTTTTATCAATAATTTTGCGATCAATATAATAACAGCCCATTGCAAATAAAATTTTAGTATTAATATTCATTCGTAACAGTGGAACTTTTCAAAACAAAATGTTTTTTTACTATACAAATTGGAAAACGAATTTGTACATTAAAAAATTATAAAACTATCAAATTAGAATTATTAAAATAAATACATATATGAAAAAAAGTAATACAAATTGACAACCTAACTCTTTTACATGTGGGATAATATAAAAAAAATCTTTAGGTTTAAAAACTTTGGTTGAATGAACGCAGTCATCTGATATTTGAATACCTATAAAATATCAATACTATTTGTAGCGAGGGGGCCCCTGTGCATGTGGGGCCCGAGGCGGCCGCCTCTTCCGCCTCTATGGTAATCCGCCACTGATAGTACATTTAATTAGGAGCTAAAGTGATACTTTTTGTGTTGAGTCTAGAGTTTGACAATCATAGACGAAACCCAAAAAGTCACTTTAGCTCTGAATTAAATACACTATTTTTTCGGCAAACGTTTAAATTTTTTATAAATATGAAATTAATACATCAATCTTTTTATAAATATGAATTTGTATCGTCATAATTACTTCCGAAAAAGAGAAAAAAAACATTTAAATTTGTATGAATAAAATTTTTTTATCAAAGCAGCCTTTTCAAAATTTCATAATATGAGAATCAACTTATTTTTTGTTGTCATGGCTATACAATATGTTTGAAAAAATAACAAACTAACAAATAACAAATGCTACTTTACAGCCTCCGTAATATAAAATAAAAATGGCGCTACTTTTGCTGTCGCTGGACGTTACTTTTGCTGTCAGGCTAAAAAGTATGACTTTAGCTAACTCCCTAGCGGCAGTAAAGTTAAACTTTACCGCCGTTTGCCGAAAAATGGTTTTTTCGTTTGATTTTTTTGTTTAAAAGTAGATTATATAAGATTATAGATTATCTCACACAAGAGCAAAGAAAGAGAATAGCAGTAGCCCAGAGGAAAATGGAGAGAAGCTTACTAAACATCAAACTGAATGACGAGCTATCCAATGTTAAATTACGAGAAAAAACAAAGGTGATTGACGTTACTAGGTTTACGAGATTAAGAAAATGGCAATTTGCTGGACACATACAAAGGACAACGGATGGAAGGTGGACAAAGTATATTGAAGACTGGCTCCCGAATACGAGAAGAAGGGTAGGACGTCCAAGAAGGAAGTGGATAGACGAGATTTATGATGCGGATAACTTTTGGAGAAGAACGGCCCTAAACAGAGAAAAATGGAAAAGAAGAGAGAATTCTTTTGTTCTTATGAACTGAATACAGAATAAATGATAATAATAATATATAAATAAAATAAAACTATTCTTTGATTTTTATTTGTAAAAAACAATTTATTAGAATGCAGATTGTGCAGTTAATGGCAGTGAACTTAGATGAGTTTTTTGATTGCTTAACTCAACCTCATAGTTTTGGAATAATATCTTAGGAATCTTTTCGTTGAATTTGACGGTGTTGATTTTAAGACTTGATTTTCTGACAAGTTAGCAGTTTGAAGTATGCCCATCAAACAATTGGTACGTACGTACCTAAGAGTAGGGATTGCAATCCCGGGATTTTTTGCTTTACGAATCCCGGGATCCCGGGATTTGGGAAGCAAAAATCCCGGGATTGCATTCCCTACCCAAAAGTATACGATTTTTGCACGGAATTCCATACCAATTTTTCATTTATGAATGAGAATGTATATGTATTACGAGTTAAAATCAAAGCTTATCCCATGCTATACGATAGGAATAGATGTCATTGGTTTTTGTTGTTCCTAAGTATCAGGTAAAATTTGTATTGAATTGAATACTAATGAGTACTGAATTAAATTAAGTAATTTAATAAATAAATGATCAAAACAATAAAAATTTGTCTAATTTACATATGAAATTATATTACATCTAGGGTAAACTATTATTGCACACAATCTTTACACATTTCATTCGGAAAGCGCATGGAATTTGGTCCAAAAATGAGCATTGAATGGGTCTGGAATGCGTACGGAAAATTCGTGCTCACCAATACATACATGCAATATTAAACATATTTTTATTTTGTTAACGGCGTTCATGCTCCATGTAGGAGCGTTGCCAGGCTAATCAGCTTTGAATATTCACCACGGTCATTCGCATCAGCGACATAATTACCATGGCAGCTGATTTTTTTTAGGTCGTTTATTACGTCAGTCTCCCATTGTAGTCGTGGTCTACCTCGCGGTCGGCCACTCCCTGGGGTACTAACGTACATTTTTCTAATCATTCCAGATTGTGAATCGGCTCGTAGAACATGCCCAAACCAAGCAATCCTATTTGAACGGATACAACCTATTATATCAGGACCCTCAAGAAGGTCTCTGATCTCAAAGTTATATCGGGTTCTATACTCTCCATCGTCTGTCTTAAGTGGTCCAAAAATGTAGCGTAGGGACTTACGCCCAAATACAGATAAGTGCGATTCGTCATTTTGTGACCGGTCTAATCAATGTCTTGTATAACTTGAGTTTGGTGTTAGTTGATACATACGGTGTTCCAAGGAGGGGTTTAATTGAGTAGAAAGTTCGATTACCTGCAGCAATTCGAGCTTTTATATCTGTAAGTATGCTGTTGTTTGAGTCAAGCATTGATCCCAAATATTTAAAAGATTCAACTCCTTCAATTCGTTCATCGCCGCACATCAAACCTTTCTTCTCAGCCTCTTTTGAAACATTCATATGTTTGGTTTTATTTTAGTTAATTTGAGGACAATTTTTCTAGCGACTTGAAAGTCTCACTCATAACAGCTTCACTTCGGCCGAGGATGACAACATCATCAGCGTATGCGATCATCTGTACTGAGTTTATTGACAAGATATTGTTGTTAATCGGTAGTTTCTTTTGACGGCACACATATTCCAAGGCTAAATTAAAAAGTATGAAAGATAGCATCAGTTTGTCTAAAACCGAAGTCGACTTTAAAAAACTTTGATATTTCGTTCTCTACTCGTACACAGCATTGAGAGTTCTGTACTGTCATTTTGCATAGTGATACCAGTTTACCAGGGATTCCCATTGACACAAGAGCAGACCATAGAGTCTCTCGTTCAAGAGAGTCGTAGGCCTGCCTGAAATAAATGAAGAGTTGGTGCACACTGCACAGGTATGTTGAACTCTCGGCACTTATCCAAAATCATCTGCTTATTGGGTGTTTACCATTTGCTTATTGGGTGTTTACTTGCATTCGTATAAAACGATATAAACATTCGCACGTTAGTTTTACTAAACGATATTATGTTTTTTCTTTTTTTATTAGAAATAATGCTGTTAGTCCAATGAACAGACTTTATAAAAAAATTACAGTGATGAAAAAAATTTGTTTTTTTTTCGGACCACTAAAATTTTTCTCTGGACCACTAATACCACGCGGTATTAGTGGTCCGCGGTACGCGGACCAACGGTTGAGAAACACTGCTCTCAACTATATCATTCGAACTACAATGATTAAATTTTTACTTCACCACAATTTTAAATTGTGTGAAGTAATGCAATCTATCGTGAAAAAAAAAATCTTACATACCCCAAATTTTATTTTTTCTTTTGTTTTGGACCATCCTCTATCTAAATAGCCAAAAAAAAATTTGGTGTACGTCTGTGTGTGCGTTAGTGGGTGGGTGGGTGGGTGGGTGAGTTTTCTGCATAGGATCTTGATGAAACTTTGGCAAATGATACAGGTTCACTTGAAAATAGAAGGTCTGGATTCATTTTAAATTTGGACAAAATGGCGGGGGTCTCCCGAACACCTCTAAGTTTAAATCTTGAATAACTTCTGATCCCGAGCTATGATCTTATTGAAACTTAGTATATAAGGTTTTAGTACTGTTTCCAATATGTCTGCATACCAACTTCCGGTTTGTCACTTCCGGTTAAAAAGTTTTGTTTTCAGGTGTTTATCCCTACTGTAGCCTACAATTACCGATCGATTTTCATGAAACGTTGCGAAAAGCTTTTAAATAACATGACAAAAATCTTATCAGCTTTTGGAGCACATTGGATAAAGGGTTGGGGGGTCCACCATACAACAGGTGGTTTTTTCCATAAAGTTTTTATGTTTGTTGGGAGCATAAAACATTCATTCGTGAATGAATTTTGATGACACTTTGGAAAAAGACGCAAACATGTATGACAAAGAACTGATTAGTTTTTGAGCGATAGTGAACAAAGTGGTGGGGGGTCCCTGGAGCACCTGTTTTTTTGAAAGCTCTATAACTTCTGTACCTGCTAAGCGAATTGGATGAAACTTGGTACATGAGTGTGTAGTACGGTTTACAATAGTTCTGCATCCCAACTTCCGGTTTTTCACTTCCAGTAAAAAAATTTTTTTTGTACTTTTTTGAAGTTTTTTCAGTGTCTTTATGCACACTACAGCCTACAATAATGAAGTGATTATGATGAAACTTATGGAATAGGGTTCCAGTTAGTGTGAAAAGATAATTATCATGTTTTGGGACACATTGATCAAAGTAGTGGGGGGTCTACCATACAAATGCTGACTTTTCACACTTTGTTTTTTAAGTTTGTTGGGAGCATACAGACTTCATTCATTAATTTATTTTAATGACACTTTGGAAAAAGATGGAGACTTAAGTAACAAAGAACTGATTAGTTTTTGGACAATATTGGAATAAGTGGTGGGGGTCCTCCCGAACACCTGTTTAATGTGTCACACTTTTTTCAATGTTTGTTGGGAGCACACAGCATTCGTTCGTGAATGAATTTTGATGACACTTTGGAAAAAAATGCAAACATGTATGGCAAAGAACTGATTAGTTTTTGAGCGATAGTGAACAAAGTGGTGGGGGGTCCCTGAAGCACCTGTTTTTTTGAAAGCTCTATAACTTCTGTACCTGATAAGCGAATTGGATGAAACTTGGTACATGAGTATGTAGTACGGTTTACAATAGTTCTGCATCCCAACTTCCGGTTTTTCACTTCCGGTAAAAAAATTTTTTTTGTACTTTTTTGAAGTTTTTTCAGTGTCTATATGCACACTACAGCCTACAATAATGAAGTGATTATGATGAAACTTATGGAATAGGGTTCCAGTTAGTGAAAAAAGACAATTATCATGTTTTGGGACACATTGATCAAAGTGGTGGGGGGTCTACCATACAAATGCTGACTTTTCACACTTTGTTTTTTAAGTTTGTTGGGAGCATACAGACTTCATTCATTAATTTATTTTAATGACACTTTGGAAAAAGATGGAGACTTAAGTAACAAAGAACTGATTAGTTTTTGGATAATATTGGAATAAGTGGTGGGGGTCCTCCCGAACACCTGTTTAATGTGTCACACTTTTTTCAATGTTTGTTGGGAGCACACAGCATTCGTTCGTGAATGAATTTTGATGACACTTTGGAAAAAAATGCAAACATGTATGGCAAAGAACTCATTAGTTTTTGAGCGATAGTGAACAAAGTGGTGGGGGGTCCCTGGAGCACCTGTTTTTTTGAAAGCTCTATAACTGCTGTACCTGATAAGCGAATTGGATGAAACTTGCTACATGAGTATGTAGTACGGTTTAAAATGGTTCTGCATCCCAACTTCCGGTTTTTTACTTCCGGTAAAAAAAAATTTTTTGTACTTTTTTGAAGTTTTTTCAGTGTCTCTATGCACACTACAGCCTACAATAATGAAGTGATTATGATGAGACTTATGGAATAGGGTTCCAATTAGTGTAAGAAGATAATTATCATCTTTTGGGACTCATTGATCAAACTGGCGGGGGGTCTACCATACAACTGCTGACTTTTCACACTTTGTTTTGAAAGTTTGTTGGGAGCATACAGACTTCATTCATTAATCAATTCTAATGACACTTTGGAAAAAGATGGCAACTTAAATGACAAGGAACTGATTAGTTTTTGGACAATATTGGGATAAGTGGTACGGGGTCTCCCGAACACATGTTTACTGTGTCAGCATTTTTTCAATGTTTGTTGGGAGCACACAGCATTCGTTCGTGAACCAATTTTGATGACACTTTGGAAAAAAATGCAAACATGTATGGCAAGGAACTGATTAGTTGTTTTAGCGATAGTGAACAAAGTGGTAGGGGGTCCTCCAAGCATCTGTTATTTTGGAAGCTCAATAACTTCTGTACCTGATAATCGAGTTGGATGAAATTTGGTACAT
Source organism: Diogma glabrata (assembly GCA_963693315.1). Classification (NCBI taxonomy): domain Eukaryota; kingdom Metazoa; phylum Arthropoda; class Insecta; order Diptera; family Cylindrotomidae; genus Diogma; species Diogma glabrata. The sequence continues at coordinate 315,965,925 of OY856187.1, read as the reverse complement.
ACACATTTAATACGGTTTACAACAGTTATACATCCTAACTTCCGCTTTGTCAATTCCGATAAAATTTTTTTTACTTGTTCTCGTACAACAGAATTTATGTTTGTTGGGATACTACTGCCTGCTTTAATATTTTTATTATTAGAACTACGAAGTCCATAATATTTGTTAGCTTTTAATTAAAGTATTTTATGGATATTAGCTCATTATATATCCAGAACACTATGTTTCCAGAGCTGTGGTGAAGTCAGCCTATGCACCAGCGTCGCAATATTTTTTTATAAAATTATTCGAACAAATGTTAGAAAGTTAGTATTTTAGCGTACTTACAATGAGCAATTTAATTTCAAAGTTAGTTCGGATTGGGAAAATTTTTGTTTTTCATGCATGTTGGGGTGCCGTGCCATGCTCAAACTATGCACTTTAAAAAAATTGTAAAATAAGTAGTATTTTTTATTTTGTCCATGGGCTATTATTATGAAAACGTACATTTTTTTGTTGATTTTTAAATTTTTGATTTTTAAAAAATTTGAAATTTTGATATATTGTTGGCATTGACAAAAGGAAAAAAGTGATTTCTGCTTTTATTTTTTGTGTACTCTGAATCGGGGTTATGCGCGGTTGAATTTTGAGGCTTTTTCACGTAGTTTTTGGTAATGGTGGCAATGTTTTGTGAATAGGTGCCACAAATTTCATCCGACTTACGTATATTTTTGCAAGAAACAGGAAAATAATTGAATAATTGAAATAAGTAAGTTTAAAATTAATAACTTTTCTGTTTTCCGCTAGGCGGCGCGTAAAACCTTGGTTTACTTCAAAGCTCATATCTCAAAAAGTAGGCTTTTTTTTTTTTGTTTTTCACAAATTTTAAAGTAAACATATGCAGCTATGAAATTGAGAAATAAAAATTCAGCAATTTAATATGGATTTTTTTTTACGATTTTTTAAAGTTTGGTATATGAAAAATTCACATGTGTTTTTTTATTAAGTTAATAATCCTGTACTAAATGGGGATCTAATAAATTAAACATTTCATATTTTAACACCTGCAATAAATTTGAACTATTTTCTGTGCGGTTAAATGGTTAAAAATTTATTAAAAATTAATTTAAGTTAAGTGGTAAAATAAAGGAATTTAAATTATTAAAAGGGTGTGTAAAATGTTTATTCATTTTAAAAAATGTCTATTCAGCCCCTTTTACTAATTAAAATCTCATTAGAGGCTCATAATTTTAACATTTAAAATTTCTAATGACGCCCACAAACGGTTTTTGACCAAATTATACTTGCATCCAATCAAAATATATTAAATTGTACCTACCTAATTTTACCTGATTCTACCTATGTCAAAACTATTTCAAGGGTATATATATATATATATATATATATATATATATATATATATATATATATATATATATATATATATATATATATATATATATATATATATATATATATATATATATATATATATATATATATATATATATATATATATATATATATATATATATATATATATATATATATATATATATATATATATATATATATATATATATATATATATATATATATATATATTGATTGGATTGCCTTATAATCAATTATATTCCAAAATATTTAGAAGACATAACGTTTAGAAAAGATAATAATAGAAATGCCTTTCAAATTGTGCTGTAACTTGTACGGTCTCAAAAATCATCAGCGGACATCAAAAAATGTGAAACTGGTCACACCAACTGTTATTCAAAAAGCTGCGACCCTAAATTTTACTTTGCGTGATGACCAGTTTATATGTGAAACATGTCGCACTTATATCTATAAGGTAAATTTAATTATTTTATTAAAATGAATAAAAATTCATATGCAACTAATATTTTCTATACAGCAGCTTTCATGTTCGAAAACTATCGATAGTGAAATTATTTCTATAAATCAGGATGTTGAAAATGTTCCAACGAACGAAAATATTCAAATACCTCCAGCATCTTTAGATCCATCACCAGTTTCGGTTGATACTATATCTCCACCAGTTCCTGAACTACTTAATGACATTTTAGAAGATATTAACAATGTTCTTGGAAGGTTAGCCGAATCTCCTATCAAACAAAATCATATTACAACAGGAAGTTATAAAAAAATTGCAAGTGTCACATCGGCAATAAGTCAAAGAATATTTCAAGTAGATTCAGTTAAAGTGTTATCACCAAACGAGGAATGTGAATATACATCATGGCTTATGAACCTTAAAAAAGAGTTTAAAGATGCCAGCTGTAAATCAAAACAAGTGTTTTTGTTGACAACTCTACCACGTAAATTTTGGTCAAATCAACGTATCCAGGATGAATTTAATGCATCAAGACGACTGGTAGAATTCGCCATGGATCTGTTGGAAACAGTAGGTCCTTACAGTTGGCCTCAAAGCAAACAAGTGCACAGTTTGTCACAAAATATAGTAAAACAAATTCAAACATACTTCTTATCAGAGGAAATTAGTAGAACAATGCCTGGCCTTAAAGATGTTGTTACTATTACAGAAGGATCGACAAAAATTAAGAAATCAAAGCGGTTGGTGTTATGGACCCTCACCGACATTTACGAAATGTTCTTGGAAGAAAACAAAGAACTCAAGGATTCCACTGTTTTTTACCGGATAACACTACACCCGATAAAATAATTGCCAAAATGTTTTCTTTTTCTGATGATCATAAATATTTCAATTTAAAGGCAAAAAAAAATATATAAATTAATTTTTTAATGTATTTATTTATAATATTGATTAAATTATAATGTTTATAGGAAAAATATTTTTTTAATGTTTTTTTCTAATGTTAGTGTTGGTGATGTTGAAATTATAACAAAATCTTCGATCATTGGGATCTCCAATTCTTATTCTGAATAAAAACCTGTTTCTCAATCAGAAATACACAAAAAATGGTTCAAATTTATTGCAGGTGTTAAAATATGAAATGTTTAATTTATTAGATCCACATTTAGTACAGGATTATTAACTTAATAAAAAAACACATGTGAATTTTTCATATACCAAACTTTAAAAAATCGTAAGAAAAAATCCATATTGAATTGCTGACTTTTTATTTCTCAATTTCATAGCTGCATATGTTTACTTTAAAATTTGTGAAAAACAAAAAAAAAAGCCTACTTTTTGAGATATGAGCTTTGAAGTAAACCAAGGTTTTACGCGCCGCCTAGCGGAAAACAGAAAAGTTATTAATTTTAAACTTACTTATTTCAATTATTCAATTATTTTCCTTTTACTTGCAAAAATATACGTAAGTCGGATGAAATTTGTGGCACCTATTCACAAAACATTGCCACCATTACCAAAAACTACGTGAAAAAGCCTCAAAATTCAACCGCGCATAACTCCGATTCAGAGTACACAAAAAATAAAAGCAGATATCACTTTTTTCCTTTCGTCAATACCAACAAAATATCAAAATTTCAGATTTTTAAAAAATAGTTGTTTTTTTCGATGTACGTTTTCAAAATAATAGCCCCCATACTACTTATATGCCAAGTTTCAGGAAAATCAAAAATGGTCAAGTTTTCCCGCACACATATTCATCATCATTCTTACGCGTACCCTATTCTTATTATCAAGATAAGAAATTATCAAACAAAATACACAGAATCTTTTTAATCATTGATTTAAAATTCTCCTTAAAAGAAGATAATCATATTTTTATATCAAAATCTCAAATCATCTGTTTTTCCATTTTTTTAATTACTTTTCCAAGATAAATTACCTGAAATATAAATTGTGCAAAAAATATTGACGATCAAACATACATATGGTTAGTAATTTAGTAAACAAAAAATATTATCAAACAATAGTTCATACATATATAGGATTTACATTGATTTTTACTATCATTTATCAAACGAATCAAAACCGATCATAAAAACATCGTTCATATAATTTTAACCAGAACTCATATTGTATTCTTTTCGGCTGTACCGAACAAGTTTTTTACGGCGGACTATTCCAATTCTTGCTCTGATAATAATAATTTTCAAACTCAATTATAATTTTATTAATTTTCTTAAATTGTAGTAAACGTACCTACATTTATCTGTACCACTGTTTTTTTAAATGAGTTCAAGTAATTTAAAATTACGAGTTTTGATAAATGAGAGAAGGGGAAACAGAAACTCTAAAATAATATGATATAAAATAAGAATTTTTTAAATCAATTCGATCTGTATAATTTTAAACTTCAAAAAGGGCAGTATAATTTTGTAAATGAAAAAAAAATGTAAATGTTTTTTTATATATAAAATTAAATTTGTATTCATGTGATGTAAAAGTTTTTTTTATTTACTTGTTTGTTCAATGTGAGGAAATATGACAAAAAAGTTTATTTATACATCGATTTAAGAAAAAAATTATCAGTTGTTCTTATTAGTTATAAATTTGAAGTTATGGAAAAGGATAAACAAGACCAAATTAAAAACCGTGGTGATTATCTTCATTGGTTTTAATATTTTATGGCAACTGTATTTCTGGCAGCAAAACGTAGTAAAGATCCAACAACACAAGTTGGTGCCGTATTCGTAAACAACGATAATAAAATTGTGGGAATTGGTTATAATGGGTTTCCAATTGGCTGCAGTGATGATGAATTTCCATGGGGAAAAGAATTGAATACACTAAACAATAAAAATTTATACGTGGTGCATGCAGAGGTGAATGTGATTTTAAATGAAAATTGTTCGTGTATCAAAGGAAGCACAATGTATGTAGCACTGTTTCCGTGTAATGAGTGTGCTAAATATATTGTACAATCAGGAATTGTTAATAAAGGGAGTTATCACAGAAGGTAAACGAAGATGCATGAAATACAATATAAAAACAACATTGAAGATTAAACTAATGTAAGTTTTTTTTATATTTTGATTTGTATAAATTTTGATTTTGTTTTTGATAAATTGATTTCTTTATGTTAGTAAATTAATAGATTAATTGTTCTTTAAGAGATTTCCAAGTGATTATTTTGTTTGTCGCGTAAATTCAGTGTTTTCAGTTTTAATATGGTTTTGAGCTATCTGGCATAATAAAAATAAAATTATATTTCTATAAAAGTTCAAATCATTATACGTGGCTCCGAATCAGGGTAAATCATTATACGTGGGCCGAAACTAAGGAACCCTTTAATTGATAGTAAATACAATAATAACGGTGATTATTGTTGTAGTTATTTTGTTATTTTGGCGTAAATTAAAAAAGTATTTAGTACAAAACCCTGTTTGTGGTTTGGGCGTTGGCAAACCGGTTTTGGTTTGAGCTTTTTTTGGAAAAAAAAAGTATTTCAATGATTATTCTTATATTAAACCAGTTATTGGTTTTTCTTTTTAAATATTTTTGGAAAATATTTGATATTTTATATGGATTTGTTTTTGGATAAACAGTATTGGTTTTTTTTGATTTATTTTTGAATATTTTGAGTATGATGCAATTAATTGTATGTGGAATTAATTGTATGTTTTTTTTGGTCGTCGAATTTTTTTTTGTAAATGTTTTTACTAGAATATAAATATAAAACTTCCTGAACTGGTAGGCCTAAAAAGCCATCCATGGGACTTCTCCCCTTAACATGATGATGTTCCTAGGTCGCCTCTGTCCATTATGGACATGCGATCGAAGATCATTGGATTCTTCTCTTCATTCCGGCGAGGAAGTTCTCAGGGACGGGGAGTGGTGCTGCTGTGTTTGTACTTAGGTGTAAGCCAGTAGCACCATTCTTTGCTCAGAGACTGCTTCGGTGAAATGAAGAGGAGAACCAATTATAATTTTTTTTTTCAGGATCAGAGGCTTCACCTCATACAATTTCAATTTTAATCCTTTTTGAATATATTTAAATTTGCTATAGAACAATGTCTATGGAGTTTAAGACGATTTGAAGTCTAGCGCACGGGAGCATTCTCCAAGGAAACGTCATTAGTTCTAGTAATTTATTTTTAGTTTAGTTTCAGGGTAAGGAATCACAACTGGGTCAGTAGAAATGGGCTTAAGGTCTAATCGTGACAGTTGTGATTGCCTTTGTTTAGTTTAAGTTAGGGAGAAACCGTTCTGTAGAATCTGGTCGTTAGGAGCTTATCTAGTCGGTTCTCACATGCATTCTTGGGGAGTGATCGCGAGCGTGAGAATTCAAGTATAGAATTAGATAACATTGGGCATTTGTATCATATTTTGGTTGTTTCTTTTTTTGTCAACAAACAAATATTGACTTGAAAATCTCTTATCTATATTAAATAAAAAAATAAAATAAATAAAAACAATAATTTTTGAGAATTAAATAAATAAGTTTTATTAAATAAAATAATCTTTTTAGAATAATAATACGTAAATAATTTTAAGATAAATTAATTAAATAAAATTTTTACTAATAAATCAAAAAACATCCAGATATAAATAAATAATTTATTAAATATTTTTATTTTTTTATAAATAAATATTTTTGAAAAATAAGACTTAACACCTAATAAATAAGCCATTAATCAAATATTTTTAATTTTAAATAAATAAATATTTTTCTTTAGAGGTGACTAACAATAAATGTGACTAACAATAAATAGCTATAGATAGATATATAATTTTTTTTTTTTGGATTTCAGCATATCTGAAATTAAGAAATTAAACAAATAAAAATTATTGTACTATATAAAAATATAAGTTTAGGTATATAAATTAAACAAAAATTTCTTTGTTAAATTTTCTTAAATAAAATAATTTTTGAAGATTTAACTAAACAAATTTTTCTAGATAGAATATATTTTTTGAAAATAATAATTTTAGGAATAAATAAACTAATTAAACAAATATTTCTTTGTAAATTTTCTTAAATAAAAATAATTTTTGAAGATTTAACTAAACAAATTTTTCTAATTAGAATAAGTAACTAAAGAAATTCTTTAAATAAATAAATATTTTTTATTTTCAAAATAATTAAATAAATGCAATAAATAAAATAGATAAGTAAATAAATATTTTTTATTTTTAATAAATAAAATAAATATATGTTTTTTTCAAGTAAATAAATAATTAATAAATATTTTTTTCTTTATCTTAAATAATAAAATAAATAAATATTTTAAGTAAATTTAAAAATAAAAATTTGATAAATAATTTAAATAATTTTTATACATAATGTTATAGCTTTATTTTTTTATGTACACCAGGTTTTCTGTTTCTGTTTCCTTTTGACGTGAATTCTTATATCGTCATTCAATAATGAATAATTTATATAATCAAAACAATTTTTGTAGAGAGTCGCGATTGGCGATTATCATAGTCCTTTCTTCTAGGATAAACAACGGATAATAATGTAGCCTCCATCACTATCCTAGTTTTCCCTAGTTTTGTTACGGCGGACTATTCCAATTTTTGCTCTGATAATAATAATTTTCAAACTAAATTATAATTTTATTAATCTTCTTAAATTGTAGTAAACGTACCTACATTTATCTGTACCACTGTTTTTTTTAAATGAGTTCAAGTTATTATAAAATTACGAGTTTTGATAAATGAAAGAAAGGGAAACAGAAAATCTAAAATAATATGATATAAAAATAAGAATTTTTTAAATCAAATCGATCAGTATAATTGTAAAACTCAAAAAGTGCAGTATAATTTTGTAAATGAAAAAAAAATGTAAATGTTTTTTAATATATAAAATTAAATTTGTATTCATGTGATGTAAAAGTTTTTTTTTATTTACTTGTTTGTTCAATGTGAGGAAATATGACAAAAAAGTTTATTTATACATCGATTTAAGAAAAAAATTATCAGTTGTTTTTATTTGTTATAAATTTAAAGTTATGGAAAAGGATAAACAAGACTAAATTAAAAACCGTGGTGATTATCTTCATTGGTCTGAATATTTTATGGCAACTGCATTTCTGGCAGTAAAACGTAGTAAAGATCCAACAACACAAGTTGGTGCCGTATTCGTAAACAAGGATATTAAAATTGTGGGAATTGGTTATAATGGATTTCCAATTGGCTGCAGTGATGATGAATTTCCATGGGGAAATGAATTGAATACATTAAACAATAGATATTTATACGTAGTGCATGCAGAGGTGAATGTGATTTTAAATGAAAATTGTTCGGGTATCAAAGGAAGCACAATGTATGTAGCACTGTTTCCGTGTAATGTGTGTGCTGAATATATTGTACAATCAGGAATTGTTAATGGAGGGAGTTATCACAGAAGGTAAACGAAGATGCATGAAATATAGTATGAAAACAGCATTCAAGATTAAACTAATGTAAGTTTTTTTTTATATTTTGATTTGTATAAATTTTGATTTTGTTTTTGATAAATTGATTTCTTTATGTTAGTAAATTAATAGATTAATTGTTCTTTAAGAGATTTCCAAGTGATTATTTTGTTTGTCGCGTAAATTCAGTGTTTTCAGTTTTAATATGGTTTTGAGCTATCCGGCATAATAGAAATAAAATTATATTTCTATAAAAGTTCAAATCATTATACGTGGCTCCGTGGCTCAAATCATTATAAGTTCCAACACCAAATTATCGAATTTTGTATTCTTTTGGTATGAATTTCAATACAAAAAAAACAATTTGGTGTTGGAACTGTACTGAAATTTGTTCGGTACAGCTTAAAAGAATACACTATTAAATTTAACTGGAGGATAACAAAATGTTTCGGTTTCACCACAATTCTCTTTGTTAACTTGTTACGGCAGACTATGATAAGACTATCATAACTAGCGGAAATTTGAAAGAATTTAATAAAGCAGTAGAATCATTACAAATGGGGGATGTTGCAAATAATTGAACACAACGCAGAAGCCGAATAAACTTTCAAAATTAAATTTTATAGTATGCTTTGTAAATTTTGTTTTAAAATATTGAACAGTTTATTCTTTCTTTTGAAATTTGATATCCAAGCAGATATTACGTTTTCCTGAAACTTAAAGTCATTAAAATTTGAGATTCAGTAATTGTAACAAAAGATAAAGAAAGCTGGTTTAATAATCGAGAAAAGTCTCACATTTCAAAATTTGTGAAAGAAAAAAACTAATGTAAGAAAACTATTTCAAACTAATTAATTGATTGTAAATCTGATTGTAAAATGAATTATAGGTTTGAGTACTGCATTAAAAGACAAGAAACATAAATTGAGTTTTCGTCAAAGCGCATACTACAGACATTTTCCAACAATTTCTCAAACATTAAATGTGAGGATGATCATGCAAGATCCAAATCAACGGACTTTAAGAGGCGCTACTGCAATGTTAACAAGTTGTGCTATCTGTGAACAACCTGATTCGGCAATTATGGTCTCTTGCCAGAAGTGTAATGAAAGCTTCCATCAAGAATGTGCAAGAATACCAGAATTTGAAGTAGATGTTCATCCATACACGTGTGATGAGTGTATCAATTCGACAACAAGCTCTGAAACACAAACAACGATATCAGAAGCTCAAGAACCAGCTAGTAATAGATCAACTTTAGTTAAAACTAAGGAATTATTAGAAGCCGAGATTGAATCACTTAAGCGAATGAGAGAATTACTTCAACGTCGAAATAGACTTCTTGAAGAGGTTCAAACAATGAGAGTTGTCCCACCGGAACAGTCGCAAACATACATAGGAGAGGCTCAGCATCCTGAACTTGCTTCATCTCCAGAGTTTCAGCTGGTTCCAACGATACATACCTCAACACGTACTTCGATTGATTCTTCAATTTCAAATTTTGCTTATCATTCTACTCAATCATATGCTCCATTACCCACTAGTTCATCACAAAGTCGTTTCAACAATTATGTTCCTTCATCAGTAACAAGCGATCAAAACATAATGTCTCAATCAACTTCTACTAAGCCAACTGTTTTGCCAAGCGTGCCAACAAGTATGTCTCAAGGTTTTTCTTTTAATCCATACGCAATGCCCTTTGGGATTGATCCAACGTTTCAAGGACAACAATCAATGAGAGACAATTTTCCATATCCAGTGTTGTTGCAAAACAGAGAGAGAATTTACTTGTCCAAAGAACACATTCAAGCTCGCAAAGTGACTTCTAAAGATCTGCCAAAATTTTCTGGAGCATTTCGACAATGGCCAATTTTTTTATCAAGTTACGCAACAAGCACATTAACGTGTAACTTCGATGACATGGAGAACTTAATTCGACTACAGAATTCTTTAACGGGTGAAGCAAGAACAAGCATTGAAGGTATGCTTACTCTACCTGCAAACGTTCCATATGTCCTTCGTCGTCTTTGGACCTTGTATGGTCAAGCAAATGATCTCATCAGAGAGTTAGTGGTTGAGATTACAAAGTTACCACAAGCTTCGATGAAAAATCCAAATTCTATACTTAAATTTGGTACTCAAGTCCACAACATGATAGTCACTATGAAGACAGCTGGAATGGTGGATCACTTACGAGATCCAATGATGTTGGATAAACTTAAAGAACGACTCCAAGTCGAGCTTCAGATGCAGTGGGAAATTGTTGCACAACAAATAGTGTACCCAACTCTTGAACACTTTGATAATTGGATTGATAATTTCGCCATGGTTGCATCAAGAGTGGCTTCAACTAGTTTCGACAAGCCAAAGCAACAAACCTCGAGGGTAAACGTTCACTCAGAAGATTCAAAACCCAAAATTGATTCTTGCTTTGGATGTCAAGGAGATTGCAGGTCACTTGAGAAGTGTAGTACTTTTGCTTCAATGAACCGCAATAAAAGGTGGGAGGTTGCCAAGGAAAAGCGTTTATGTTTCCGATGTCTTGTGAAACACAATGGTAAATGTACGGAAAAGTCAAAATGTGGTGTTCAAGGCTGTGATAAGCGACATCATAAGTTATTACACAACTTTGAGACCTCCAATTCCAGTTCAACCGAAAAGAAGCCAGATATTGAAAAGCCTTCAACGTCTCAATGTGGCGTTCAGATGAGCCATTATTCAATGTCACATAATACATTGTTTCGTATCATGCCAGTCACACTCCGAAATGGTAGCCAAGAGATTTCGACTTATGCATTCATGGATGAAGGTTCTTTAGTAACCTTAATGGATTCAAAGTTGCACAGAGAATTAAATCTAACTGGCAAAGAACTTCCTTTGTGCTTAAAGTGGTCCAGCGACACGTACAAAAACATTCCAAACTCGAAGCAAGTTTCTATTTCAATTCGGGGAAGCACTGCATCCAACTTCAAGATCAATAATGTTCGAACTGTTGACGACCTCGAATTACCAAGACAATCCTTGAACTTTGAAGCACTTAAGAAATCTTTTCCATTCTTGGCAAAGTACAAGGTTGAGAGCTATGCTAATGCCAAACCAATGATACTCATCGGAATGGACAACTTACACCTTAGTGGAGTTAAAAAAATGCATCAAGAAAGCAAAAGAAGTCCTGTAGTTGCATTGTGCAAACTAGGATGGACCGTTTGTGGCACATACGACTCTGAAGTATCTCATGGTTCAGATAGTCAAAGTCTAAATCTACATTTGTGTGTATGTAGTAACGATGAATTGCATAAACTGATTCAAGAGTCATTCAAAATTGATGACATGGGAATCACCAAAAGTTCAGAAAAGTGTAGTAGCTCAGAGGAACTTCAAGCACTTGAGATGTTAAAGTCAACAACTAAAAGAGTTGGAGACAAGTTTGAAACTGGTCTGCTGTGGAAAAGCCAGAATATTAAGTTTCCGCCCAGTAAAAACATGGCAATGAAACGACTACTATGCAATGAAAGGATGTTATCACGTTATCCGGAACTTGCTAAGAAAGCAGTTGAAGTAATGCATGAAGAAGAGAACCTTGGATACATCAGAAAATTATCAAGCGAAGAAGCTTCAAAAGAAGATGAACGTACTTGGTATCTGCCAATGTTTGCAGTCCGCAATCCCAAGAAACCTTCCAAACTAAGGATGGTAAATGATGGAGAAGCCAACGTTGATGGAGTATCATTGAACTCGATGCTTTTAATAGGTCCTGATCTGGTTCCACCTCTGCATCAAGTGTTACTTTGTTACCAAGAGCGAAAAGTTTGCCTTTCCGGAGATTTGAAGCACATGTTCCATCGTATTCAAGTTATAAAAGAAGACCAAAATTCTCAACGTTTTCTTTGGAGGAATCAACCAAGCGATCCAGTATCAACTTATGTTTTCCAAGTCCTAATTTTTGGGTCAAAGAGCTCGCCCAGCTCAGCCCAGTTTGTTAAAAACCTCAACGCTGGTGAATACGCAAAGCAGTTTCCAAGAGAAGTTAAAGCAATAATCGAAAACACTTATGTAGATGATTACCTTGATAGCTTTGATAGCATTGAAGAAGCAATTTTAACAACAAGAAACATAAAGTATATTCACAGCAAGGGAAACTTTGAACTTTGTCAATTTCAATCAAACTCTAAAGAAGTCCTCATGAATTTGGTACAAGAAGAAGTCAGCAATAAAAATTTAGACCTTGACGGGAACACCACCAAAGCTCTTGGTTTGTGGCATGATCTGAATTCCGACAGTTATTACTATTCAATGCAAAATTGTAATATTGCAAAGGAAATCATGTTTGGCAACAAAGTGCCTTCTAAACGAGAAGTTTTGCGAACACTTATGTCGATATTTGATCCGCTGGGAAGAATTGGGCACTTCATCGTTCATTTACGAATACTGATGCAAAATCTTTGGAGGTCTGGAACTAATTGGGACGAACAAGTACCAATCGAGCTACGTTCGTCTTGGGAGAAATGGATTCAACGATTGAATGAACTTGAGAAACTTAAAATTCCAAGATGTCATCTTTCTCAATTAAATGACTATGAGAACGCTTCGATACAATTACATGCCTTCTGCGATGCTGGAGCTGAAGCTTACTGCACTATAATATTCCTTCGAGTTGAAAAAGAAGGTATAGTGGACGTGGCACAACTTGGTTCAAAAGTTAAAGTTGCACCTGTTAAGATGACTTCTATCCCACGCCTGGAACTTGAAGCTGCACTCATTGGAACAAGATATCTACGTTTCATAGAAAAATGTTTGACTGTAAATATTGAAGAGAAACACTATTGGACTGATAGTACAACAGTTTTATCATGGATTATACCAAGTAACAGACGTTTCAAGCAATATGTTGCATTTCGAGTTTCTGAAATTCAGGAAAATTCAGATGTTCAAGACTGGCACTGGATTGGGACTAAAGAGAATGTAGCTGATGAAGGAACCAAATCTTCAAATATTCCTTCTTTGGACCCTAATAGTCGATGGTTCCGAGGACCTAGTTTTTTATACAGCTCGAAGAATGAATGGCCGATCAAGAACTTAAAAGAACTTCCAGCAACTCAAATAGAAGTCAAACTGACACATACTCTAGCTGAGAGTCCAATTGAGTTTAAACGTTATGGTTCATGGATGCAACTTCTTCGAGTTATGGCTTACGTTTGGCATATTGTTAACAACTTGAGAAAAACAAGAGAACGTTTGATCGACCCATACTTACATAAATCAGAGTTAATTATGGCAGAAACTAAACTTTTCGAAATCGCACAATGGTCTGCATTTTCAAACGAAATATTGAAGCTCAATGATGGAACCCAAACAGGAATAAGAAGAAGCAGGTTATATCGTCTTTCACCATATTTAGATGATAGTAAAGTAATTCGAATTGACGGTCGAATAGACGCAGCAAATGTTATTTTTGACACACGAAGACCAGTAATTCTCCCTCAAGAACATTACATCACAAATCTATTGGTAAAGAGTTTCCACGAGAACCTTCTTCATCAGCATCATGAAACAGTTGTGAATGAGATAAGGAAACGGTTTTATATACCCAAACTAAGATGTCTTGTGAAGAGAATTGCAATATTAAAAGTCGACTCTCAAGAAGACTCGACCCCGAGAAATGTTGCAAATAATTGAACACAACGCAGAAGCCGAATAAACTTTCAAAATTAAATTTTATAGTATGCTTTGTAAATTTTGTTTTAAAATATTGAACAGTTTATTCTTTCTTTTGAAATTTGATATCCAAGCAGATATTACGTTTTCCTGAAACTTAAAGTCATTAAAATTTGAGATTCAGTAATTGTAACAAAAGATAAAGAAAGCTGGTTTAATAATCGAGAAAAGTCTCACATTTCAAAATTTGTGAAAGAAAAAAACTAATGTAAGAAAACTATTTCAAACTAATTAATTGATTGTAAATCTGATTGTAAAATGAATTATAGGTTTGAGTACTGCATTAAAAGACAAGAAACATAAATTGAGTTTTCGTCAAAGCGCATACTACAGACATTTTCCAACAGGGGATATTAAAAATGAAGTAGACAACAGTGAAAAAAAACAAAATAATGTAAGTTTCTTTATGTTTTAATTTGTATAATTTCTCTTGATTTAATTTTTAAATTATTCATTTCATGTTAGTAAATTAATAGTGTTTCTTTGTAATTTCAAAATGATAAAGAGATTTCCAGGTTGGTTTTTGTTTGTGCTAAATTCAGTGTTTTCAGATCCGGCATAATAAAATTAAAATAATATAATAGTTTTCTAAAAAGTTTAAATTATTATAAACTTAACCAACGGCTAAACTTAACAGTAAGTTAAAATGCTATTAGTTTTGAATTACAATAATTTAATTTTCTTTATTTTTTCAAAGAAAATTATTATTATTAAATTTATAAATAATATGAGTTTGAAATATATTATTATTTTATACATATTTTAATTTTTATTTCGACATTTCTCATTTCATATTTTTCATCCAAATATGACATATCGCATTTCTCTTGGTTAAATTTTAACTTAAATATATTTTGTAGATCAATTTTCTCAGAGAATTTAACATAATATTTAGCTAACCGAGACTGGTGAAACCCATTTCCTTCAGTTAAGTGGCAGTTAGCTTAAATTTAACTTAACTAAGGATGGTGAAACTGGCCCTTAATGTATCGTATTTTGAATAGTAAAACGAGAAAAAGAAGAGGATTTTAGTGTGTGACCCCACTTTCACAATCGATTTTCTTGGAAACTATAAGTTTTTTTAAACTGAGATATCGGATTGGTCATAAAAGTGACTAAATTCTAGGAAAGCACAAAATTTACTTGATTTGTTTTTAAGGAGCTTAAAATCGCATAGGAAAACCAAAAAAGCGGTTATGACGCCTTTCAGATGGATGTTAAGTGAAGGATGATTTTTTCAAGTAACAAAGCTTTTTTATTAATATTTGAGTTCTTAAGTTATGACCAATCTTCAAAGATGCATGTGGTTTGTGTGTTTTAAAACGTCATGAAAACTGTAGAAACCTCTCTAAAATTTGAGATCCTGTGACGAATGGTATCATATAAACGACTGATGATTTTAAAAAAGGTAACCACTTTTCATTTAATGTTAGTGTTGTTTGGTTTTGATATACATATTACCAATAATGTGTGTTTCTATTCTGTCCCAACCCCATAACTCCAGACTTCATCAACGACAAAAACTTACGAGTCACTAGATTATTAAGTGTAAGTTAAGTTATTTAAAAATTCAGCAAAAGCGTTAGTGAGCTGCTTAGTTTTCATAATTCTCTAACTTATGTAGCAGTGGAAATAGTTCAACATAATTCAGACTCAGTCGAGCGAGGTGTCATATAGTGGGTATGCTTAATTACTAAATTTAAAGATTCTAAGTTTACAAAACCCCAAATGGTTTTTACTACAAATAAATAAAAATATGTATTCACGGTTTATGAATAATGAGAGTGAACTTTTAACAGAACCGGTGACGTTCAATTTTACTCCTTGATGTCAATATCATTAAATCCAACTTCATAATTTATATGATATAACAAAAGAGTATCGCGATAAAATGAACACTATATTGGGTTAGGTAAGGGTTAGCTTGGGGTAGGTTAGGGTAATACTAAAGTCTAGAAGTTAGAGGTTAAACCTCTAACTAATAGACTTCAGTATTATAAATCGACTCTATAGAATTGACTGCGATTAAATCCGTCGATCCTTGGGCAAAAGTCGTCGTTTGCGTTACCACTCTTGGCTTTACATTCCCAAACTTACTAATATTTTAAAATGAAAGGGATTTAATCAATTCAAAATTTATAAAACCTCGCCCATTTTTCAAAGATTTTGAAGTTTTGGAATCCAATGTTTATGATTTCAATGTTTAGAAAGAAAACAGAAAAAACAAACGAGATAAATAAAATACATATTCTCAACGGAAAAAGCAACCAAAATATTTTCTACAATTGCTTCAGTTTTTGTTCGAAGTTTTATTTTTTGAAATCGTTAAATAGTTTTTGCCATGGCATGATCTTATGGAAAGTTAGTGTGATTTATGAAATCAAAGTTTCTAGTCCCTGGGCCTTCACCTACATAATTTTCTGATTACCACATATTTTATACTTCTTGATGCGCCTGTCCTTGACGAGCCTGAAAACATTTGTTCTATGATTTTTCTCAAATCGGCCGCTTTTGCGTTCGGCAAGCTCCAAAAAATGGCGATTGCCCGCGATCTTGTAAATGTAAATTTGCTACCACATTTATTTTTTTTAACTGTGGAGGTTGGAAATTTGTTTTAGAATACGAGGGTAAGCTTGTCCGACCAAAATGTGTTTGCTATTGTCGAGTCCGACAACTGACATTTTGGATGTTTGGGTTGTCGGACTAGACAATAACAAACAAATTTTTGTCGGTTACCCTTGTGTTCTAAATCAAATTTCCAACCCCCATAGTTAAAGAAAACAAAAATTTACAAGATCCCGGGCAATCGGCATTTTTCGGAGCTTGCCGAAAGCAAAAGCGGCCGATTTGAAAAAAATCGCAGAACAAATGTTTTCGGATGGACAGGCGCCTCACGGAGTATAAAATATGTGGTAATCAAAAAATTATGTAGGTGAAGGCCCAGGGACTATTCATCTCTACAGTGTGTACTTCATTTCACAAAAATAATTCAATTTTTATATATTCTAATATTTTGTTGTTAGACAACTTTTTTCACACTAAAATCTTTTTTTAACGAAACGGGTAAAACCCCGTCCCGCTCATAGTAATATCGGGTAACGAAATATTCAACTACAAAAACCGTCTGTTTCGTTCAAAACAGGATGGTTGCAAGTCCGGTTTTCTAGCCAAACTCAATTCTTTTGCTGAACAACTGTTTCGAGTATATCAGTGTGATTTCATGACAAGACTGAGGTACCGCCGATGTTTTTTTATCGATAAGGATGACTTTAGAAAAATATCGAGAGATCAACATACCTCTCTACCTGTTTGCTTAATGGGTTCTGAATGCTGTGCACAATTAAAACGCAAAGTAGCAATATTTTGTAAGTGGACTCCGGCTTAAGACACGATGATGCTATTTCCCTATTTCCTCTGCACTTTTAAAACTCGCCTTGGAATATGTGTGCAGCAAAACGAAACTATCGACTAACAAACAATGTCTTGTCATTAAAATCAGTACATATGATCGTGTACGCTGATGATATTGTCATCCTTAGCAGAAGTGAATATTTAAGAAGTGAGAGTTCAAGTCGCTTGGGATGAGTGATAAGTTCGCAAAAAAATGATGATAAAACCAAACAAATAATTTTTTCAAGAGCGTTAGAGAAAAATATTTGATGTGCGGCGAAAAAGGAATCAACGGAGTTAAATCCTTTTAATATTTGTAATCAAAGCTTGACTGAAACAACGGCTCGATTAAACGTCTTCTTATATCACGGTATGTTTCAACTAATACCAGCCTTACAAGCCTTTAATTAGACAAGTGAAATAGGTCACAATTTAGAGCCGGTTTGGATTCTGGAATATTTAAAAAATTAACGTCAGTTCACTAGAGAGTAGACGACCGCAAGGTAGACAATGACTACAATGCAACACTGGCGTAATGAATAGTAACAACAAAATAATTTATAATTCTGTTTTATGCGTAGAAGAAAAAAAATAAACTACGCAAAAAACTGAAAACCAAATATATTAGAATATAATTTTCAAATAGGAGTCGGAGTCGACAAATTTTTTGATTATTTTTCCGACTCCGACTCCAGTTACTTGAAAATTAGTCCCGACTCCGACTCCCCGACTCCGCAGCCCTGATTTCATCAAATAATACTGTTCAGTTGGCTGGCAATTATATCGAATTTGTTGATAAAATTAAGTACCTAGGTATAATAATTGACAAAAAATTAAATTTTAATGAACATGTTAACTATAATAAGACTGAATCTAACAAAATATGGTGTGCAATTTGCGAAATTTTTTTGCTATCCATACAATTGTAGATCGATCTAGTTTCGAACCGATAAGAACTTTTTTCGGCAAACGGCTGTAAAGTTTAACTTTGCTGCCGCTGGGGAGTAGCTAAAACCTTACTTTTAAGCCGGTGGCTGCAAAAGTAACGCCATTTTTATTTTATCTGCCGGCGGCTGTAAAGTAACTTTCATATTTTTACGGCGGCTGTAAAGTAATTTTCATATTTTTACGGCGGCAGTAAAGTAATTTTTATATTTTTACGGCGGCAGTAAAGTAAAATAACATGATATTATTAATGTGTTCAAAACAGAATGCATTTCAGTTCATTTTAATGAATTAAGATCAATAAAAATTAATTTCAGAAAATTTATTACCTAAAACATATTTATAAAAAATTTGATGCGTTAATTTCATATTTTTAAACAAATTTAAACGTTTGCCGAAAAAATTGTGTATTGAATTCGGAGCTAAAGTGACTTTTTGTGTTTCGTCTATAATTGTCGGCCTACCTACGGTCGGCCGCCAAACTATAGACTCAACACAAAAAGCACAACTATAGCTCCTAATTCAAAAATATACTATTTATTAAACTTTAAAAAAGCATATCACTTTTTTAAAGTTTAATAAAATGATGAGAATGATATACTTTTTTAAAGTTTAATAAAAAGTTCTTATCGGTTCGAAACTAGATCGATCGACAGTTGTATGGATATAAATAAATAAATTGCAC
This sequence comes from Diogma glabrata, assembly GCA_963693315.1. Taxonomy (NCBI): domain Eukaryota; kingdom Metazoa; phylum Arthropoda; class Insecta; order Diptera; family Cylindrotomidae; genus Diogma; species Diogma glabrata. The sequence continues at coordinate 315,946,940 of OY856187.1, read as the reverse complement.
ACGATATTTTGTTAGATTCAGTCTTATTATTGATGATGGGATAGCCTCCATCGGAGTGATGTTATATCACAAATAATTCATTGAAGTAAATGTTAACTATATTTCGAAAAGAATTGCTAGTATAATTTCGCTTTTATCAAGATTGGGAAGAAAGTTAACCCTTGAAACTCGCATAATTTTCTATAAAACGTTAATTGCACCACATTTTGAGTATTGTTCATCGATTTTATACTTAATTAATGCAGACCAGATTGTATGGGGAGAAAGTTACAAAATCGGGCAATGAGAACTAAATACTAAAAACAAATAGATATACTTCTGTGCGTTTAATGTTGGAAACCTTAAATTTTTCGACCGTCAAGCGAAGAATATATTTAAACACCTTAAAGTTTATTTTTTCATTAAACAGTAAAGCCGGCTCTACACGATGCGGTGAACGTTTGATTCAAATGTTTGCCTCCAACGTTTGGGTCAAACAATCGACGACTGATGTAAATGGCAAATGTTCTGCTACATGATGGGACGATTGTTTGATTCAATACATTTGATTCAAACGTTGGTCAAATGTTCACACCAATATTTTGTTTAATAATATCAGTGTTGTTGTTTTTTTGATCAAATTGAAATTTTTTGAGGTTTTATGTCAAGTAAACCAAACTCATTTTCATCTGAAAATTACCATTTTCATCGTTCAAAAAACTCAATTTTTGTAATTCTAGCTATTAGAAAATGTCTGAAATACTTTCTACCAAAAAGTCTGTAGAAAATATTTAATGTAGTGTTTTCAAGTTAAAAATTAATAAACTGCTGTAATTCCCCAAAATAGATTAAACCCAAAATTCTCAGTATACAGTTGAAAATTAATAAATGTAGTTCAAATGAAATGAAAAACAAAACAAAATATAAATATATCTTGCTTGACTTTCGAAGCAGTCGATATTTTTTACAAAAAAAATTACACTAGTTTACAAATTTTGGACTTTTTTTGTCTCCCTGAATAAAACCCAACTTTTCTTATAGATTTGGACCTCCTGAACACAAATATCATATTCATTTTTTTTGGTTAGCTCTTGTTTTTGAGATATTCACGAAAAACCAATTTTTTCGGTGATCAAAAATGTTGTTTCGGTTTTTGGGTCTCATATTTTACAAAACAAACAAATAAAATATATTAATGAAACAAGTACATAGTAAATATGCCAACAAACATTTTGAGCTATATTTTGTAAAAATCCATTAAGGACTCTGGAAGTTACAGTCTAAAAAATTTGAAAAAATACGAAAAATTTACGTTTTTTTCAAATTTTTTCCATTTTCAACCACATAAATTTTGAACAAATAAGGACACTAATTTTTTTTAATTTCTTGGAGCCTATAGTAACTTCAATTTTCTTTCTTTCAAGCTATAATATACGAATATTGGTGCAGTTTGCACCAAGTTATTCAAGTTTTCCCAAAGAAAGTCAAAACTCAAAATTTGGAAAAAAATTCAACTTTACGAATAATTTCAATTCTGCAACATAATTGATTTATATATAAGTTGTTTTCGTAGTAGATCTAGCTCCTCCCACCTCGGACTTATTTAAGGAGTTGGAAAATATCAGTTAGTTGATTATGAAATGTCTTTTTTTGACAAAAGTTGTATTTTGTTTGTATATGATTTTTCTCGAAATTGAGATTTTTTTTGTGAAGTTTTTTGACATGATCTAGCTCCTTCCACCTCGGACTTATTTTAGGAGTTGGAAAATATCAGTTAGTTGGTTATGTAATGTCTTTTTTTGACAAAAGTTGTATTTTATTTGTATATGATTTTTCTCGAAATTGAGATTTTTTTGTGAAGTTTTTTAACATGATCTAGCTCCTCTCACCTCTGATTTATTTTAAGAGTTGGAAAATATCAGTTTGTTGATTATGAAATGTCCTTTTTTGACAAAAGTTGTATTCTATTTGTATATGATTTTTCTCGAAATTGAGATTTTTTTTGTGAAGTATTTGGACATGATCTAGCTCCTCCCACCTCGGATTTATTTTAGGACTTGGAAAATTTCAGTTAGTGGGGTGATTTAGCAGTATGTATTATGTAACTTTCACAAATAAAACAAAATGAATATGTGCTATTTTTACACTTGAAACTTCTTGACGACGCCATTTAAATAAACTTGATTTTACACTTTACTAACAATTTATTTTGCTTTAAAAGGCAGCTATCACTATTGATTTATTAATTTTTAAAAACAATACACTATTGAAAATTTATATTTGAAATATTTTTTCTTTTTTAATTATTATTTTCACTTGAATGTTTGGAATTAAATTTATCCTCAGAGAGATTATATTTGCAACTAATCATACGACAATTATCTACTTAAAAAGAAACCTCTTTAAACTAATAAAACAAAAGTTGGGAAAACCGAAAAACTATTAAAAGGAGAAGTAATTGCTTTCTTAAATTAAACTTAAAATGATCATAAACGTAAGGAGTAACACAAGGTGGGCGGTGATAGAAAAAAAAATTTACATTATCAAAAACAAAAAAAAAGAGAAAACAGAAAACAGAAAATAAACAAACCTTACAGGCATTAATAGACATAAATAGGGGCTTAACTTTATGGTGCTTGAACTAACTTAAATAGTTCTGATGTTTTGCCTCTCCTCACAATTCATTATATTTTGTTTATATTTTTCTATATACGTCTCATATCGATCCAATTCCCAACTTCGAAAACAAAAATGGAAATTATACTTTACTATTTTAAAATAATTCTTTACTGATGTTTGAGAACGACTGAACTTATAAAATTATTATTTATGGCACAATAAATTAAGTAAAAAATTATTTTTTCCAAATTTTGAGTTTTGACTTTCTTTGGGTAAACTTGAATAACTTGGTGCAAACTGCACCAATATTCGTGTCTTTTAGCTTAAAAGAAAGAAAACTAAAGCTACTATAAGCTCCAAGAAATTAAAAAAAATTAGTTTCTTTTTTTGTTCAAAATTTATGGCGTTGAAAATGGAAAAATTTAAAAAAAACGTGGTTTTTTCGTATTGTTTCAAATTTTTTCGACTGTAACTTCCAGAATCCTTAATGGATTTTTACAAAATATAGCTCAAATGTTTGTGGGTATGTTTACTATGCACTTGTTTCCTTAATATTTTTAATTTGCTGGTTTTGTAAAATATGAGACCCAAAAACCGAAACAACAAAAAAATTGGTTTTTCGTGAATATCTCAAAAACAAGAGCTAACGAAAAAAAATTAATATGATATTCGTGTTCAGGAGGTCTAAATCTATAAGAAAAGTTGGGTTTTATTTCGGGAGATTTTTCTTGTAAACTAGTGTTATTTATTCTCAAACGACAACGCTGAGTGATTAAAACAATTAAAAATAGAAGATAATGAAGATGTTAAAATTGCTGCCGCAGCACTTACTAAGTTGGTCTGTTGCAAGTTATTAGTGACCAAAAGTAAACCTAAAAGACGAAGAAGAAGGTGGTGGATGGTGTCTCTAAATAAAAGCAGAGAAAGGTAAGTAAATAATAAATAATATTAAACCTTCTCTTTGTTGATATCATTGGTATGCATTTTATAGATATAATGGTTCTGATATGCTAATGGATTTGATAAAAGAACCTTCAGGAAAATTCAAAAATTTCTGTCGAATGTCCGCTGAAGATTTTGAATATCTTTTGAATAAAGTTGGGAAAAAATTGGAAAGCAAGATACCAATATGAGAAAAGCTATTCCAGTGAGAGATAGTCTGGCGGTGACGTTACAATTTCTAGCTACTGGAGATTCTTTTACTAGTCTTGGATGCCTTTTTAAAATATCTCATCAATCCATTAGCAAGATAATCCCAGATGTTTGCCAGGCTCTTAATGAAGTGCTAAAGGCTGAAATACGGGTAAGGACAAATGCATTTTTGTAATATTTTCTATGAATAAAATATGTAATTGTACAATGTGATTTTAAATCTTTTTATTTCACTTGTTTTTGGTTACATTTCTATTTGTTTCAAATAAAATATCCATTGGAGTAGCATAAACTGTTACTCTAGATTCCTCAGCATTCTGAGAGGATCCGAGTGGAAAGGATGCAGGAAATTTCAATCGATTTCTTTGAGTTCTGCTTCAAAAACCATATTGTCCATTTGATTTTGTAAAATTAATTGCGTTATCTCTGGAAGTCTTCTAAACTTAGCAGCCAACAACTGTCCATACAATGCAGGTGCATCTTCTAAAGTGTTCGCTTGTTGTGCTTGCGATTTGTTGGCAAGACTAGTCAAGACTTCACTTGCTTGCTTCAAATGTGTTTTAACATTTGCTTCAGTTTGACTATGTTCTACTATTCCTCTTTTTTTGTGGCGGAGAAAATGTTTTTGGCATTTTAACATCTGTTTTCCGTATTTTTACCAATGCTTTTACAACCAGAAAAAGCTGCATTGGTTTGCATGACATGTTTACTACTTCATAATTTTTTACGACCAAGTAAAACATCCAGGCAAATATATACTCCAATTGGAAGTTTGGACTATGAAGCAGATAGGCAATTCAGACCAGGAACATGGCGTCAAATTGTCGGCAACACATCATTAACCGCTCTGTCTAAAATACCAAGAAAATCATCCCAACAAGCAAAAGATGTTCAAAAGGAGTTTGCAGAGTACTTCAAAATAAACGGGGCAGTTGAATGGCAAGACTATGATAACTGATACAGTTAATATGTTTTATTATTATTACAGTTTTTTTATTCTTATATGTAGTGTATGAAATAAATTTACCTCTGATCTCAATGATGCATTTTTTTTTGTGGTGGCTTGTATGAATCGGTGGATGGCATCAAATGCAAACGAATTAGGAACATAAACATTTTTGGCTCCAGAACCGGTAGTGTGAGAATCTCGAACTTTTTTGGCCAAAGTCCTGTAAGTGCAGCCATGAGTGATTCTTTTTTTTCGTAACAATTCAACTGTTACCCTTTGCCAAGTATAATATACTTTGTTCTGATTTTTATGACTGGGATGTTTTGGATCCCAAAGTACTGGCAAAGATTCATGTAAATGTATAAATTCCAGACTTAGCTGATTATTCCGATCAATTTCGGCCATTGTGTCCATTACAGTATATTCACGCAAAATAAATGATTTATAATTATTAATATATAATGAATGAAAAATTCTGAAATAGTAATATTACACAAACTTAAGATTAAGACACTGATTATGTGAAAAAATAGAATTTTTAGCGATACCGAAATCCAAAAATACTGTTTTTCTTTTCTTTTTGTTTATTAAAACAAAACAAAATTAAAAATAATTGACAAAAATTTACAAATGTATTGAAAATAATAATTAAAAAATATATTACAAAACATACCTTTTGTTAACACACAATTTAATAAAATACTGACCCTTTAAATTTACACAATTTTTTGATTTTGACAAAATTTAAATTTGCACATAAATTAACACAAAAATCTTCCAATGTTTGACGCATCGTGTAGCAATGTTACAAATTGTATAACAAAAGCAATTAACAAAAAAAAATCTCTTTGACTTGTGTCAAAATACCGACAATGGCCCGAACGTATTCAAACGCAAACGTTGGACGTATGACATTGGACGTTTGAAGTTCGAGCAACGGCCACACGATGTGTCCAACCATCATGCGTCCAACGTTGGAAGAGGTTCGTAGCATCGTGTAGAGAAAAATAACAAAAGCCTTAAGAAAAATAACAAAATTTCATATATATAGGTGATTTTCACCAACATGAAACGAGGGCTACCTAGGAAAAAAATCAAATTGCCGCAGTTTAGGATGAGATCAGCGCAAAATTCGATACTATATAAGGGAGTACAACTCTATAATTCAATTCCTGGTGAAATAAAAGATTTAAGAAATATTAAAATGTTTAAATATAAGTGTAATAAATGACTAGAAGCTTTAGAACTAATCTAATTTTTAAACTCAATCAAGTCATTAAAATAACTATTGGTATACATATTTGAATTCAGATTGTTAAAAATAATAATTTAGTAAATGTTTAAAATACGATGTTACAAAATGTAAATGTTATAAGATTATCGAAAGATAAATAATAGTAGATTCTTGAATGAGCTTAGAATGAAGGCAATTCATCACGAGGATGAAGTTTCCCGGAACGAGCGTAGCGAGTGGAGGGAATCATCCGAGTGAAGAATTGCCTTCATCCTAAGCGAATACAAGATACTATTTTATCCACGAATACAAATATTTCAAATAATTTCATTAAAGTTTTCCTGTAAAAGTTTATATCGCCATATTGAAATATTTCTATGAAAATAAAAACAAAATAAAACATGTTTGTTTTTTTTATATGTATTGTTCGTGTTTTATCTTGTTTATATTACTATACCAACAAATCAAGTTTTTAATTTGTTAGGGGAATTTTGAATAAATAAAGCGGAATGAAATAAATAAAAAAGAATTTGATATATAGAAAGGAATGAATACAATTACAATGAAAGATATACGCATGGAAAGTATATATTCTTTAGTAGTCGTGGATAAATATTATTATTATTATTATAGTAAAAATTAAAATTGATCAATTTTTTTTACTGGCTCGCCAGTATAGATTGCATCGCGTAAGCTAGGCTTAAGTACACCCATTTGTTTTTTATGGAGCGATTTGCATACAAACGGCATGTCGAAGTTCGACAACATCATGAAAAAATTATTCACAATTTAAGAACTATATCGATGGAACTTAACTTTTGTAACCGTAGCAAGAATGTTTTAAAATGTATAAAATGTTGTCAAAAATATTTGTGGATTATTTGTACTATACATTTTGAGGTTATTTTTGAAATTGATGTTTATAATTTTCAGTATATTCTACAATTTTATAGCAAATGCTTGAAAAAATCTTCTTGTAAAAATCCTAAACTGCTTGAATGTGCCAGTGCTATATAGTTTATAATTTAAGGTTTTGCAAATTTTTATTCACTTCGCCCATTACGCCCATTAAAAGAAGTGAATGTACGAAAAATTACAATGCGACACCGGTCAATGTCAATTAGTTTTTTCTTTAAATATTTTAATGAAATTTGTATTCCCCGAACACAGAACAATTTCATTGCATACCTTGGAAAAACAAGGTTTTAATTTTTATTATTTTTACCTTTCTTCTTCCACCATGATTTTATTAAAATACGTGAACTTTATTGTAAGGAAAAAGAAAATTACAGTTTTTAACAGCAATTTTTTCCCAAAAGGCGTTTGTTTGTTTTCTTCGCAACGAATTTAAGATTATCTATAAAAAACAAATATTTGATAAGTTTTTTGTAGGAAAATTCAATTACGGGTTTTTCTGTTTTTTTACTATGAAAATCTGTTTTCTTCTATATTTGTATTCTATATAAATGACGTACCTTTGGGATTACTATTATGATTATTATGGTACAAGCCCTGCTCTTTTTTTTATTCATTTTCTTTTGTAATATTTTGCAAAATAAATTTTAATTGTTGAGAAACATGTAGCAAAAATGGTTTTTGATTCCAAAAACAAAAACTAACGTAAAACATCTATTTTATTCTAACTAAGGCAAGTTCTGAATTCTCATTCTTAAATATAAAAGGGGCGTTTTCCGAATAACTGTTTATTTAAAACTTCTATAACTTGGAAAACTTCGTTAAAAAGTTTCAATCAATATCAGAAGAAACTGACTACGTTTTAAAGAACATTGAATATATTGGCAGAAGTTGCAATGAGCAAAAAAAATTCATTTGTTGTTAGTAATCTACATATGTTTGTTTGGTGTTTGTATGTATTATCGATTGTACTCAGATAATGTCTCGTTCCAGATTGTTGCTGCCTATTGTTGTGTTGTAACGCGGTAATAAATAATCTGATCAACGAATTATTATGATAATTTTTTTTTGCTGTCAGATATTTTATTTTTCATTCATACAAACTATGGTATTTAAACAGTAGGCTTTGTTTTTACTGTCGGCAATTCTTCTTGTCGTCGATAATTTTGCTTTGTCGTTATGAAAATTCTTTGTTGTCATTTTTTCTTCTAACAAAATGAAATATAATTTTATCTTAGTAGGCGCATAAATGCTATAAATTTGTAATTTATGTTTGACAAATAAACATAAACAAGCAATCATTTATGAATGAAAACGGACATTTTTATTTTTTGCAAGTTTACATAATTTTTTATAAGCTGAATAATTTGTAGAAAAAACTTTATTTAGGAACTAATAATTATTATCTTTTAAATAAAATTATAATTTAAAAAAAATTATCTCATTAAATACCACTCTTCATTGAAATTTTTGTCTAAAATTTTTCAATTTTACTCATTAAATTATTTTTAAGCAACACTGCTCAATCAAACCACTACTTAAACCACTCGTCCTTCGGACTCGTGGTTTATTGTGCGCTTTGATTCGCAGTGTTGCTAAATAATTTAATTCGTAAAATCAAAAAATTTTCGAAAAAATTTCAATGACTCGTGGTATTACAACCGAAAATTTGTTAACCAATAATTTGAAATATCCACTCATTTTCTGTTGTGCTTGTTTAACTAAAAACAATTTAACTGCCTAAATGTTGGCTTGAATTTCACTTTTCACTTTTGTTGTATTTATGATGTGTGCCTCACACTGGTATTTTTTGCTAAATCACTGACTTTTCTAAATGAATTGCTAGCGCACATATGCTATTCATAGATTGACATCTCTCGTATTAAACGTACAACCTGTCAGGCACAATTAAAAATTAGAATCAGGCCAATTTAAATTAGAATCTTTTTAAATATCAAAATTTGTAAACATTGTCATAATGATTGAGGATGATAATGAAATTGTATTTGGGAGCTTGTTTTTATAAAATACTTACATCATACCGAATATTTTCTTTTGTATAAATTCGTATTATTTTCCAGTTTTTTTAAATAACTGTTTTTAAATATATTGACGTTTCAATGAATTGACAACTAAATTGAAAAGCAAGCTGAGGAGGAGACTTTTCGTCCGCCGCCTGGTGGTCAATAGCGCAACTTGGGTATGAAATGAAAAGTCACTGATTTAGCTCAAAAAGTTGGTGTGGGGCACACAGAATTAAATTCATTGATATAATTTTAATTAATAAAAAAATTCAAACCAATTATTTAATTCGATTAACGTTTGTTGAATTTTTTTCTAAAAACGTAAATTTAATTTGATTTATATAAACTTGCTGATTTCTTTTGAATAAATATTTGAATCTCTTTAATAGTAAATAATAGTCCAAACCAATTGAAAAGCCTAGATTTAGGAAAGAAAATTAAAATATAACAACAAACCATTTAAATGAAAAACAAAGCCAAGAATCTATAATCTAAAGATTTATCGGCTCATCAAAATAATATAAGAAAATTGCTGTTTTGGAAATTTGATATATGTTTGCAAGTTAATGTTTTAAGAAAACAAAATCAAAATAACCAACAAATGGTGCAAGTAGGTGGTGCTCTGTTTAAGCGAGATGTTCTGAGATATTGGAAAGATCGAACCAAGAAATAAAAGTTGGCCGTAATTATGTTTAAAACTCTACTTTGGAAAGTTTGTAAGTCGTTGAGGTAATCTTGCCTGGGTTTACAATATTTGTTGTTGTTCCATTGATGAAGAGATTGTAACTACGTAGATATATATAGTTATGGATTGTCTAGTTTGCCGCCTCTAGAACACGCAAAATAAAATGGTTCATGTGAGAAGCAATCTGTTCTAGATCTGAACTTTGTTGATGATAATTGCGAATACCAATGGAATTGAGAATTACAATCTTTTAAATTGAAAAAATATACCATCCGTATTGTGTTTATATTAACGCCGCCATTCTACACTTGCGATTACTATAAGCATAGATCTTCAATCATTATCAACGTTTCGTTGTACATTTCTTTGTGAACTGTCTATATTTGCATATTCTTTCCAAATTCGACACGAAATATCTTCAACCATGTGCGGTTTATATTTTTACAAAAATTTGTTGTAAATGAAGGACAGCAAGCGGTCAGTATGATTGGAAACCAAGCCCGAACTTGGTTTGAAAGTGACGTGTTGCACGTGTCGTCAATGCATATATCCCAGTGTCGGTGATTCTAAAATAAATTCAGAGTTTAACATGTACTGCAGAAAGTGGCATGTGTAACGCCGTTGACAATTCTCAATTGCTGAAAACCACATTTACTAATAAAATGAGAGAAAATATGCATTCATCTTGTTTGGGTTGGTGTACAATCTGTCTATCGAAGATATTTTAATATGGCAGATTATTCGTCGACTTTTCTTCTTTGCCTAGTAAAAATAATTTTTTATTTGGATTATATAATAGGTTCGTATAGGCACTTCCGGATATAGCATTATTTTCGAAATCGCGTCATTTTGACATATCGCAAAGAAAGCGACTAAAATTGTAGGTGGTAGGTAGATTCAAGACGTTTTGTTGGATATTTACAGCTGTGATATATACGCGTTGTTCATTTCAAGATGTACTGCTAAATGAAAAACAACTGGACTTCGTTCATGTGTGGAAAAAAAAAGAATTCGAAACACAGCTTCATTGCTGTTTATGTGTTATGGCATGCTAAAAACTGAAATGTTGCTGCCGTTGTTAACAAATATACTAATTAACGTATTTGACTGATTTAATGGAGATACACCATTCCACGTTTATGTGCACTCTATGTTCCCGGTAGTAAATTCGAATATGGAACAAACATCGGTTGTTATCTATTTCGATTTTCCCGTTTCGCATATCTATGGTTGTTAATTTACAGCCATCGGCTACCGATTTTCTTTTGTATAAAGGATATTCATCGTTTCCTGTAACTGGATTGGCTACTTTTCCTTGAGGATGTTGCTTTGAGTATTTGCCGACTATTAGGCATTCTGAATTTAGATTCAGTGTTCTATAAGGTTCTTGTTACATATAGCTTTTGTCACAACTGCCAACAAAGTCTTATTGAAGTCGGCATCGGGTTGGTCAATGCATAATACGGTTAATAAATATAAAACACGACCAGAATTTGTTTTTCTTTTTGGCAAGGTTTTTATCAATATTTAATTAATAAAAATACAAATTAACATATTTAGGTAATAGGATTTGACATAATAAAATATGTATTTGGAAAACGAGATGTCGCCGCAGAACAACAATATTTCGTCTACAATCATTTTCAATTCAGACTACATGCATCTCGCTACGCGCATCGCCAGCTCACACACACACACACGCATCGACAGGCAAGCCCCCATTCAATCACTTGCACACCCTTTTCACACGCATTCACACCTCTATGTAAAAAAAATAAATAAAACAAAGCAAGTTCGCTCACCCCATGTTTAAATCCTCCCAACTTCCAAGTCTTACGGCCTTAGCCCTCCATCAGTGATGAACAATCCAACAGTTAAAGTATCAAGAAAATTGTATATCAATGTTGAGTTGAACTTCAGTTGTAATCACACCAAAATTTGATATCAGTCGAACTATGTACAATATACGATAGCAACAGCAAAAATTTGATATAAATGTTGAGTTGAAATATGTAGAATAGATGATAGCAACAGCAAAAATTTGATATAAATGTTGATTTGATAACAGCAAAAATTTAATATAAATGTTGCGTTGAAATATGTATAATACACAGTAGTAATAGTAAAACTTTGATATCAATGTTGAGTTGAAATATGTAAAAAAGATGATAGCAACAGCAAAAATTTGATATAAATGTTGATTTGAAATATGTCATTAACAGCAAAAAGTTAATATCAATGTTGCGTTGAAATATGTACAATATACGGCAGTAATAGTAAAACTTTGACACAAATGATGCGTTGAAATAAGTAATACGATAGTAATATCCAAAGTTTTGTATAAATGTTACGTTGTAATCAATCAGGCAATGGTTGTACAAAAATAACATAAATTTTGTATGAATATTGCGTTGAAATGCGATGGCAACAGCAAAAGTTTTGTAGAAATGTTGCGTTGAAATATAGTAGTAAATAATATAAATTTTGACTAAATGTTGCGTTGATAAAGGTAAAAGAAATTCGTAGCGATGGAAATTGCACCGTATTCGTTTCCTTCGGCAATGATTCAATAGTTGAGAGTGTGTTCACATAACTGTGCTATATAATTGAACAGCAGATTAAAAATTTTTTTTTGTTGCAATATGGCTTAAATTCCTTTGGACAACAGAAAATGCAGCGCAAGATCGTTGGGGCCCTTTATAGGTGCTTGAGTTCCCCAAAAAAACAATATCAGAACACCCAGAAACAAACTGACCGGACCACATACATGAATAATATTAATCTTGTTCTAGTTTAACGGATATATATTTAATTTCTTTTCACATATATATGTATAATATTGGGATAGTATAACTGCTATTAACATGTAATTAATTTCTTTTCACACATACAAAAAGAAATTGCTTTTTTGTTCTAATTTGGACTGTTAAGCCGCAATTAGACTATTGCAGAACTCTGCAATATTTCTGCAATGGTAGTGTGTAAAATATTCATTGCAGAAAAGTTTGGCAATGAACTCATTGCAAAACATTGCAATGAGTCATTGCAATGTTTTGCAATAAGTTCATTGCCAAACTTTTCTGCAATGAATATTTTACACACTACCATTGCAGAAATATTGCAGAGTTCTGCAATAGTCTAATTGCGGCTTTACTAACATATAAGTAAATTCTTTTGTTTTTCACATATAATTTAATATTTTCCTAGGTTAACTGGTACTAACATATATTCAATAAAATTTTGCTAGTATAACTGTTATTAACATATAATTAAATTTCTTTTCACACATACCGAAAAATATTTTTACTAGTTTAACGGTTACTAATATATAAGTAAATTCTTTTGTTTTTCACATATAATTTAATATTTTCCTAGGTTAACTGGCACTAACATATATTCAATAAAATTTTGCTAGTATAACTTTCATCAGTATGGAATTAATTCCTTTTCACAGGAAGAACATTTTTCTAGCTGAACTGTTACCACCGTATAATAGAAGAACTTTTTTAGTTTGTATTTGATTTGTTATATGGATAGCCTAAACCAAATTCACAGTTCATATATCACCCAAACAAAAACTGTTTAGGGTTACGGAAAAGCGCACGAACCAAAAAAAAAACAACAAAATTAGCTAATACTGCTATATCTTTTACGTCACTTGAGTAATCACTAATTTTAATTAAGGTGAGCCTAGGAAATTATAATTTAAACACTCACCAAAGTGCGTGAAGGTTTTTCTCACCTCATGAGCAATTCTGATGTTTTCCATTTGTTCGTACGAACATCCCAATCCTAATTTCCATTACGGCTCCTATACATTTTGTTGCCCATCCACTGAGAGTCAAACGAGAGGATAAATTGTAATTGATCCGATTATGTCTAGGGTTCGATTGCAAAATCACTATCTTGTATTCAATTTAATTAATTTTAACTTTACAATACAAATAAGACAATTGCACCACCATATTTTTCGGTAGACGTCAAAAAACAAACTCAAAGCACAGCAGTTGTTCAATAGATAATTCCAACTAGACTAAGAGAAAAAACTAAGAGACCAAAAAAGCATATATCCATCTCTTTTATAGGATTTTTAATATCGAAAAATTCGACAAAGTGTTTCTGATGAAAGGAAATTTATATTAATTTATGTTATGTTAATCAATGTTAGGACCTTTTCCGTTAAAACAAAACTGTTTGCTATTTTGTCATACATAAAATTGTAAGATAATTTAACGAAATAAGTTATTTCCAACACATTTGTAAGAAATATTAAAATGAATTAAACATAAGTTTAACCGATCCTATGATCGTTTAACATAAACGTGTTACGAAATAATAGCTTACTATAGTATTACAGCAAAATGTAGATCTATAACGGAAAGGTAAATTGATAAAAAAAATATCCATATAAGAAATCGAACACATAACTAATTGTAGGATAATAATTTTTAGCTATTGCGACGATTGGACAAATATGCACAGCCGTTTGAGGTTTGAAAATTTTGTTGAGCAAGTATGGTTAGTGTCCAGAGATTTCAAATTTTAGTAGTATGGTAAAGTAATGCGGGTGAAAACGCAGTGTGAGTCAATAATAGGGGATTGTAAAGGAAATATTATTGTTAATTGTTTTATGCTAGGAACAAATTTATGTAACGGAAACTATATGAAAATATGACTATAGATTGTGGATGGATGAGAAACTATTATGAACTACGTATGGCAAGCGAAATTGTGAATTATGAGTAAACAGACATTGAATAAATCGGGAACTTTACCGCTCTACATTATCATACTCCAGTCTACATAACAGTCTGTAAATGAAGATGGTAGAATCGTTAGTCTACCAACGATAGTTGTGTCTAACCATTATATTAAATTGGCTCTCGCAAATGAACTAGTACTTTAGGAAAAGCTTGGTTTGATTTAAACGAATTTGATAGACGTTCTGTTTCAAATGTTTTTGTTTATGTATTTACGATGTATTGGTGTAACAATTGACGGCATTTTCAAATGTGATTATCTTATTCTCTTATTCTCAAATGTGATTATCTAATCTCTTATGAAAAGCAATATACCTAGGTTGAAATTTATCACCGTTTATAATGATTATAACTGTAACATTTATCACCGTTTATAATGACTTCGTTTATGGTTAGAACATTAAATATTCTAGCATGTCCTCTAGCAAGCGCTTTGTCAACCTGAATTATTGAAACTTGTGTTGACAATCGCTGTTTTGAATAAATGTACTAAATCGTTTTTTTTCGTGAAGAACCTCTTGTGGTATGGAAACGAAAGGCCTTTTTATTTATTTTTAAAAATTCTGCACCGTGCATTCAATTCATTATTGGAATCAACGATGAAATACATTTGTACAAATTAAAACAGAATGAAAACAGATATGTTCAGTAATTGTAATTTGAACTATACATAATTCTTTATATGCTCGATTAAATTTTAATATTTTTCTATCTAGGTAACGAATATTTATGTCTAAAACAACATTATTCAGTGAACGTTCACTCAGCCCCCGCACACTTTAAAAATAACTCTACAGGATCGGGCTTAGGCTCATAATTAGGAGTTATTTAAGAGCTCTTAAGGCCGTTTACTTTTGATTTTAAAGCTCCACCCCTATTCTTAAAACAACCCCAAAACTGGTTTAGCTCCCCCCACAATGCAAAACTCAAAAAAATACTTCTCAGAATTAGTAGCTATTTAGGAGCTTACAAACTACGCAAGAATAACATTTTGAGCTCGACCCCCTAAGCAGAAATCTCCATTTGAAAATGGGGGGCTGAGTGAACGTTCACTTAGCCCCCTACACCTTAAAAGTAACTCCATAGGGTCGTGATTAGACTCATAATTAGGAGCTATTTAGGAGCTCTTATAGCTGCATACTTTTGATTTTGGAGCTCCACCCCTATTATTAAAACAAACCCAAAATTAGTGTGCAAGCGAAGATAACACATGAAAAATAAAATACAATAAAACATTTCTTTATAGCATGAAGTTTTTGAATTAAAAAAGTCAGACAAGTGCGAATAAAATTCGCTTGTCAAGGGTTCCGTGAATGTAAAAGAACACAATATCAAAAACTATTGACAAAAAGTTGTGTTGTAATGTCCTTATAACAGGTCGTTCAATAAGTCCGTAGGATAAGTAAGAAAAAAACAACATTTTGACAAAACTCGATTTTTTTATTCAACATAGTTGCCTTCGAGGGCGATACAACGAGTATAGCGATTTTCTAACTTTTCTGTACCACTTTTATAGTACGATTTCTCTTTCTCGTCAAAATAGGCCTCAGTTTCAGCGATTACTTCATCATTGGACTTAAATTTCTTTCCAGCAAGCATTCTCTTGAGATCTGAAAACAGGAAAAAGTCGCTGGGGACTAAATCTGGAGAATATGGTGGGTGGGTAAGCAATTCAAAGCCCAATTCATTCAATTTTGCCATCGTTTTCATCGATCTGTGACATGGTGCATTATCTTGGTGAAACAACACTTTTTTCTTTTGCAAATGTGGCCGTTTCTTTGCGATTTCAGCCTTCAATCGATCCAAAAGTTCACAGTAATACATGCTGTTGAGGGTGGTTCCTTTTTGGAGATAGTCGATGAATATTATTCCGTTCGTATCCCAAAATACAGACGCCATCACCTTACCGGCCGACTGTTGCGTCTTTGCTCGCTTTGGATTCGGTTCGTCGACTGCTGTCCACTAAGCTGACTGTCTTTTGGATTCTGGTGTGTAATTGTGAAGCCATGTCTCATCCATTGTCACATATCTACGATAGAATTCCCTTTTAATGCGGTTTAACAGTGCCAAAGACTCCTCCGAAGCATCGATTCGTTGTTGTTTTTGGTCGACTGTGAGCCACGCGGCACCCAATTTGCACAGAGCTTTCGCATACCCAAATGTTAATGTAAAATGGTAAAAACACTACCATCTGCTACCTTTACAATGTCAGCTATTTCGTGCACCTTCAATTTGCGATCGTTCATAACCAATTTGTGGATTTTTTTTATGTTTTCTGGAGTAACAGCCTCATTTGGCCGTCCACTGCGCTCTGCATCTTTTGTGCTGGTACGACCACATTTAAATTCAGCCATCCACTTCTCTACCATTTGTCTCGATGGAGCAGAGTTTGGATAATGTTTATCAAGCCATTGTTTGGTTTCCACTGTATTTTTTTCATGAAAAAGCAATGCTTTATTAAAATTCGAAATTAACTTTTTTCCATTTTTTTTCAAAAACAAAAGTTGCTTCACACAAAATGCTATAACTCACGAATAAATAGTCAGATTGCTGTCAAATTTATACACGTATCGTTTGAAGGTTAGTACTAAATAAAAATCATATGGAAAAAATTCTAGTAACGCCATCTATGTGTCATCCTACGGACTTATTGAATGACCTAGTATTTCCAGACCATAGACGCATAACAAAATAATTAATGTTTAATCGTAAATGTCAATAGTAAATTACAACGGTCTGAATTTTGCACTTTTTTGTCCATAACTCAAAAACTGTGCACCGCAAAATTCTAAAAAAATTGCAACAAATTTTAAATTAAGTGTTCTTTCAAATGACACCCCACTTGCTTGGGAAAAAATTTATTTTTACCCTCTTTACACCGGTTCCCTAAACACACAGAAATATAATTATTTGAGACCTCTCTATAATTTTCATACAAAATTTACTAAATTTCCTATTTTTGTGAATTTTTTCAAATTTTTCTGTCAATCAATGTCGAAACGTAGGGGGGAACGGTCTGAATTTTGCACTTTTTTGTCTATAACGCAAAATTCTAAAAAAAATTGCAACAAATTCTAAATTAAGTGTTCTTTCAAATGACACCCCACTCGCTTGGGAAAAAAATTTTTTTTTACCCTCTTTACACCGGTTCCCTAAACACACAGAAATATAATTATTTGAGACCTCGCTATAATTTTCATACAAAATTTACTAAATTTCCTAGCTTTGTGAATTTTTTCAAATTTTTCTGTCAATCAATGTCGAAACGTAGGGGGGGAACGGTCTGAATTTTGCACTTTTTTGTCCATAACTCAAAAACTGTGCACCGCAAAATTCTAAAAAAAATTGCAACAAATTTTAAATTAAATGCTCTTTCAAATGACACCACTCATTTGGGTCTAAAGGGGTGGCAAATCAAAAATATAGAGTGACATATTTAGTAAGCTCCTTAATCGAAAGATCATTCACCGATATGAAAAGATCTGTATCTTCACTTCATGCTTTAAGATAGTTCCCTTATGCGTGTATGATGCAAGCGGTGGCACTTTATAAAGGGGCTGCAACTCAGAAATATTGAGTGACATATTTATTAAGCTCCTAAATCGGAAGATCATTCACTTTGCTTTAACATAGTTCCCTTATGCGTGCATGACACAAGGGGTGGCACTTCTAAAGGGGTTGCAAATCAAAAATATAGAGTGACATATTTAGTAAGCTCCAAAATCGGAAGATCATTCACCGATATGAAAAGATCCATATCTCTATGCTTTAACATAGTTCGCTTATGCGTGTATGATACAATTGGTGGTACTTTTAAAGGGGTTGCAAATCAAAAATATAGAGTGACATATTTAGTAAGCTCCAAAATCGGAAGATCATTCACCGATATGAAAAGATCCGTATCTCTATGCTTTAACATAGTTCCCTTATGCGTGTATGATACAAGCGGTGGCACTTTTTAATGGGGTTGCAAAGAAATATAGAGTGACACATGTAGTAAGCTCCTAAATCGGAAGTTTATCCACCGTGATACATTTTTGTGTCGATTCTGTTTAGCGTAGTTCCCTTATGCGTGTTTGACCCAAGGAGTGGTTTTCTTGCTAAGGAGTTGCAGCTCAGAAATTGTAATGGATAGCCTGGAAGAATGCGTAAACCCAGTGTATTATAGTCTCAGATTTATTAGTTTTCATTTTTCTTATTAACATGTACCGCTCATAATAGTTTCTCATCCATTCATCATCATTAGTCATATCTCGTATAGTTCCCTTAACCCATAGTTTCCTTATTTTTTTTAAAATCTAACTAAATTTTCAATAGCTGGACAGACATATGTGAAAAAGAATTGAGCCAATTACACTGATTTTATTTATTAATTAATATAATATAATATTGGTTAATTTGAATTAATTAATAATTTTCTTTAAGTATCATCCATATAAACATTAAAATTTAATCTTACAACACCCTAAAATTGACGCGCGCTGCGTTTCCATTCGATTGTTTTCACTATACTACTTGAATTTGAATTTTCTAAACACCAGCCGTAATGAAACAACGAAGTTTTCAAACCTCATAACAGCTGTGCGTATTTTCCCAATCGTCAACATACCAAGAATTACTATCGTGATGTGTTAAAATATTCGATTTATCTTTGTATGAATGTAATATCTTGCTTCAAACAATTTTTCCGTTGTGGAACTGAACTTCGCTGTACTGATATAGTAGATTGTATTTTCGTAATACCTAAACATCATAACATCGATCGAACTTGCATTTAATTCATTTTGGATTCAATGGTAAATGTTATTGATGTGTCGGAAATATTTTGTATCACAACCTTATTTTTGTGCAATAATATCTAATATCAAACGGTTTTGTGTAACTATAAAAAGTTCCCAACAATTGAAAACCTGATGGAAATTAATTATCTTACATCTAAAACACTGTATTCGAGTTATTTCGAGACAAAAAATTTGGCTATATAATAAGCCACTGTAAAATGTTCCCTTTCTTATTCTATTACATTCGCATTCGTTCGTTTGACGTCTCGCAGTCGGTCGTGCTTTGTTTGAGAGATGAGCTGTTTTTGTTTTTCTCCAAGTCTGACGTTCGGTGTAGCCGGTGATTTTTTTTAATGGAAATAAGCAATATAATTGCTTATTCCTATAGTGATTTAAAATCTGTGATATTTTTTTTGAAAATTGTGTTAGATTTGTAAATGTCCTGCATAAGTAACAAGCCGGGTATAACCCCCAAAAGCAAAAGAAAATAATTTATATGTGTCGTGCATCATTAACGCCATTGTTGTACAAACAAAAAACTCAAACTTGGCGATATTAACCTCAAGGTCAGCTGCCACGCAGGTAATGAACTTAAATATTATTGTAGGTCACATCTGATCTTTGAATATGAGAATGGCCTAGACTTGCATGCGTGAATGGAATTAGAAAAATATACAATGGAATAGAATTATTGCATCTTAACTTATTTTAGCCTAATCGCTTTTCAATTATCAAATTAGTAAATTATAAATTAAAGATAATAAATTATTTGAGTGTTAGCTGAATTTTGTTGTAGACATTTAATAACCTAGAGAAATTGATAGTATTATAAAAATATGGATAGTAGTGTTTAATTTACCCAAAATTCCATATCGCTTTTCAAGTAGCAAATTATAAATTAAAGATAATAAATTATTTGAGTGTTAGCTAAATTTTGTTGTAGACATTTAATAACCTAGAAAAATTGATAGTAATATAAAAATATTGATATTAGTGTTCAATTTACAAAAATTGCAAATAACTGTTTTTGGTTCGATATAAAATTTTTGTTTAGTGTTTAATTTACACAAAATTGTAAATAACTGTTTTAGTTCAACATAAAATTTGATTAGTGTTTAATTTACACCAAATTGTAAATAACTGTTTTGGTTCAATATAAAATTTGATTAGTGTTTAATTTATACAAAATTGTAAATAACTGTTTTGGTTTAATATAACATTTTAATAGTGTTTAATTTACACAAAATTGTAAATACCTGTTTTGGCTTGATATAAAATTATGATGGTGTTTGATTTACACAGTAAATTGCTAATAGCTAAATAGCTGTCTGGTTCGAATATACTAAGAAATTGCTGTGAGAAGTTACTTTGTGTGAGTTGTTGTGTCATCGGGGGGATACGGTTGTCTGCTCCGCAGAGATCGTCTTCGCTTTGCCAACCGTGTCAACGTTAATTATTCGAAGGGGTGCATTGTATTTTCAACGCGCTCGGCGATATTTGCAAAGCCTTTCAACGTTTTTATATGCAAGTTGCCAACTCGTAATTATCATCGTATTCACCTATAATTGCACAATTACTCAACGATTTTGATAACGAATTTATTCAACGATTTTGGATAACGAATTTATTCAACGATTTTGATAACGAATTTATTCAACGATTTTAATAACGAATTTATTCAACGATTTTGATAACGAATTTATTCAACGATTTTGATGACACATTTTCTCAACGATTTTGATAACAATTTTACTCAACGTTTTTGGGTTTACAAGTTTAGTCAACGATTTTGGGATAACAAATTTATTCAAAGATTTTGATACCGAATTTATTCAATGATTTTGATAACGAATTTATTCAACGATTTTGATAACGAATTTACTCAACGATTTTGGTTACCACTATATTCAACGTTTTTGGTTTACAAGTTTATTCCCCGATTTTGATAACAAATTTATTCAACGATTTTGTTTGCAAATTTATTCAACGATTTTGTTAACGAATTTAATCAACGATTTTGATAACACATTTTCTCAACGATTTTGATAACAAATTTGCTCAACGATTCTGATTATAAATTTATTCAACGCTTTTGTTAACTAACTTATTCAACGATTTTGATTAATTTATTCAACGAATTTTGTTTGCAAGCATATTCAACGTTTTGATAACAAATCTATTCAACGATTTTGATAATAATTATACTCAACGATTTTGTTTACACATTTATTCAACGATTTTGATAATAAATATACTCAACGATTTTGTCTACAAATTTATTCAACGATTTTGTTTACAAATTTATTCAACGATTTTGATAATAAATATACTCAACGATTTTGTTCACACATTTATTCAACGATTTTGATAACAAATTTATTCAACGGTTTTGATGATTGCGACCACGTATTCTTTTTGATCAACGTACATGCAGTCGTACTGATGGAAGGCTGATAAAAACCGGATAGGAGTTCAGGATTTAATCATGGGGTGAGTACGCTTATTTTGATTGAATGGGGGCGTGTTAGTCGTCGAATGTGTGGGTGAATGTGTGACGCGTGAGTGTGTGGGCGTCTGAGAGTGAATGTAGGGGTTGAGCGTGTTGATCGTGGGTCTTTCGCAAAAGGGGTCGCCAGAGTCTCCATTTTTTTCACTTGTATTTCTTTCCATTGCCGCAAATTTTCGTTAATAGCGTACATTTCTGTATTTGTGCTGAAGTAGCAGGGTTTCTTAATCGTTCCCATGGGCTGAAGCTAGCTTGGGGCAAGAAAATAAATCTCGCTAGGTACGCTTCCTGCAATGCCATTCTCATTGGTTCGCCATTGAGAAAGCGCTTCATTACAAAATAAACAATTGCTTGTTTTTATGTTTTTTTAATTCAAGAACTAGATGTTATACAGAAATGTTTTATTTTATGGTATGTGTTATCTTCGCTTTCACACTAGTTTTTTGGTTGTTTTAAGAATAGGGGCTGAGCTCCAAAATCAAATGAATGCCTTAAGAGCTCCTAAATAGCTCCTAATTATGAGTCTATTTACGACCCTATGGAGCTAATTTTAAGGTGGGGGGGGGGGGGCTGAGTAAACGTTCACTTAGCCCTCCATTTTCAAATGGAGATTTTTGCTTAGGAGGTCGAGCTCAAAATTTTATTCTTGCGTGGTTTGTAAGCGCCTAAATAGCTTCTAATTCTGAGATATAATTATTTTGATTTTTCTATGGAGGGCCGGCCAAACCAGTTTTGGGGTTATTTTAAAAATAGGGGTGGAGCTCCAAAATCAAAAGCATATAGCCTTAAGAGCTCCTAATTAGCTCCTAATTTTGAGCCTAGTCTCGATTCTCTAGATTTAGAGTGTAGGGGGCTGAGTGAACTTTCACTCAGCCCCCCCCCCATTTTAAAATGCGGATTTCTGCTTAGGGGCTCGAGCTCAAAATTTTATTTTTGTGTTTTTTGAAAGCTTCTAAATAGCTCCTAATTCTGAGCAAAATTTTTTTTATTTTTGCGTGGTGGGGGGCTAGTTGAACAGAGGTTTATAATGGTTCTGGTTTTCAAAAAAATTATCTCCAAAAATATCACTCGGTGTGAAAGTTTTATGTATTACATACAATAGATCCAATTTCCATGCATTGGAAAACAGTTGAGTGGTCTATAGTTGTTTGCACCTTGGACTCGAATTCAACTAAACTTTTATTTAGTTTAAAGTGTTTCTAAGCAAAACCATTAACAAAAATCAAAAATTAGATAACACAATATATGGGTGATCTGATCACCCATACAAAACTAATCGATTAAATTAAGTTTTCAAGTAAAACTCGACCATAAAATGGAGTGAATTGAGATTAATACAGGTGAGGGATACTTGTACTTGTTGTAGGTCTATATTCCTATATAGAGCATAACGGCTAAAAAACACTGTTATATAAACCTTCCTGTATTCGAATGCAACATTGTCTCCAAATTTCAAAAGAATCGATCAAGTACTTTCGGAGATTACCTATTTTGAACAAACGAAAAAAAATTATAGTAAAATTGAATTGAAAACACCGGAACACAAATAAATTAAGTAGAATGTGCATTTGACCGGATCTACCTACGGGTACGTATTTTAGTCCGCTGAATCCGAATTCGAGGTCAGTTTGATCCCTACACCCTCGAATTTTTTTTTTAATGACTTCAGGAAACATGATTTCAGGAAACATGTATTTTAATAGTATTAATATGGGATTTAATTTTTATGAAAAAATTTTAATTTTTTCGGCCACAGTTGGCATTTTTCGTTAAATTTGGCAAATGCGGTTTTTCGAAGTTTTCTCGAAATTTCGAGGGTGTAGGGGTCAAACTGACCTCGAATTCGGATTCAGCGGGCCAAAATACGTACCCATAGGTAGGTCCGGTCAAATGCACATTCTACTTAATTTTTTTTGTGTGCCGGTAAAATAAATGGTTGAATTTAATTTTTGTGTTTTCCTCTATTTATTGTGTTTGAGTGTTTAAGTTATTGTTGTTTTGTGTTGTGTGTAAAAAAATTAATAAAAACCCCGTCCCACCTAAAATTAAATGTAGCGCTGCGTGGAAGGTGACCTTACAGTATGAGCACAAGCCTTATAACTTTTGATGGTCTTGACTGTTTGTCAGGACTAATGAATTTCTTAACTTCATCGTCCACCTGTTACAATTTCGTCAAACCTTTTAAGTCAAAAGAAGAAGTGTAGATTTCGTATCTTGATGTTTTGTATGTCTGTAGTGAACAGGGTATCGAAATTTTGATGACATACAGTTGTGCTAAAGAGTAACGATGACAAGAGATTTTTTGACCCTCGTGATGAACTCCTTATAGTTCTTTGGGACAAAACTCGGACGTACCAATTTAATCAAGCACTTGTTCTTGTTCTTTCTCAGTGAAAAGATGATTTCTAATTAAATGAAAAAGTAAAATACATAAATATAAATTTGAAGGAGATTTTTTAATCTGATTTAAAGAAAAAATTAAATAATTCAAAAAGTATAAAAAGTTCTCGAATAAACTAAAAAGGGTAAAGATAAAATAAAGAAAAAAGTAAATAAGATAAAGTTTATTTTTTCCGTAAAAACAAAAAAAAAACAAATTAAAATTCTGATATTACCATAAATTTATAATTTAACTCAACACTTTAAAGTTATTAGAAATTTTTAAGATAAGATTTCATTTTTAGGAAATAAAATCATATAAATACGGGAGTCAATTAAGAAGGAAAATCCGGCAAAACCTTAATAAATGGGTAAGCAAATTAAAATATTTCTTTAGAATTAAAAGTAATTTAATGAGTTAAAAGTTTAACAAATAAATAAAAGAGTTGAGTTTTAAATTTATGATAAAAATAAAATCAATAAAAGAACTTGAGGTAGTACTAGAAGAGCAAACAATATTGAAAATTACGCAGTAATCAGAATAAATTATAAATTGAGTTTGGGGTATTTAATTCAATTTATGAAAAGTTTTAAGGATGGATAATTAGCAAAACGCTATACTCAACTTCAATATAAATTATAAATTGTATAATAAACCAAATTAGATTTTTTTTAATAAAAAGTGTTGTGTAATAGCGATAACAATATGTGCCACAACAACACATTGATACCTTTGAAGACCTAGGTCCTAAAACAACATGCGTCTTGAGGTGTTGGTGGACGCTTTTTTTAAATTTTTGTAATTAAAGGCACTCGAGACTATTGATTCGGGTAAAGCTTTCCATTTTTACGATGTACGGACAAAGAAGTCCCTTTGCATTTTTTCACTATGACAGTGAATGATATCAACAGTTTGACTGTTTGCACAAACCGATTGACGAGTAAAACGGGGAAAAGAATACGTTTGAGGCATGATAGATCAGATTTCGTCCGAGCACTGTTGGTATTTAAAAAAACAATAAGATCAGCAACAGCGCGGCGATATTGTGTGGAATCAAGATTTGATGTTAAATTTCGATCACCAACGGTTGAGTTAAACTTAACTTAATTTAAAATAAAAAGAGAAATTTTTGATCTAAAAATAAATTGGTTCAATTCAAAGTGATTTGTGGATGATTTTCAACGTTGTCATTTATTTATTTAAAGACACCAATACAAAATGATTAAATGATAAGTAATAAATATTGGAAGTCATGACAATATTGGATTGTTTATTATTTGATTAGGCACTAGTAGTGAAATGTAGTTCGTGAACGACTGAGGATTCCTATGCGAGAAATAACCATTTCGTAAACAGAAACAATAATGCATGCATGCATGCATGCATAAACATGCAATAATTATAACTCTGGGATTTTGCTAATTGCTCGCAAAAAAACCGTCCAAATAATTATAACAATTTTAATAGAAATAATAGGAGTAATGAAAACTTTTACCAAAGAGGTTTTCATTATACCAAGAGACCGAATTTTAGTAATAACAACAATAAAGGCCATAGAAATCACTTTAATAAATACAATAACCAACGATACAACAACCAAGGACCAACAAACAAGAAATTCAAAACAATAACAAGCGAAATATCAGAGCATTCGCCGAAGACACAGTAGACGAGGAATTCGGGTTTCAGCTACAAACTTGATACTTAGCGATATTAATAATAACATTTTTCATCAATCTTTTCATTTGGTACGAACTGACTTTCCGATACCATTCGATGGTATAGTGGGAATCGATTTTCTAAAAGAACACCAAGCAGTTATAAATTTTGGAAACTCTACAATGATTCTCATCACAGACTACGGTAACAAAAGCAAGCTAAACATAAAAAAGTCCGAGCGGCAGGATGTCCGCTAGAAATAGGTAGATTTCGAGATCAGACAGTTTTGTGTACAAGTAGAATCTGATGTATCAGATTAGTTTCATTCATCATTCGGAGTCAGACGAAAAAGGTGGTCTCCTAAATTTTAAAAGAAAAAAAAAACAAAAAAAAAAATAATCGAAAATAGAAAAATAAGTGTTATAAGTGTTAATAAGTGTTAATTAGTAGCTACTAAGTGTTATAGTGTTTGTGTTAGTGTTTATAAAAATAAAAGTATTGAAGAACGGACGCGTACAATTATATAATTGGTAAGATTGTTCTTTATTAAAAAATTATTTGGTATTTTGTGTTTACTATTACCGAGAGGTAGGCAGGTAAAATTTTACCTTTTATTGCTTTGATGTAATAAATTTATTTATTATTTTAAAGCATAAATTTGTTTTATATTGCTTGGTAACAGAAAACATTTCGTTTTAGTTGTTAGTGATTTTTTTTGGATTGATTGAGATTTTTTTTGTGAAATTTTTTGACATGATCTAGCTCCTCCCACCACGGACTTATTTTAGGAGTTGGAAAATATCAGTTAGTTGATTATGAAATGTCTTTTTTTGACAAAAGTTAGGAATTTCGAATTTAACCCTTTATTTGTACTCTTCAATTTTGTTAGTGTCTTTTGTGTCCCCATTTTTTTGCTTTTCTCTTATCGTGCTGTTGTTGCATGAAATCTGCTATCGTGTTTTTGTGACAGAGATGCCCAGTTTCTTTTGTACTGTGTAGTGTTAAAATTTAGGCCTGGCCGAATTTCAGTAGCTATGCCTGCAATGTCAAAGGGTAAGTCTTTTTCTCAACAAAATGGCCACAGAGTGAACCAACAGCTTAGCATTGACTTCACCAACATAAGAGGTCTCAATTCGAATCTAAACGAAGTTCATCACTGCATCGAAAAAATAAACCTGACATATTGTTTCTTACTGAAACAATTGTTAGTGACAAAGCATCGAAGTTGGATCCCGATAAATACCGGATACCTAGTTACGAATTGGAACATTCCTTTCATAACAAGCATGGTGTCTGTACATTTGTTCGAGATTCACTTTCATGTATGAGAATTAAGACCTACGAGTTGAGCTCTAAGCACCATAATTCTATAGCACTGAAGATCTCAGGTGTTGATAAAACTATGATTATAATAGGATTATACAGATCTCCAAATTCTCCCCCAGGATGTCCATTTTTTGATCAAATATCGGCTAATCTAGACAAGATTATCACGGACTACCCCAAAGCAAGACTGACCATTCATGGAGACTTTAATATTCATAATAAAAAATGGCTTAAGTATTCATCGTGCACTGATGACGTAGGAAGACAAGCCGAACTGATACTCGCAGATTATCACGGTTTGACGCAAATGATAGAGTGCCCCACTAGAATCTCAGACAATTCCCATCATAACAATAATTTTCTGGATCTGTTTTTGACAAACGAACCAGATACTACGAAGACAAAAGTTGAACAACCCCTCGGAACATAGGACCATTTACTAATATCAGCAATAGTGCAATTTACATCACCGAAAGAAGCGTTTATCCAGAAAAAAGCAAAGAAATTCGCCGAGCACCCATCTGGCTCACGTAGTTTCTTTCAGGCAGTTAAATCAGTCCAGAGCAATTTTACTCGATCTTCTATTCCAACATTAGCTCTGAACGACATTCCTGTAAGCGACTCGAAAGAGAAGGCGGATCTTTTGGGTCGTATATTCGCAGAAAACTCAAACATAGTTGAACCTCTCCATTCTCCTACACTCATATCTCCAGTTGTAACAAAAATGAAGCCAATTAGTATTCGTTGCAATATTGTACGGAAAATACTTCTTTCTATCAATATCAATAAATCTGCTGGCCCCGACGGTATTCCACCCCTCATCCTTAAAAACTTTGCTAGGCAACTAGCTCCAATTTTAACAAAAATTTTCTATTTATCTTATAAAACTGGAATATTTCCCGATTCTTGGAAGCTGGCCAGCGTTCAACCCATATCAAAGAAAAGCAGTAAGATAGATCCTAACAATTATAGACCAATTGCAACTCTGTCGGTTTTAGCTAAAATATTTGAAAAATATGTTAACTACAATTTAATAGATTATTTGGAAGTGTCGCGAATTATTGATGATAAACAGTATGGTTTTCGTAAAAGTCATGCAACAGGTGATCTGTTAGCCTACGTATCCCATCTCTGGAACAAATCGCTGGAAAACCATAGTGAAACATTCAGTATTTCACTTGACATTTCTAAGGCATTTGATAAAGTGTGGCATAAAAATCTCATACCTAAATTAAAATCTTATGGCATAGACCATCTTACTGTCTCATGGATTCATAGTTTTCTTACAGGTCGCCAATTTCAAGTTAATTTAGATGGTATCACATCCAATATTTTCACAACCAATGCTGGGGTTCCCCATGTTTCTGCACTCTCATCAACCTTGCCTCTTCTATACATTAATGACTTACTTATTTCCACAGTGCACACAATCCATAGTTTTGCTGATGACAGCACATTGCATGCATCACACGCATCTCCTAAATTTCAATCTCATACTGCAGTTACCACTGATAGAGAGCTGCTAATTGATTCTATTAACAAAGATCTGGAGCGTATAATGGAATGGGGAGGTCGTCATCTTGTTTCATTTAATCCAACCAAAACCAAACTATGCCGTCTTTCACGAATAGAACGACATAAAAATTTCCATATTAAAATAAACCACGAGGAATTACGTGAGGCTGAATCAGTTAGACTTCTTGGAGTGGATATTCAAAATAACCTGAAATGGAATAAACATGTGTTTAACCTCGCTAAATCTGCAATGCAAAAATTAGGATTCTTGAGTCGATGTAAAAAGTATTTCAATCCCGATCAAATTTTGCTAATCTTCAAGTCCTTTATTCGTCCATGTATGGAGTACTGCTGTCATGTTTGGGGAGGTGCTTGTCAGTCAACAATAAAATGTCTAGACTCTGTACAGAGAAAAGCAATGCGGTTGATTGGTAATACCGAGCTAACGGACTAGCTTGATTCACTCCAGCACAGAAGGAATGTGGCTGAATTGTCAATCTACTATAAATATAAATTCAGCGAATTCTCCTCTAAGAAAATTCAAAATATCCTTCCATCGTGTGCGCAGCATAATTGACAACTGTGTCCTTTCAGAACGACTATTTTAATAGAGTGGCCAAATTGTGGAACTCAATTCCGTCCTCTGTATTTCCCGATGAATTTTCCCCTCAGGCATTTAAAGAAAATGTCCATAATCATTTAAAACAATTAGTATAGTTATCCCTATATCCCCATTCCTTCCATTTTCCTAATCTCCTTCCTTTATAGTTGACATGGTACCTTCGGATATTCAAAGACTCTAAATAATGAATCTTTCATATTTAGTGTGCTAAACATGTCTAACTAATTAATAAAAAAAAAAAAATTACATCTGATCGAACAAGTTCTGAAAAGAAAATTAGCTACACATAAGCAAAACTACATCTATCCAATTTTGCAACAAACAAATATTAAATCTACCGCAGAAAACGTGTGTGACAATTTACGACACTATATGAAAAACAATGCAAACTACTCTATATCACATGTCGTGCAATTACTGCAAAATATTCAAATAGTTCCTATCTAAGAAAAAAAAATAATTTCTTCTATTCAAATCTTTTTATTTATTTTTCATTGACTGTTATAAGGTTTTTGCAAATTGTTGTTGTTGGGGACTGTTGCAAACTTTTTTGTTGAAGCCAACAAGTCAAAAACCTCTAACTGCAGAGGTTTATATTTATAAGAAACGGATTAAAATGTTTCCACAGATTCTAAATATATGAAGTTTTTAAAAATTTCAGTATCCAAACGGCCGTTATAACGGATTTAAAAAACCAATTTTTACTCTACTGAGTCTCTAGTTTCTTAACCATGAGTTTGACTTTGTTGATTTACGAACTTTTCCAAGATATTCACACATTTTTAAAAAAAATTTTTGATCTGGCTCCACAAATGCGACCGTGATAGTACCGGGTGATTCAAGTGATTCAAACGCATTTTGTGTTTTACAAGCTTTTTTGTTGGAGCCGCTCAATCAGAAACCTCCAACTGCAGAGGTCTATTTTTTGGAAAAAATTGATAAAAAAGGTTTGGAAGATTCTAAATTTATGATGTTTTTAAAAATATTAATATCCAAACGGCCGTTATAACGGATCTAAGCAACAGATTTTTTTTTTAGTATAAAGCCTCTATTTTCTTAACCATGTGTCAGATTTGGCTGATCTACGAACTTGTCCAAGATTTTAATAAAATACATATTTTTAATAAAAGTGTTTTGATCTGGCTCTACGGCCATTCCGCAGTGACGGGTGTTACATATGTACGTATTTAAACTGATATAATTTGCAAATTAGAACAAAAATCTCTGTGTTTTGAATATAATTCAATTCATTTCAATGATTTCTTAAAGTAAAACAAAAACACATTTAGAATTATTTAAGCGTTTACATGTAATAATAGATTTAAGCCCTGTGACGGGTGTTACGAGTACTCTTACAAAATATGATATCTTGTTGACCAATCATTAGAGTTTAGCTGAACTAGAAAATTTTGTCACAAAATTAATAGCTAGCTTGTGAGATAAAGAATCGTCCGTTCCTATACTCTAAGTATTTTGTGGATATATTACTTTTTATATTTTTCTTTTACAAAACAAGCTTGTGACGGGTGTTAAAAGATTTGTGACGGGTGTTACGAGTGTAAATTAAACAAATTCTTAAGTAAATTTTGAGACTTTCTTTATTATTTTGGAGTTTTATGATTATTTTTGTCTCTAAACAAAAGACATTTTTGGGAGTTTGAACTCCCTGTAAGACCATATGAAATGGAATTTCCAGTCAAGTATCTAAAATAGTGCTGTTTTTGCAGTTGAGGTAGCATCTTTAAAGTATTCCATTATTCCATCGGTTCTTTTACTCGTGTACTCTACTTCGGTACTTCTCTAATCGGTACTCTACTTACTAAAGATCATGAATGTCGTTTTCATTGACGAAATGATATTTAACGCGGGCCTTTTGGATTTGAAGACAAATAATACCAGAATATGTTGATAAAAGTTCACCGAGATTGCCCGCCAAAGTCTATCCGTCGCAGTTGCACACAGCCGTCGACAGCGCCCTTACCATAACTAGTGGCAAAGAAAGCCTACCCTCCAGTCTCTCACTGTAATAGACACTGGAAATAGTAAATTTGTTTTTGAACTGGGCATCCGTCTGAAAAAGCTATCAATTTTTTCACACAGGGATATTACATAGGTGGAACACATAGACACACATAGAGAAACACATATAACAACGTAATATATTCCTATTGTGCACTTAAAAAATTATAACATTAGTAAAAATAAATTGTAACGGGTGTAAGGTGTGACGGGTGTTACACAAATAAATCAGCCTATATTTTAACGCAAGGTCTATTTTAATTCACACGAATATTTTTCAAGGATTGTTTAATCCTATAACCTTACTTCTGTAAGGTCAATACAAAATAAAAGCTAGTCAGCCTCATGTAGGATGAACTTTTCTATGCATTTTGTGACGGGCGTTACAGAAATTTCTGCATTACAGTTTCATCAATAAAATGATTACTACTTACCTGATTGCTTATTTTTCCGAAATTCAGAGATGAGGCACATTGCAAAAGGTAGATTTTTATATGAAATCTACCTAAAAACAGGAACAAAAAAATTCAATTCAACATAAATGATAAAATTGTGAATTCAATTTTTTCAACACTACGTAAAGTAGCAAACGCGATGATAATTGACTTCAAAATTTTTAGAAATGATGACATTTTAAAAATAATGAAGCCCGAAATATTTAAAGCAGAAGCTAATAAATCATACATACAATAATTAAAATGGAGGATCCAACTAAAACAGTTAATGATATTAACGAAAGGTTAAAAATGATAAATAGGTACCATAACGACCCATTTAGAAGAGGTCACATAGGACAGAATACGACTAAGAAGAAGATACTGAAAAATTGCAACTGGCACAATATGTCTAAAGACATCAACAAATTTATACAAAATTGTGTATTTTGTCAGAAGAAAAAACATAACCCTAGAAAAAAAGAAAATATGGTGATTACGGAAACACCAGAGAAAGCATTTGAAACAATTAAAATAGACTTAGTAGGACGTTTACCAAAAACGATTAATAATAATAAGTTTATTCTTAGAGCGCAATGTGAACTAACTAATTTCGTAATACTGATATCACTGCAAATAAGGAGTTATACTTTCCTTCGCAAAAGGAATTTTTGAAAAACTCATTCATAGTTTCGGAATACCTTAAAAACTTAAATCGGATAGTGGTACGGAATTTTTAAACGAAACCCTAGCAGAAATTTCTAAGTAACTAAAAGTAAAGCAAATTTTCAGCACCGCTTATCATACACAAATACCCGGAAAATTAGAAAGAAACCATAAGGAACTAAATGCATACCTTAGACATTATCCCAACGAAAACCATACAGACTGGAATGAGCGGATACCAATATATGCTTTAATTTATAACACAACACCAAGTGCGTATTGTAACGACTCTTCGTTGATTCTTTTCGATTATTGAGCAAATACGACTTTTTACTGATCTTTAGTTAACAAAATCCCAAACTTTATTTATCAACCAGTTACAGCAACTTCCGATTTTAATTACAATGAATTCCAGGGTCTCCAATTTATGCACGATGAACTTCACTGCTTTTCCACAATTTGAATCAATAATACTCGGAATCGTAAAATCTGTATTTACTATTCCACTAAGTTCAAATTTTTTCACTATTAGTACCCAGGCTCAAGTACCACCGATTATTCCTTATACTTTCGAATATTTGTAAAACACCTTTAATTGCAAAATTAAAACTGACTATCTGATATTTTTGTTCGCTTATTTATATCGAAAAATAAATAAATCGAAACTTCTATAATCCACTAGAAATCAATACTACGTAGTCCGTACATCTTGAATAGGCCACACCTGTTTTCATTCATACTTGCATTTGTATTAGCGAACTCAAATTTAATTTATGCAAAATGTATTTGTTAAAGGGAGTTAACTTTTGATTCATCTTTGCCATAGAATGTAGAAAACATTTAGGCGGAACGTATTGGTTATTTATGATTAAATTAAATTAGCCCATTCTGGACGAAGTTTATTACAGTATCATGCATATACACCATTCGAACTAATTTTCGGTAGAACTACAAATTTAGAAGATGTACAAAAAGCTAAACAATCATATAACGCAAAACAATATCCAGAGATAATATGACACAGACTATTAGTTACGAAATACAGAGTAAGAGAAATAATAGAAAAAGAAGAACAAAAACGGAAAATGAACTTTAACAAAAAGAATAACAACCCAATTTCAATTAAAATAGGAGACAAAGTTTATATAGTCAGAATTTAAATATAAACTAGATAGCATTTACGAAGGACCTTACGACGTTATACAAATCTTGGGCAATAATAACATAGAGGTTAAACAAAAAACAGAAAGCTAATCGTTCACAAAAACAGAGTTAAAATATGGAGGGGCTGAAATCTCCCAGCCCTGAGATATCAAGACTTCGGTCTGGGTTAAAGATTTTGATATAGTTTTCGGCAAAAACTTTTATGAGGACATGGTTTTTAGTTTTGGGCAGCGATGTATATCAAACATAACTCTTTGTTAAAGTACAAGTATTTTTAATCTCAGTTTAAAAATTTACTACACAACTAACATGAAACATCAATACGTTGCCAGAAAATTATAATCAAAATTCCAAAAATATTGTAAAAATTAAATAAAGTCAAAATTCTTCAAAATTCCAAAAATATTCCATAAATTAGAAAAAAATCAAATATTTAAATTTTTTCTAAATTCCACCATTTCAAAAATTCTTAAAAATTCAAACTTTTTCCAAAATTCTAAAAATATTGCAAAAATATTACAAAATCACAAATTGAAAGTTTTTTCAAAATTCCCAAAATTATAATAATATCAAAAATTTAAAATTTTTCAAAATTCTAAAAATATTCCAAAAATTCTTACAAAATCAAAAATTAAAACTTTTGCCGATATTCTAAAAATATTGCAAAAATTATTACAAAATCAAAAATACAAACTTTTTCAAAATTCCAAAAATATTTCAAAAACTATAACAAATTCAAAAATTTCCATGTCCAATTTCATTTTCAATTACATTTACGTCATAAAAACAGCTACATTTTTTTTCCAAAAAATTGGCTAAAACAATAAATGAAATCATTTTTTGACACACTTGACATTATTTTTTGACAAACTTATAATGCCATAATTCTTTATAATAATAATAAAATATCATGTCATACAAACTATTGATTTTATTATTTTCTAAAAAAATAGGGTAAAAAATAAATAAAAACCTTTCTTTTGACACACTTGACAACATTTTTTGACAAACTTATAACCCATAATTTTCTATAATAATAATAAAATTTCATTTCAAAGAAACAATTTTATTTTTTCCAAAAAATTGGGTAAAAAACTAAATAAAAATCTTTTGACACACTTGACAACATTTTTTTGACAAACTTATAATGCCATAATTCTCAATAATAATAATAAAACTTCATTTCAAACAAACAATTAATTTTATTTTTTTTTCCAAAAAATAAATAAAAATCTTTCTTTTGACACACTTGACAACATTTTTTTGACAAACTTAAAATGCCATAATTCTCAATAATAATAATAAAACTTCATTTCAAACAAACAATTAATTTTATTTTTTTTTCCAAAAAATTAGGAAAAAAAATAAATAAAAATCTTTCTTTTGACACACTTGACAACATTTTTTTGACAAACTTAAAATGCCATAATTCTCAATAATAATAATAAAACTTCATTTCAAAAAATTTTTTTTTTCCAAAAAATTAGGTAAAAAAATAAATAAAAATCTTTCTTTTGACACACTTGACAACATTTTTTTGACAAACTTATAATGCAATAATCTAGTTTTTGATCTCACATACCAATGCCGACCATCAAGATTTCTCCAAATTTTTTGACACACTTCCGGTACAGTTATCGAACACAGCGTCCTTTCGGACCTGTCCCTTGTGAATACCTATTTTTAGAAAAAAAATTTTTGAAATCCCTCCAGCGGTTTTCCCTGCAGCGTAGGTAATGACGGCGGCCGACAGACAGACAAACATTTTTTTTTTTTGCTTTTTTAGAATCAGGAGGTCCTAAAACGTCGAGAAATGTCAAAAAAAGTGGGGCTAAGAATTTCCCTTTGAGCTCATGAATGTAATACTTAGGTCTTTCAGACCGAAGTAACTATTAAATTGAAAATATAATATGTCAAAGAACAAAAAAAAAAGAAATTCATGAATTAATATAAAACTTTATTATTATTTTTTAATACAATAAACTTAAGTAAAATAGCATTTACATAAATAAATATAGAAGTAATTAAATTTAAACAAATATCCCAATGTAATAGGATAAAATCATAATTCAATATGTTATAATTTTTTAATTATTTGATTTCAAACAAATTTTTTTAAAGGGGATGGTATACCATAGTAATCTTAAGTACGTAAATAAAAATAGTAATCTTAAATATGAAAATAAAAATAAATAAATATGTTAAGTTAACAAGGTTTAAAAATCTTAAATGGCACACGTACACGTAACTTACTTATTCAAGAACTAATGTATGTAATGGCGATGGCAAAAAGCGCGTCTAAAAAACTCGGCCTCCTAAATAGATGCAAAAAATTTTTCACTTCATACCAATTGCTCCATGTTTATAAGTCCTATATTCGTCCCTGTATGGAGTACTGCTGTCAAATTTGGGGTGCTGCCTCTGTTTCCATCTTGGCCCTCTTGGAGTCTGTTCAAAAGCGAGCTATACGAATTGTGGGTGATCGAACTTTGACATCAAAACTTGATTCCCTACAACATCGTCGCACTGTTGCTGACCTCGTTATTTTTCACATATATCGTCATCAGCAGTGCTCAGATGAAATCAGCGGCACCATGCCTCATACTTATTCTTACCCCCACTCGGCAATCGCCTGCCGCAACCAGTGAAACGGTAAAGATCCCGCGCTGTCATACTGGCAGATCGCAGAGAGACTTTTTTGTCCGAACTGCGTACAAATGGAATAGTTTGCCGGAACACTTAGTCTCAGGTGGCTTTAACCCACAGATGTTTAAAAAAAGCGTTAATCTACACCTTAGAACGCCAGTTGTTGTGGGGCCCAGGTCTAGACCTAGGTCTTAAAAGGTATTTATGTGTAGTTGTGACACATATTCTAAACCCTATTACACAACACATTTTATTAAAAAAAAAAAAAATATATACTAACTAAAAAATTATAATTTTCCCTAAAAACCGCAATCAAGGTTAAATGAAAGAATCGAGTACTCGCTGACTTCTAGTTGCCAATGGCCTAGAGTAACTCTGGAACATCAAATACTCAATTCTAAGAGAAAAGTATAAAAAAATAGTATTACAGACAGGTAGTGTCAAGCGAATTGAATATGTTTTCGTTTTAAGAAAAAAAAAACGGGAAAGTGCAGTGATTAGCCATAAGGGTTACAATATGCTTTTATAACATAATAAGCGTTAAAATATATATATGAAAATATATCATATTCCAAGCGCTTGACACTGGAATTTTGATTAAACAATTTTTTTTTTTTTTTTGGCGTTCATGCTCCATGTAGGAGCGTTGCCAGGTTAATCAGCTTTGAATATTCACCACGGTCATTCGCAACAGTGACATAATTACCATGGCAGCCGATTTTTTTAAGGTCGTTTATTACGTCAGTCTCCCATTGTAGTCGTGGTCTACCTCGCAGTCTACCACTCCCTGGGGTACTAACGTAGATTTTTCTAATCATTCCAGACTGTGAATCGGCTCGTAAAACATGCCCAAACCAGGCAATCCTATTAGAACGGATACAACCTATTATATCAGGACCCTCAAGAAGGTCTCTGATCTCAAAGTTATACCGGGTTCTATACTCTCCATCGTCTGTCTTAAGTGGACCAAAAATGTAGCGTAAGATCTTACGCTCAAATACAGATAAATGCGATTCGTCATTTTGTGTAAGGGTCCACGTTTGTGACCCATACATCACAACCGGTCTAATCAATGTCTTGTATAACTTGAGCTTGGTGTTAGTTGATACATACGGTGATCCAAGGAGAGGTTTAATTGAGTAGAAAGTTCGATTACCTGCAGCGATTCGAGCTTTAATATCTATAAGTATGCTGTTGTTTGAGTCAAGCATTGATCCCAAATATTTAAAAGATTCAACTCCCTCAATTCGTTCATCGCCGCACATCAAATCTTTCTTCTCAGCCTCTCTTGAAACATTCATATGTTTGGTTTTATTGTAGTTAATTTGCAGACCAATTTTCCTAGCACCACTCTCAAGCGACTTGAAAGTCTCACTCATAAGAGCTTCACTTCGGCCGAGGATGACAACATCATCAGCGTAAGCAATCATCTGTACTGAGTTTATTGACAAGATATTGTTATTAGTCGGTAGTTTCTTTTGACGACACACATATTCCAATGCTAGATTAAAAAGTATAGGAGAGATAGCATCACCTTGTCCTAATCCGGAGTCGATTTTAAAAAACTTTGATATTTCGTTCTCTACTCGCACACAGCATTGAGAGTTCTGTACTGTCATTTTGCATAGTGATACCAGTTTACCAGGAATTCCCATTGACACCAGAGCAGACCATAGAGTCTCTCGTTCGAGAGAGTCGTATGCCTGCCTGAAATCAATGAAAAGTTGGTGCACAGGTATGTTGAACTCTCGACACTGTTCCAAAATCATCCTTATCGAGAAAAGTGCATCGGTGGTATCTCGGCCCCGCCGGAAACCACACTGATATTCTCCAAACAGTTGTTCAGCAAAAGGATTGATTTTGGATAGCAAAATGTAGGAAAAGATCTTATATGCTGTGCAAAGGAGAGGGATTCCTTTGTAGCTTGCACATTGTAGGCGATTACCTTTTTAATGGATTGGTATCAGCATAGCTGTGTTCCACTCCTGTGCCATGGTTTCAGTCCTCCAGATCATTTGAAGAAGCTCAAACAATCTTGAGGATAGAGTTTCGCCACCATGTACAGTCATTTCGGATGTTATATCGTCGATACCAGGTGCTTTATTGCATTTTAATTTTGACAGCGCCGCATCGAATTCCTCTTTGGTGGGTTCCTCTACATGTACCTTTGACGCACGAATAAGCTTTGCTCGTCGCCCGACTTGTTGCTGGTCACTTAAGCTGAGAAGATTCTCAAAATAAGCGGCCCAAGTATCTAAAATATTTTTAAGGTCTACTTGTAGCTCCCCATCTTCGTTTTGAATAGCAGTCGATCTATTTTTAGGGCCCTTAAGGTTTTAACCTGTTGAAAGAAGTTACGCGATTGATGTTCCTTATTGAAGCTTTCAATCTCCTCACACTGTCTCTTCCACCATTCTCTCTTCGTTCGTCTACATAGCTTTGTAGCAGCTTGTCTTGCTAGTTTATAATTCTCCTTCGTGGACCTGGTGTTGCGTCCTGTAGACACTTCAGATAGCAATCTCTTTTGTATTGAATAGCGTCCAGGCATGCTTGATCCATCCATGGCTTCTGGGAGTGGTTCTGTGGTCGTCCAAGTATTCCCTCAGCAGCGCTTAAAACAGCATCTTTGAGCAAATACCATGACTTTTCGACGTCTCCATTAATGGTTTCTGATTTATCCAATATTTCGGCAATATGGATTTGATATCTCTCTTTAATATCTCTCTTGATATCTCTCGTTAAAACGTTTTCGTTGGTTGAATTTTGGAATGCCTGGATTTGGGAAGTGGAACCTTATCGTTGCACATACAAGGAAGTGATCACTTTCAATGTATGCACCTCTAAAGAATCCCACATCCCGAACGCTCGAAAAGAAACGTGCTGTTACTAGAACGTGATCAATTTGATTTCGAGTGTTTCCATTCGGTGAGACCCAAGTTTGTTTATGAATCGATCGATGCGGAAAGAACGTACTGGCAATCCTCAAATTATTTGATAATGTAAACTCAGTCATTCTCTCACCATTATCATTCGAATTAAAATGCAGGCTGTTGGGACCCACCACATTTCCATAAGAGATATCTCTTCCAACCTGTCCATTAAAGTCACCAAGAACCATAATGAAGTTGCGTGTTGGTGTTTGTTTCATAACCTCTTCCAGTGCTATGTAGAAATTGTCGACGGTCTTAGCTTCATTAGGTGCATGCACGGCAATAAGAGAAATATTGTTATATGTACCACGTACGCGTAGGTAGCAGATCCTCTCACTGACCGGGATGAATTTCATCACGGCTTCTTGTATGCATGCACCAACAAGAAAGCCAGTACCAAATTCTCTTCGAGAAGGATGACCACTACAGTATAGAGAGTGACTATCCAAATCTTGTTTTCCGATTATTGGCTGTCTAATTTCTTGTAGAGCAATAATGTCCATCCTATACCTCTCAGCCTCTATTTCCAGACTTATAACAGCATCAGGAGCGCTCAGGCTGCGCACGTTCCACGTTCCGATTCGGTCCTTTTTCACGTCCAGATAAAATTCTGTTTTTGTCCGGGTCTGTTATTCTTTTCTGATAACCAAATTTAACATATTAGTTTTTTTCCGGGGTTAGGGTGTTAACCTTAGGCCCAACCCAAATTGTCGTGAATGGATCCGTTCTGCATATCAAGGTCACCAGAAACAACCTTTTTACACGTTTATATAGCGAGACGCTTGATTCAAGACAGACGCCCGCTCCAAGCCACCCCTGACATGGAGAACAGACGCTTGAGTCGCATTGGTTGTAAGGCGCCAATTCGCCGTGATGTAGCGTCATTGACTAAGCAGTTTTTACTCTGCTTGTCTCCAATACACCAACCTAATTCTGTCAGCATTACCCAGGCAGCACGGCGTGGACGTCGAATTTCGGATTTCGCTACCCTTATAATTTTATGTAAGTTAAATTACATCATTTAAAATACATTATGAGAATTTAGATATCTGAGCTTAGTTTGTTGTATATTATTTGTTATTTGTTTTGGTTGATGACTTGCTTAATTATTTAAGTTAATTTAATGGGAAGAATAACATATGTATTGTATGTTAATTAGATTAGTCATACATATGTTACATCCTGATAAAAATTAGGTGTTCGATATCGCCATAAATACTATCCTTAAGATTGTTTGAGCTTGTTCAAATGATCTGGAGGACTGAAACCATGCCACAGGACTGGAACACAGCTATGCTGATACCAATCCATAAAAAAGGTAATCGCGTACAATGTGCAAACTACAGAGGAATCGCTCTCCTTTGCACAGCATATAAGATCTTTTCCTACATTTTGCTATCCAAAATCAATCCTTTTGCTGGACAACTGTTTGGAGAATATCCGTGTGGTTTCCGGCGGGGCCGAGGTACTACGAGGTAGGATGATTTTGGAAAAGTGCCAAGAGTTCAACATACCTGTGCACCAACTCTTCATTGATTTCAGGCAGACTACGACTCTCTCGAATGAGAGACTCTATATGGTCTGCTCTAGTGTCAATGAGAATTCCTGATAAACTGGTATCACTATGCAAAATGACAGTACAGAACTCTTAATGCTGTGTACGAGTAGAGAACGAAATATCAAAGTTTATTAAAGTCGACTGCGGTTTAAGACAAGTTGATGCTATCTCTCCTATACTTTTTAATTTAGCCTTGGAATATGTGTGCCGTCAAAAGATACTTCCGACTAATAACAATATCTTGTCAATAAACTCGGTACAGATGATTGCTTACGCTGATGATGTTGTCATCCTTGGCCGAAGTGAAGCTGTTATGAGTGAGACTTTCAAG
Organism: Diogma glabrata; assembly: GCA_963693315.1. Taxonomy (NCBI): domain Eukaryota; kingdom Metazoa; phylum Arthropoda; class Insecta; order Diptera; family Cylindrotomidae; genus Diogma; species Diogma glabrata. Next base: position 315,906,086 of record OY856187.1, on the reverse strand, counting down.
TCGCTTGAGAGTGGTGCTAGAAAAATTGGTCTTCAAATTAAAAACAATTGAACCAAACATATGAATGTTTCAAGAGAGGCTGAGAAGAAAGATTTGATGTGCGGCGATGAACGAATTGAGGGAGTTGAATCTTTTAGATATTTGGGATCAATGCTTGACTCAAATAACAGCATACTTACAGATATAAAAGCTCGAATCGCTGCAGGTAATCGAACTTTCTTACTCAATTAAACCTTTCCTTGGATCACCGTATGTGTCAACTAACACCAAGCTCAAGTTATACAAGACATTGATTAGACCGGTTGTGATGTATGGATCACAAACGTGGACCCTTACACAAAATGACGAATCGCATTTATCTGTATTTGAGCGTAATATCCTAGTTATATTTTTGGTCCACTTAAGACAGACGATGGAGAGTATAGAACCCAGTATAACTTTGAGATCAGAGACCTTCTTGAGGGTCCTGATATAATAGGTTGTATCCGTTCTAATAGGGCTGCTTGGTTTGGGCATGTTCTACGAGCCGATTCACAGTCTGGAATGATTAGAAAAATGTACGTTAGTACCCCAGGGAGTGGGCGACCGCGAGGTAGACCACGACTACAATGGGAGACTGACGTAATAAACGACCTTAAAAAAATCGGCTGCCATGGTAATTATGTCGCTGTTGCGAATGACCGTGATGAATATTCAAAGCTGATTAACCTGGCAACGCTCCAACATGGAGCATGAACGCCTTAAAAAAAAAAAGATATCGCCATATTTCGCAGTGAGCAATCGTTATCTCTATGCCTATTTAAACAAATTACATATTTATAAAAAATATGTCGAAGGTTATACACTTTTCTAAATACATACATTTAAAATTTTGCTTGTGTTTTTCCATAGAATTTTCCACTACAGCTCAATCTTCGTTTATGCCTTTGTTCTTTGTTTGCATGAATGAATCATAGTCTGCATTTTTTTTTAATTTATTTTTTTTTGCACCAAATCGTATGCCCGAAATCACAATTGAGCATTGAATTTCGAATTCAGTCAAATGAAATTAATTTTACTAACCTGGCTTTGTATCGATTGGCTTTGACACATCTGATCGCAATTTTCTTCCTTTACCGGCTTCAAGTGGCTAAGCAATGCTTTTTCGTTCATTCTTTGTTTGCGTGCAAGAATCATCGTCTACACAAAAAGCAAAAAGGGAATTGTTTTGATCATCGAAGCACCAAATCGTTTCATTGAACTTTGTATTCGAAAAAATTAAAATAATTTTACTAACCCGGCTTTGTATCGATTGGCTTTCTACTATGCATTGTGCATAGAATGAATAATTTAACTCTTCTGATGAAGTCAAAACAAAACATCTGCTGATCTTCGATTTCACGATTTAACATGTTCGATACACAAACACAATCATAAATATTTTTGTTTATGCTGCCGTTATTCGTCGAATTATCGATCGCGTACATATATCTTTTTTAAAAGATGAAAAAAACAGACAAAAGAAAAAGATATGTAAACGCCTGTGTGCGAATAAGACAAAATATAATCACGTTTTGTTAAAAAAGATATCCATCGTGTCTATTTCGCTAATTTTTATACCGATGTTATCCGAAAATAAATAATAAAGTGCCCTTAACCTAACAAATTTTATTTTCTTAAATAGAATTTCGAAATTTTTTGTTTAATTTTGTGTAAAATAAAATAAGTTTTTGTTTTATTTATTTTGTTTTAGAATCATAATTATCGAGAAACAAAATTTATTTAAGAAAAGTATCATTGTGTGTATAATTTATTTTAACTAACACATGTCTAAAAAGTTTATTTTTCGTTTTAAAAGACAAACATTTTAGCTTTTCGGGTAACATCGGTATAAAAATTTGCGAAATAGACACGATTTAAAAAAAAGTGATTGTTTTGTCTTATTCGCACACATGTATTTACGTATCTTTTTCTTTATTCTGTTTTTTCTTCTTTTAAAAAAGATGTGTGTAAATACAACTTTATGCGATAAAATGGATAAGTTTAATTTATATATGGTACAAGTTCGTTAAAACCGTCTCCACTTGTGAAAGAAAACTTACATGCTTTTACTTCTAACGCAAATACTGAGTGTGCGTGCTTTCGGTTTCGTTCTTGCCATTGTTTAACATTCACTTTATTTTGTTAATATTTTTTATTTAAATGAAAGAGTAAACATCAAAATAAAATTCAGCTGAGATGTACTCAATAATCTATTGATATGATCTTTTCAAAATATCGCGCTGATAATCATTAAATTTTACTGAAAAACTATAAAGCAAGCGATCAATCGTCATTTGAAAAATACATGCAAAGGCAAGCATCGAAATGCACATTCAACAATCAGCGATTTAGCGTTTGTACGGACTGTTACATGTACATTTTGATGCTTGCATTTGCATGTATTTCTCAAATGAGTGTAAACGTGCCCGTATGTAATGATAGAAAATCGTTCAAAGTTTAAAATTGTAATTTTTTTAAGATTGTCAGGCTGTGTCAGGCAGGTGTCAGGTTAATATGTTTTTTGTAAATTTGTGCAAAAAACGTGTTGCCAATAAAAAATAATGCGTTTTGGAGTGAAAACAAGATGTCAGGCTGGAGAAATGGTGTCAGGCCGGAGAAATGTATTTCGGCAGCCAGACACCGAAACTACGTTAAAAAGGGCAGCCTGACACAGCCTGACAGCAGATTTCGAATCGGCGTCGCGAGTTCATCTAGAGGAACAATTTAGATAAGCAGCCTGGCACATATGTCAGGCTGGAGAAATAGACACCTTACCTTTTGGAAAAAAATTAGAATGAGAATGCATATTTTCATAATCAAAACTATACCTTCTACCGAAACGGCATTTGTTAATAAAAAATCATAGCACAAATTTTCTTTTGTAATATTTATATGAATTCTTACTTTACCATTTAAAACTTAAAAGTTTGGAAATGCTTGAAATTTTCCTTGCATAAAATTGAATTTTCTAGAAAAAATATAAAATAAATGAAAAAGGAGATTATCTCTTACAAATAAATCTTTTTGAGAAATCATAAAATTGTTCGTTATATATAAAAATATTTGTATGCATGTCGGTTAGCAGTGTTTATCTTAAAATGAACATTTATATTTGAGAAAATAATTGACGTGAATGTTAAATGTAATAATATATTTCTTGTCTGAATTTGACATCATTTACATCAAATACCTCCTTGCTAAATCCGTTCATGGTGGTAGGTATTAATCGAGAAAAAATAAACTACAGAGACGTTAATATTATCAGCAGCTGTCGTGATAATATGTGATTTGATAACGTTCTTATTCTTTTACTTAGTTTTTTTCCGGTTAAAATAATTCCTTTTTTTTAAATCAAAAATCAACTTTTTATGCCACCACCAAGGAATATGCCATAACTATAAGGTACTACCGTTGAAAATATAGTTCATTCATCAGCACCTATAAGCTACCACTTTCGCTAGTGAAATCTGAATGCTGTTGCCAGTGGTACGTAATGCCTCATGTTAAATAGTATGCCGTAGATTAAAAATTAAAAAAAAAAGTCCAAGCTATATATTCGCTGGAAATAGGTAGATCTCGGGACCAGACAGCTTTGTGTACAAATAGAATTGGATGTGTCAGATTAGTTTAATTGAAATTTTTAAGTAGAAACAGGATAATTCAAAAAATTTATCAAACCAAACTAAATACATTAACGAAAACTACTTTCTCAATGCGATTTCGGAACAGTTTTATTTATTTAATTTTAAACATAATTTATAATCTAAAATTGTCAAACTACTTTTACACCTCAAATAATTCAAATATCTACAATTTAGGAAAACTTTTGTAAATGTGTATATTGAATATTGATGCATATATTTATTTCAACTAATCCACTTCCAAATATTCCAAATTTCCGAAGAAAATATTCCTTAATTTAAAACAACAATGACTCAGCTTTGTTTTAATTTTATTTTAAATTTTTGCGAAAAAAAACAAAAACTCAAAAAAAAAACAAAAGAAAATTTATTTAATATTTCTATGGGATATTTTTATGGAAGTTGTTGTTGTAATTGAATGGCATGCATTAGGTATAATGCTAATTACATTGAAATCTTATAATATCTTTGGTTGTTTTATAGTTTTTTAAGATATTACTTTCATTTTTGTAAATGCACAAATAAATATTTATTTTATTTATAATTATTTCAATTCACAATAAAAACACTTCAGACTTTATTTCAATTAATTTTGTGTATTTATGAACAATTTACAGAAATAATTGTAATGATTGCACTAAACAATTATATAAGATTAAGAGATTTTTAATTGCTAGAGTTTGAGCATAGAGCAATAATAATAGGCATCCCAATATGCATGAAAAATGAAAATTCTGCCAATCCCATGTAACTTTGAAACTGAATTGCTCAAGAATGGCTATACCGATTTCATCAATCTTTTTTTTGTTTGATAGATGATTAGTGAGTGGGTCGTTTGAAAAAAAATTAATTAATTGTTTTTGTAATTAATTTTTAGCTAAAAATATTAAAAAAACTTTAGAACACGAATTAACGCCTCTTTGTAAATTTGATATATTTTAAAGTAAGGATAGAACTATATTTAAAAAAAAAAAGTTAAAATTTAATTGATTTAAAAATTTTTTGTTAATGGAAGTTGTTTGAAAAAATGATGAAAAATTAGAATTTTAGTCGTACTAAAAATCTTTAAAATTGAATATCTCAAGAACAAAAATTAACGCCTTCTTGTAAATTTGATATATTTTAAAGTAAGAATAGAACTATTTTCAGGAAAAAAATTAATTAAATTCCAATTGACCTTTGACCCTAGCGCCACCTTTATAAAAGTTTTTTTAATATTTTTAGCTAAAAATTAATTACAAAAACATTTAATTAATTTTTTTTCAAATGATCAACTAATCATCTATCAAACAAAAAAAAGGTTGATGAAATCGGTACAGCCGTTCTTGAGAAATTCAATTTCAAAGTAACTTCGGATTGGCAGAATTTTCATTTTTCATGCATATTGGGGTGCCCCCTATGCTCAAACTATGCACTTAAAAAAAATTGTAAAATAAGTTTTATTTTTTATAAATGTCTGGGAATTAAATCAAACTCATTGCATTAACAATCTTTAATTATGACCACAAGTGCTCAATCATGGATTGCATGAAATAAAATATTTAAGTGGAATAATCTAATAATTGAGATCACTCATATTGCAAGAGATCAATAAATCATTTCTCTAAGAGTACAATCTAGTCTAGTCATCGATGATTCTTTTTAATTCGTTCTTGAAATTTTATGAATCTTAATGTTTAAACAACTAATTACGTGTAAACAACGTCTAACATCTTACCAATTCGGCCCAACAATAATTTTTATTCAGATATAATTATCAAGATTATATGTTTAGTGAAAAGCCATTTCCTTATAATTACACAAAAATCATTCACATTCAGTCTTCTTACCATTCCACCCGTCCTAGTCGTATCCTATTTCCTTAAATTATGTCAATATATTATTTTTTTGCTGCTTGTGCGTTACATTATAGAGCAATTTTCCACACTTTTCTTTGTATTGTGTTCGTTCGTTATTATTTTAAACATTTGTTGTTTTTGTATTTTCTGTTTGAGTTTAAGCTCATTTTTATCACTGTATGAGCTTTGATTAAGTGTTGGAATAAATATTTGGATAAACTTTGATTGATTTTTTTCATCGTTTAATGGTTTTATTAGATGAAGAAATAATTTTGGAATATTTGTTTAGTTATTCACATTTGGTGTATTTTTAATTTGAATAGTTTTATAATTTGAAAATCCACCACAATTGGATTCGATAAAATCAAGGTAAACTTTTTATATTTGCAATGACATTAAAATAAAATGAACAGTTTTTTTAAAGAAATTTAAAATGTATAAGATTAAAATTTAAAATGATTATCTAAAGCTATAAATTTAAAATAGTAATTTTAATTTCAAAGAGTTTTAAAGATGCATTTTTGTATTGCTCTTTAAAAATAATTCAAATAAAAAAGAATTTAGAATTTTAGTTTTCTGTGTATAAACTAGTTTAATGTGGAAGTGATTGTTTCTGTTGTTCTTTAAAAACATTTATACTACAAATTATTCTTATTATAATGTTTGTCGAAATTTTTTTTTAAAACTCTGGCAGAAATGTCGATGGCCGTAAATCGACAAAACCCAAAAAACGAAAACCTTCACTAAAAATGTTGTCATTCTTAAACCGGTTTTTCGATTAGTATCAAACATCAGTGCTATGCATATTTAGTCTGCTCTTCAAAGTTTTCTTTCAGTGGCATGCTCCATTACTAATAAAAACACACAGAGCGCATGGAAATGATTGGTAAAAAATATTTGAAAATCCAAATTGACTTTATTTAAGATCAGCAAATAATCTGGATAGATTGATAAATGAAATTAGTCAACATAAAATGGTACGATAAAACAGTAAATTTTGGTGTGGTGTGCCTATTTTGAATCGCAACTATGACGGTTTCAGAGTAAGTTATTGACAACTGTAACACCCAATAAACGAATGTTTTGACGTTCACCCAATTTCTCACGACACATATTAAGCCGATTAACGCGTAAAATTGCAAGTGTTTAATTTAAACTCTCCGAAACTCTTAACCAATCACTTTCAAATGTTGACCTTCCGTTCAATTTTTAAACTATCTGGATTGATCAGCTAGAATGCTAATGATCTCTGTTATTTATATTTCCCAAATGGAAAAATCAAAATAGGCTCCTTTTATTCTCATTACGACTCTTTGAAATTATCCTTACTAATTCGACAAAATGTACGCACACAAACTTTTTTATAGGCGTAGCAACGTACGCCGGGTCCTGCTAGTTAAGAATAAATTAAATGACGATTCCGTAGCCAGCAAGGATTAAATGCAACTTCTGTCATTAGTCGCCCTAGGAACAAACGTAACATCGTTCAGAAATATAGTGATGTGTCACATTTTGTGTCAGTGCCTAAAACAACAACTGGTTAGGTATATCCCTTGTAGTAATTCATCGTCGCGGTTAATAAAGGGAATTCTGACAAGATTTTGGAAAACGAAGAAGCTAGTCATAAATTTATCTTTCAAAATTTCTATTCTATTCGCCGTTTCTATTCGCCAAAAATCAGTTGTCTCAAATACATCAAATCGAAAGATTCTTTCAAGATCGATATATGTTTCACGGTTACACCCATCGATTGACGTTACCAAAATAACAACCCATATAAAAAGAAAATTAGACTATCCTCGTGATAATATTGTACTACGTTTACTGGTTAAAACTGATCAAAGTCTTGATGATTTGAGCTTTGTGTCGTTTAAATTGTCGTGCACTGAGGACCTTTATGATAGTCTTATTCGAACAGATTTCTGGCCTTAACATGTATTAATTGGTGATTTCATTGCAAAGAATAAAACAACTAAAAGGTGAACTCTATCATTGGATTCAACATTACCTTCAAGTCAGTTTTTTGACAACAACCATAACGTTTATCGTGCAGATCACTACACAACCACTGGTACAAAACGTGGTGGTGGTATTCTTATAGCATTTTCGATTGAAAACCAATTCATAACTAGTTCTTTTTTTTCAATACAAAAAAATTATTTCCCCTCCAAATCATGTTCGATTGAAGCAAAATAAAAAAACTAGTTCTAAAAACTAGTTGTGCATTTTTTCCCCTTTTGAAGAACTAGTTTTATTTTCAGTTATTTTTGAGTTTTACTCATACTATGACAAAAAGTATACACAACAAACGTTAAATCAAAACATTATAATTATAACGCAGCATCATAGTAATAATTTAATTTTATTTTTAGTTATTTAACAATATATATTATGAAATTAGTTTTTTTTCACAAAATGTATTGTTTTTTATTGCTTTTTAAACAAAGCGAAATAAAAGAATTAATAAAATAGCCAATTCGATTTACTCATACAATAACACTGAATGTTTGCATGTTCGATTGAAAAACAGAACTCGTTAAGAAATAGTTATTAACTAGTTCTTTAATCGAAAACAACATTATTGCAGTTCACACGAACTTTTCATCTGTAGAAATAAGATTTTCAAATAATTTAAAAATAGAGCACCTTTTGGTTAAAATTGTCAAAATCTAACCAATTAATAAAAAACAATTGACCTAAAACTCAATTAATATTAAAAACAAACACTGAGCAAAATTCTAATTTTGTATATTTTATAAATTACTTTTACTAAATTACTTTTACTAAATAAATTACTTTTGCTAACTTTATGAATTACTTTTACTGGGTTTTTTCCAAATATTTGCTAAATCGTTTTGTTAAAATAAAATCAAAATAAATTCGCGACATTGGCATTATATAAAATGTAATAAAAACAAAAACTAAAGTTTTGGTCAGTGGGTCAACTGTTTCGATAATAAAAAACAATAATTGCAACGCGTAACCAATTTTCAATTTTTAAAGTAATATTCAATCGGTGAATCATCATCAGTCGTTTTACAAATATAAAAAAGTGAGTCGTTAAGTTCGAGCATTAGCAGTAAGTTCAGACGATAAGTAACAATCGGGCGGTCAATAAGTCAAGTAAAGACAAGTAGAAATTAAACGAATACGGTAAAACTAACATGAATAATTAATCAGTAGTCGTAATTGGTCAGCAATAGAAAAACAATTTCGGTAACAAGGAAATTAGTTTTTAGCCAATTAGTATAGTGAATATAAATCAGTTTATCAATTTATTAGTGAATCGATTAATCCTATTGATTGAATAAGTTAAATTAAGTGAATTATCTGTGAAATAGAACTATTTTAAATAGCTGTTGAATTAAATGATTTAAACGGAATAATATAATCTTTATACTATTACTAAATAAATGTTTATTGAATTTCTGAACTAAATCCATATTTTATACCAGTAAACATATATTCAGTCTAACCAAATAAAAGTAATCAAGTGAATCGTTAAACAGTGTATTCAATCATTTACGAATAGAAGTGTTAAACCAACAAAATTCACTAAGAGTTACTATATTAATACAACTAGAAGTACTGAAGCAGATTAGAACACTTAATTCTAATAGGAGATAATTTAAATAGCAGTGTACGTATAAGTTTAGTAGCGTCACCAACCTTCGAAAACACAACATTGAGAAGAATAAGTAGTGTAAAGCCAAATATTGCACTACATTTTATCATATATGCTGTGTGCGAACTGACGAAATAATGACAGATGACAAATATTAACTGTCAAAATTTTGTTTTTTGGAATTTATGTTCACCATAACGAAACGTCATAATTTGATGTAGCTTTTTAGCATCATCAAATTATGACAGTAGGCATAACAAATAATTTCATAAGGGACATCAATTTATTACAGAAGTTGTTTTAATTGCCAAAGTAACATTTATATAAGTATATATATTATATACATTTATTAACAGCAAACATAAAAATTAAAAAAATTTCATCTAATGTCAAAATTTTGTTTTTACAAATTTCACTTTCACCAAAAACTTTGTTCTGTCAAATATTTGTGAGTTCGCACAAAGCAATAGTAGTGTACATAAATTATATTGGCACTACAAAATATCCGAAATAAAATTCGAAAAGAATACAAAAGAGATACATTTATACGAGATCAACTAATAGTTAATTTCAATGATCTTAATTACATGAAAATCATATACAAAATTTGGAGGATAATGTCCTCAATGATCCAAAAATTTTTTGGGAATATATACGAAATCATTGTCAGGCGAAAACAAATTTCACATCAATCTGGTATAAAGGATCGTCAACTTCAGATATTTCATGCATAGCAAATATATTTGCATCCTTTTTTAGTGAAACCTATTCAAAAAAAACCAAGGAAATGATAGTTACATAGATGCAATGAACAATGATAAAACAAAAACCTATAAAAGATTATCAACATTTTCATGGCAGCAAATTTTTACATAATTTACACAGATAGATCCTAGTAAGGGAAAAGGTACCGACAATGTGTCGCCAATTATTCTGAAAAATTGTGCTATATCACTTGCGCTTCCACTGCAACTACTTTTTAATATAACAATTAATCAAAACAAACATCCTGATAAGTGGAAAATAACTCATATTTTTCCACTTCATAAAAAGCGTCATAAAAATGATGCTGAAAATTACCGTGCTATAAGCATCGGATCTACAATTGCAAAAGTCTTTTACAGATTAATTTCACGATACTTGCTAGATTGCATTGTTAGAGATCTGTATCGAACAATATGGTTTCGTGAAAGGAAAATCTACATTAACAAACTAAATGGAATTTCACCATGCAGCTTCAGAATCATTGGCAAAAGACAAACAATTAGATGTTGTATACTTAGATTTCAATAACGCATTCGATAAGGTAAAATACAATGTCATCACCACCAAATTGTCCAACTATGAGTTCTCTCATGCAACGTTAAAATGGTTCTTGTCATTTTTAACGAATCGTGTGTCTTACGTAAAGATTGAAAATCAACTGTCTTGTGAATTTATTCCAACATCTGGTGTACCATCCATTAAGGAAGGGAATCCATTAAGTTATACATTATTTTTAATCGCTATTAACGATCTACTTTCAACTGTACCAGAAGCTGGCATACTGCTTTTTGCGGATGATGTAAAATTGTTTAAAAGTATTGGAAATTTCCGGGACTCGATTTGTCTTCAACGTGCTATTGATAATGTGTTACACTGGTGCGATGTCAACTGTATGTCATTGAACATCCGAAAATGTAAAACAATGAGTATATCTAAGTCAAAGTCGCCTATAACAACATCATATAAAATAATGAATGAACGCATTGAAAGATTAACCGAGTACTCTGATTTGGGCGTATTATTCACAACATCTTTAAAATTCAATAAGCACATCAAAATGATCATTACAAAGGGGATGATTACTTTGGGTTTTATTCGCGGCCTATGATAAACATTTTCCCCTAATACGCTTAAATTATTATATGCATCGATACTGCTACCAGTACTTGATTACTGTTCACCTATTTGGAATCCCTCTGAAGCTATAAATATCGTAATCAAATCGAGAGTGTACAAACACAGTTCCTGATGTATGCTTTAAGAAACAGTGAACAAAGAGATGAACGTTTTAGGTTTAGGACCTTACAAGGAAAGATTAGCTGTACTCAACATTGAATCATTGGCAAGAAGAAGAATAAACAATGGACTGATGTTCATGTATGATGTTGTCACCACACATCTCATGACACATCTTCTACACGATGTTATAAAAATTGAGCACAATCGATCTGAGGCAACATTGGTTGAAGTGTTCAATAAGGGACTCTATAGACATAATAAGAACCCTCTTGTTGTTTTTTGTAGGAATTTTAATTTTATCAATCAATGAATTTTTGGAATCAACAGGCCTTCGTTCCTATAAGGGACGAATAATAGAAATGTATGACTTCAAATTCGGCCTTCTTTAAATTAATATCCAACTATAAATATTAGTATAATTTTTTAATAATATTATGATTTATAAAATGTTATGTAGTCTGATGAGTAATAAGATAAGATAAATAAAAATATAAAAATAGAATTTGTAAAAGGCTGAGAAAAGTTGTGTGCTGCACAATCTCCTCAATAAGATCGGTCAACAAAAAACAGTTACTTAGTTACGTATCCACACCATCTTTAATTGCTTTTTTTTTATTACGAATCACCATACCGATAGGCTTTTTTAACCATCTTTTTTTACATAAATTCAAACCGAAAAGCAAAAAGTTTAATGTTTTTAGGGTTCCGTACTTTGAAAAAGTAAAAACCCTATTGGTGAAACTTCGGTGTCCGTCCGAATTGCTACATAATGTATTTACTTATAAACTAAAAGTGCAATGCAAGTGTTTTCCTACGCCTGCTGATAACAAAAAAATGTCAAATATTTGTTTTTATCTATATTTTATGGAAACGAAATAAGAGTTATTAAAACAAAAAGTTTTTTTTAAGGAATCGAGTTTGGTTTAGAAAAATCGAAAAAGATGGAAATATTTAAAAAAAATTCAACGAGTTTTTGACTGCTTAGTTTTTGAGTTATTGCCGAAAACGAACATTTTTTTCTGTCCTTCCCCTTGACTTTGAACATTACAAAAGAAAAGAATTAAAAAAATTCACGGTTGTAGGAATTTTGCATAAAAACCGTTTTTATGTTTTGGTTGTTATAATTTCAAATGTTCATTGGAGGGGGTTGGGTGTAAAAATTTCGCAAAAAAAATATTTTTGATCATGTCAAGTGGGATGTCATATGAAAGATGATTTTTTTTAGTGCAAAACAGTTTTTTTTTGTAATTTTTGAAAGCACAGTTTTCGACTTATTTTCGAAAATGTAAAATTTTGTTTTGTCCTCCCCCTTATCTGCGAACATTACAAAAGAAAAAATTTTAAAAAGCTCACGGGTGTAGAGATTTTGCTAAATCGAAACTGAAATTTTTTTTTGGTTGTTATGATTTCAAATTTTCATTGGAGTTTTGAAAAAATAGCTATTTATGTATTAAGGGCGTAAAGTATGTCTTTGCCGCTTGAGAGTGAAATTGTTGCTCGATGCGTTAGCCGAGAGCAACAACCACTCGAAAGCAAAAAAGATACTTTATGCCCGAATTGCATACAAGATTTTTTGTACGAGTAAGAATCTGTTTTATTTGCATAAATAAAAATACATAATATATTTACACAAAATAGTAAAATATTATTTGAGAAAATTTTTTTATCCAAGTAGTTTTTCGTTTGTTATTCATTTTCTAAAATTTCTATAGCAACCAACTTTTTTTTAAATTTCTATATGAAATTATTTAAAACATTTTGTTTTTCATTTCATTTCATTTCGTTTCGTAAGGTTATGTTGCTGGATCGATCAAAAACAAAATGGAAAGCGAAAGGAAAATGTTTGGACAGAATCTTGAATTTTCTGCAGGTTCATCAAGTATGATCCAACCACATCTATCAACAGATGAAAATATTCCAGACGAAATTTTGGGGGAAAACACTGAGCCAACGGTGTCTTATACTCTACAACCGGAAACTAGTGAAAGCTTTTATTTAGAAGATGGTTTAACTTTTACTAGTAAAAAAAATGTTTTAGAAAATTTAATTACCCCTCCGATTCCCGGCGTTACCATTCAAAACTGTTCTAACATAAATTTTAATTTTATAAACAAATAATCTAAATTTTGATTTTGCTATAATTTTTTATTATAGTTTTAATTATAGTATTGAAAATAAATATAGTATATTTAGCAATTGAAATATAATAAATTAGTTTTATTACAAAAATAGATAAATACATTTATTTATACACGAAAATAGACATAAAGTATACCTTGTTCTTTTGAGTTCGTTTGATGTTGTCAAAAATATTTACGCTTTAGGGCGTAAAAAAGTAATTTTAGGCATTGTTATTTCAATTTTAGGCATTGTTATTTCAATTGGAAAAAAAGGCCTGCTTTACGTACCATTTTTGAATCGCAAAAGTGCATTTTACGGTTTACTCGTACAAAAAATTATTTTTGATCATGTCAAGTGGGGTGTCATATGAAAGGTGATTTTTTTTGAAGGCAAAATAGTTTTTTTGTAATTTTCAAAAGCACAGTTTTCGATTTATTTTCGAAAATGTAAAATGTTTTTTGCCCTTCCCCCCCTTATCTGCGAAGTGCGAACATTACAAAAGAATAAATTTAAAAAAATGCACTGATGTAGGGATTTTGCTAAAGCGAAACCGAAATTTTGGTTTGCTTGTTATAATTTTAAATATTTATTTGCTTAAAGTAGGCTTCAACTAGAAATTTTGAAAAAAAAAATATTTTTCTACTTCAAGCTACGAAAATGTCATTTTAATATATAGTAAAACCTATGTGAAAGGGACACTTTTTCTAAGTAGTGACTGAAAATGTTTTCAGTCACTAGGACTGAAAGTAAATAAGTTTCGGTGGTCGCCTACAGGTGGTGGTTATTTAAAGGATTGAATATTTGAGATTGAATTTGATTTACTGTTTCTGTTGTTGTTTCGCTTGCTGTGTTTATTTCTGTCAATATCGCAGTATTTTGAAGGGATTGAATATTTTGAATATTTTGATCGAATCGAATCGAAACTAATCATTATATCAATTGTGTGTGATTAATTAATTAAACTAATAATGTTTTTTTTTCTATATCGGAGAAATCGGAGCGATAAAATAAAATTTGTATCAGATATATCGTATAGTTTTTTCCTCCGACAATTAACTGTCAGATATAAAATATATTCTCTGAGTTCTTTCCGCCAAAAAAAATAAAAAAAAATTTATTAAATAAATAAATAAATTTTATTAAAAAATTTATTTTTATTTGTTTTTAATTGAAACTGTACCTACAATTTTTTAAATTTATACTTTAAACGATGACTTCCAGTCGGTAAGAAAAATATCTGTAATATCTGTTAAAGTTTTTAGAGAAAATATATGAACTATTTTCATTATTCATATTGTCAAATTCATCTACTAAAAACATACAAAACGACAAAGTTAAATTTGACAGTGCAAAAAATAAACAAGATTGTATTTATATATAGCACTTTTACCAGTGTAAAATAATGTTACTATTATGTTCGCCTGTTATTATTCCATCTGTAGGTGAACACAATAATAGTATTATTTTACACTGGTAAAAATGCTATAGAGCAATTTCACGCAAGTTCAGCAAATTTTTGGGAAATTTTGACTTGACCCCTTTTAATTTTGATTATTTTTCGTTTATGGATAGTCTTTCATAAATAAAAAATACTAGTTCTCTTAGAATATTTTTTTTCGACCAGGGGTCTTCACAGGGTGCCCTCAATTTTTTGTTATTTTGTGATGTGAGTGCATTTTGACGAGCGATTGTAGAAAAACTACTGAATCGATTTTCATAAATGATATGCCGTTGAATAGGTATTAGAACAAAGTTTTTAAAAATGTACACTGTTAATTTTTTGAAATAATTTTAACGGTGTAACATAAGAAAAAAACGGTGTAATTGAAAAAAGATGGCATAGCCATTTTTTTTTTTTTTTGTAAACCAAATTGAAGCTTATTTTATATCTAACCACTTGTGAAAGTTTCGGACACGCGTTATTTTTTGTTTTAAAGATAAAATTCGTTGTGCATATGACTGTCGGGAATCAGTTTTTTTGTGGTCTGAAGGAAAATTATAAAAATGGCGTTATAAACTAAAATACATTTTTTTTATGTTAAATATCAAATATTTTATTATTAAATGAACTTTTTAAAAAGCAATTTCAGTCAAGCTCTGCAAAATTTTGCGACATTTTAACTCGACCCTTTTTAATTCGGTTTATTTTTAGTTTATAGATAGCCTTTGATAAATGAAAAATACGACTTCAAGTAGAATTTTTTTTAAATATAATAATATAAATTATTATATTTTTAAATATAATAATATAATTATAATAACAATATAAATATAATAACAAACAACAGTAATGCTACGCGTCATTTGGTTGAAAAAAGTAAAACTCTACATGAAAATAATTTTCAGCATTCATCTGCGACGGATAAAAGAGGTGTTTCCACAACAGATATAAATGTTGTGGAGCAGTTCTATAAAAGTGATGAAATCAGTAGATTATTGTCAGGCAAACGAGATTCAATATCTTTTAAAAAAGGAGATGAGCGCATAAAAACACAAAAGCGCTTATTGCTATGTACATTAAATGAAGCTTATGTGGAGTTTAAAAATAAGTTTCCTGATGTGAAAATAGGATTTACTAAATTCACGTCCCTTCGACCACAAGAATGTATAAAATTATCCCAAGGAGTTCATAATGTGTGCGTGTGTACCATACATCAAAATATGAAACTAATGATTCAACACTCTAAGATGTCTTGGATTACTGATGCTGCTTTCCAGAATTATAAAACATTAATTGACTTTGTTTCATGTGGTGAATTAACAGAAGATTGTCATACTTTGAAGTGCAATGAATGTTCAAAAAAACTTCAACAACTGGAAGAAAAATTACTAAATGATATTGACGTTAAAGGAATCCTTCAAGTCAAATATCAACAATGGAATACCACTGATCGATGCAATTTGGATACTTTAATAGAAACTGTAGAAGAATTTATGAAAAAATTTATTTACCGTATACAAATTTTGATACCACACAACATTCATTGAGGAAAAAAAAATTAGAAGCAGGAAGTGCTTCGTTCAAGGGGATTTTTCTGAAAACTACGGCTTCATAATTCAGGATGCGGTTCAAGGCTTTTATTATAATAATTCACAAGCTACTATTCATCCATTTGTCATTTATTTTAAAAGTGCCGCAAGTGAATATATACAGCACCGAAGTTTTATACTCATTTCGGATATAAACGATCACAACAGTACTGCAGTCCATCTTTTCATTACAAAACTTATTGAATTCTTCAAAACGCATACAAATTCTAATATAACGAAAATAATTTATAATATTGACGGTGCACCTTCTCCATACAAAAATAAACATAACCTAATTAACTTATGCCACCACAAAAAAGACTTTAAGGTTGATGCAGAATGGCATTTTCATGCTACCAGCCATGGAAAGGGACCTTGTGATGGAATTGGTAGTACACTGAAGCATTCTGCACACCGTTATAGTATAGGGAGCAAAGATATTATTGATACACCAAAAAAACTTTTCGAATGGGCTTTAAAATGGGAATCTACCATGAACTTTGGATACGCCGATAAAAATGAATATCAATTAACAAAAGAAAAATTACAAAATCGATATAAAAATGCGATTACTATAAGTGGAACTCAAAAATTTCATTCTTTTGTACCATTAGATACTAAGACAATAAATGTAAAAATGTTTTCCAACTCAAAAGAAACTTTTAAAATGTAAAATAAGTAAATAATTTTTAATAACTATATTTATTTTCTTTAACCTACATATATAATTTGTATGATACTTTAAATAGTTTATTCAATAATTAAATATTTGTAATTTAATGTTAAAATACAATCTTTTACTTTATGACCATAATAACATAATACGAACATAATACTTCTCCATTCAAAAGTTCCTAAATAGATTTTGTTATTTATACGGTTTTTTCGTTTGCAGTCGAGACTGTCAAATTATTTTTTATAAGAGTGACAAGTGATTACTAAAAGTGACAAATAAACATTTCATTTTTTTATGCCATCTAATACAAAGAAAATAATTGCAGAAGTGTTTTCCTATTCAAAAGAAACTTCTGTTTGCAAAATAAGTAAATCATTTTTAACAATTGTATTTATTTAATTTATTGTACTACATATATAATTTTTATAATATTTTAAAAAATTCATTTAATAATAAAATATTTGATATTTAACATAAAAAAAATATACTTTAGTTTATAACGCCATTTTTATACTTTTCCCTCAGACCACAAAAAAACTGATTCCCGACAGTCACAACGAATGAGCACACAACGCATGCACAACGAATTTTATCTTACAAACAAAAAATAACGCGTGTCCGAAACTTTCACAAGTGGTTAGATATAAAATAAGCTTCAATTTAGTTAAAAAAAAAAAAAGGCTATGCCATCTTTTTTTCAATTACACCGTTTTTTTCTTATGTTACACCGTTAAAATTATTTCAAAAAACTAACAGTGTACATTTTTAAAAACTTTGTTCTAATACCTATTCAACGACATATCATTCATAAAAATCGATTGAGTAGTTTTTCTACAATCGCTCGTCAAAATGCACTCACATCACAAAATAACAAAAAATTGAGGGGCACCCTGTGAAGACCCCTGGTCGAAAAAAAAATTCTAAGAGAACTTGTATTTTTATTTATGAAAGACTATCTATAAACAAAAAATAATCAAAATTAAAAGGGGTCAAGTCAAAACGTTGTTGAATCTTCGTGAAATTGCTCTATATAATTTTTCACTCCATACCGATTGCTCCATGTTTATAAGTCCTATATTCGTCCCTGTATGGAGTACTGCTGTCAAGTTTGGGGTGCTGCCTCAGTTTCCATCTTGGCCCTCTTGGACTCTGTTCAAAAGCGAGCTATACGAATTGTAGGTGATCGAACTTTGACATCAAATCTTGATTCCCTACAACATCGTCGCACTGTTGCTGACCTCGTTGTTTTTTACAAATATCGTCATCAGCAGTGCTCAGATGAAATCAGCGGCATCATGCCTCAAACTTATTCTTACCCCCGTTCCACTCGGCAATCGGCTGCCGCAACCAGTGAAACGGTAAAGATCCCGCGCTGTCATACTGGCAGATCGCAGAGAGACTTCTTTGTCCGAACTGCGTACAAATGGAATAGTTTGCCGGAACACTTAGTCTCAGGTGGCTTCAACCCACAGATGTTTAAAAAAAGCGTTAATCTACACCACAGAACGCGAGTTGTTGTGGGACCCAGGTCTAGACCTAGGTCTTAAAAGGTATTTATGTGTTGTTGTGACACATCTTCTAAACACAACACATTTTATTAAAAAAAAAAAAAATATATAAATACAATCTTGTTTATTTTTTACACAAATTTACATATGTCGTTTTTAGGGTTACCAACTGAGTATTTTTCATCCGGAGACTCAGGGTTAGCCGGCAAATCTCCGGGCTTAGGGTTTGGAAGGCAAATCTCCGGGCGAAATAATAATTACATAAAAAACAAAAAAACAAAACAAAACGAAACTGTGTTTTAGAAAACGGGTTCATCAACCTGCGTTCCAAGGTAATGATGAACGCTTTTTTTAAGCCTCTGCGGATTGAAGCCACCTGAGACAACGGATGTCGGCAAACTATTCCGTTTGTATGCAGTTCGAACAAAGAAGTCTTTCTGCGATCTGCCAGCATGACAGCGTGGGATCTCGACCATTTGATTGGTTGTGGTAGCCGATTGCCGAGTGGAACGGGGGTAAGAATAAGTTTGAGGCATGATGCTGCTGGGTTCATCTGAGCACTGCTGATGACGATATTTGTAAAAAACAACGAGGTCAGCAACAGTGCGACGATGTTGTAGGGAATCAAGCTTTTATGTCAAAGCTCGATCACCCACAATTCGTATAGCCCGCTTTTGAAGAGTCCAAGAGGGCCAAGATGGAAACAGAAGCATCACCCCAAACTTGACAACAGTACTCAATACAGGGACGAATATAGGACTTATAAACATGGAGCAATTGGTATGGAGTGAAAATTTTTTTGCATCTATTTAGGAGGCCGAGTTTTTTAAAGCTTTTTACGAGCTTTTTGCCCTCGCCATTACATGATCGTTCCAGAGTAGGTAATTTGAAACTGTGACACCCAATAAACGAATGTTTTTACATTCACCCATTGGTTTATCACACATACTGAATAAAACGTCTTTGGGAAACTCGGTCTTTGATCTGGAAACAATCAACAGCTCTATTTTGGTATAGTTGAAATTGACCAGGTTTTTGTCACCCCAATCGGTGACTTTTTTTTAGGTTTTTATTCACGTTTATGGCAGCGTCTCTCCGGGCAACCTTTTGAAAGTTAACCTTTTAAAGGAAAGGGCTCGAACGACTTGTGCAGAGTGCTATCATCTGCAAAACTAATTATTGGGTTGCTGGTGATTTTCAACAATTCGTTGATATAAATCAAAAATAGGGTTGGGGACAATATTGATCCTCGAGGTACACCAGCGTTAATTAGTTTAGACTCAGAAGAAAATCCGTCTAAGGAGAAATGTATCGGTTGGATAGAAAATTTTGAATCAGCTTCACAACATTGGGATGAAAACCATACGCAACGAGCTTGTTGATTAAGTTGGCATGCCAGACACGATCGAATGCCTTGGGGATGTCTAAAGCGATAACGTATGTTTCACTACCTCTATCAGGTATGCTGTTCCAACAATGCGCTACATAGTTTAAGAGATCAGTAGTTGATCTTTTGTTTATTGTTTATATTGGGTTAATGTTAATAGTTTTATGTTGTTAATTTTGAATGGTTTTGACATTTGAAACTAATTAGTTGCCCATATAAAACTGTGCGTATCTTAATTTTACTATTAAATAATAAATATCAGTCAAATGAAAATAATCTCAAACAAAACAATGACAATAAAAGAAAATGTTATTGATGGAGATTAAATTAAATTAAATTTTTATCATATATATAAGACACAAGCCACGAAAAAGCGTAGCCATAGGAAAGAAGAGAATACAGAAGAGAATACAAAAAGGTATACAAAAATCAGAAAAGACTAAAATAAACGAAACAAATAAACGAAATTTTTGAATTTCTTCAAAACCCCCGATATAGAAGTCTAATCATCTTTTAGCACAAACAAAATCGTGAGCTTGTAGCGCAATTTTGAAATTAAAACTCAATATAAAAAAGTTCAAAAAATTGCCATAACGCCAACTGGAAAAATAAAACTCCATATAAAAAAAATTCAAAAGCATTTAATTAAAAACACTAATCCAATTTTTGTTCCAATGTTAATTGTTTACACTAGTTTACAAATTTTGAACTTTTTTTGTCTCCCTGAATAAAACCCAACTTTTCATATAGATTTGGACCTCCTGAACACGAATATCAGATTCATTTTTTTTGGTTAGCTCTTGTTTTTGAGATATTCACGAAAAACCAATTTTTTCGGTGATCAAAAATGTTGTTTCGGTTTTTGGGTCTCATATTTTACAAAACAAAAAAATTAAAAATATTAATGAAACTAGTGCATAGTAAATATGCTAACAAGCCTTTTTAAGCTATATTTTGTAAAAATCCATTAAGGATTCTGGAAGTTACAGTCGAAAAAAGTTGCAAAAATACGAAAAATTCACGTTTTTCTAAAAATTTTCCATTTTCAACACCATAAATTTTGAACAAATAAAGACACTAATTTTTTTAAATTTCTTGGAGCCTATAGTAGCTTTAATTTTCCTTCTTTTAAGCTGAAAGATACGAGTATTGGTGCAGTTTGCACCAAGTTATTCAAGTTTTACCAAAGAAAGTCAAAACTCAAAATTTGGAAAAAAAATTTAACTATAAGAATAATTTAAAATCTGCAACATAATTGATTTGTATATAAGTTGTTTTCGTGGTATATCTAGCTCCCCCCACCTCGGACTTATTTTAGAAGTTAGAAAATATCAGTTAGTTGATTATGAAATGTGTTTTTTGACAAAAGTTGTATTTTATTTGTATATGATTTTTCTCGAAATTGAGATTTTTTTTGTGAAGTTTTTTGACATGATCTAGCTCCTCCCACCTCGGACTTATTTGAGGAGTTAGAAAATATCAGTTAGTTGATTATGAAATGTCTTTTTTTGACAAAAGTTGTATGTTATTTGTATATGATTTTTCTCGAAATTGGGATTTTGTTGTGAAGTGTTTTTGACATGTACTAGCTTCACCCATCTCGGACTTATTTTAGGAGTTGGAAAATATCAGTTAGTTGAATGTCTTTTTTTGACAAAAGTTGTATGTTATTTGTATATGATTTTTCTCGAAATTGGGATTTTGTTGTGAAGTGTTTTTGACATGTACTAGCTTCACCCATCTCGGACTTATTTTAGGAGTTGGAAAATATCAGTTAGTTGATTATGAAATGTCTTTTTTTGACAAAAGTTGTATTCTTTTGTATATGATTTTTCTCGAAATTGAGATTTTTTTTGTGAAGATTTTTGACATGATCTAACTCCTCCCACCTCGGATTTATTTTAGGAGTTGGAAAATATCAGTTAGTAATGAAGATATGCAGTTCTTATAAATAGGGTGATTCTTTTAGCAGTATGTATTATGTAACTTCTACAAATAAAACAATAAATAAACTTGACTTTACACTTTACTAACAATTTATGTTGCTTTACAAGGCAGCTATCACTAATGATTTATTGATTTCTAAAAACAATGCACTATGTAAAATTTATATTTGTAATATTTTTTCTTTTTTAAACAATATTTTACTTAAATGTTTGGAATTAAATTTATCCTCAGAGAGATTATACTTGCAACTAATCATACGACAATTATCTACTTAAAAAGAAACCTCATTAAACTAATCAAACAAAAGTTAGGAAAACCGAAAAACTATCAAAAAAGAGAAGTATGTAATTGCTTTGTTAAATTAAACTTAAAATGATCATAAACGTAAGGAGTAACACAAGGCGGGCGGTGATAGCAAAAAATTTACATTATCAAAAAACAAAAACAAAAAAAAACAAAAAAGAAAAGAAACAAACCTTACAGGTATTAATAGACATAAATAGGGGCTTAACTTTATGGTGCTTGAACTAACTTAAATAGTTCTGATGCTATGATGTTTTGCCTCTCCTCTCAATTCATTATCTTTTGTTTATATTTTTCTATATACGTCTCATATCGATCCAATTCCCAACTTCGAAAATAAAAATGGAAATTATACTTTACTATTTCAAAATAATTCTTTACTGATGTTTGAGAACGACTGAACTTTTAAAATTATTATTTATGGCACAGTAAATTAAGTAAAATATTATTTTTTCCAAACTTTGAGTTTTGATTTTCTTTGGAAAAACTTGAATAACTTGGTGCAAACTGCACCAATATTCGTGTGCTTCAGCTTAAAAGAAAAAAAATTGAAACTACTATAGGCTCCAAGAAATTAAAAAAAATTAGTTTCTTTATTTGTTCAAAATTTATGGCGTTGAAAATGGAAAATTTTTAAAAAAACGTGAATTTTTCGTATTTTTGCAACTTTTTTCAACTGTAACTTCCAGAATCCTTAATGGATTTTTACAAAATATAGCTCAAATGGTTTGTTAGCATATTTACTATGCACTAGTTTCATTAATATTTTCAATTTTTTTGTTTTGTAAAATATGAGACCCAAAAACCGAAACAACATTTTTGATCACCAAAAAAATTGGTTTTTCGTGAATATCTCAAAAACAAGAGCTAACAAAAAAAAAATGAATATGATATTCGTGTTCAGGAGGTCCAAATCTATAAGAAAAGTTGGGTTTTATTTCGGGAGATTTTTCTTGTAAACTAGTGTTATTGCAAATGGCTTGAATCAGTAGGGCTATGATTTAGGAGGTTTTGATTTCTTTCAAATTTTAATCTCATTTCAATTTCAATTTATGCTTTGCTTGCGGATAGACGTATATTATTTTGGATTGTGATTTTTTTTCAGGCTTAAAAAAATATGTATTTTAAAATTTGTGCAAATGCTCAGGGGTCCCCTAGTTTAATTATATTTTTGTATATCATAAAATCTCCGGGTCGCGTGCTTCCAAGAGTTGGTAACCCTAGTCGTTTTGTAAGTTTTTAGTAGATGAATTTGTAAATATTATCATTTATATTTACAAGCGTAGAAAAAATAGCGTTTTCTACGCGTGGTAAAAACGTTTTTGCGTTCCTGAAGAAACCGTTCAGTCACGCAAAAAGAGACGTTTTCACCACTTGTATAAAAATCTATTATTTTTATCATGTCAAGTGGGCTGTCAAATTAAAGGTGATTTTTTTTGTAGTGCAAAACAGTTTTTTTGTAATTTTTGAAAGCACAGTTTTCGACTTATTTTCGAAAATGTAAAATTTTTTTTCAATCCGTAACAGGAAAATCAAAAACTATGTATAGAACAACCGTAATTCATCATGACGAAAGCTCATTCCTTCTTTCATAATACTTGCATGACCCAGTTTTTATTATTATTGATACAAGTTAAAAAAATTATTGTTAAAAAAAAATGAATGACAATGAATCAATCAACTTGCAATTGCATGAGCATACAAAATACATTTTATATAAAACTGGGCACAATATCATTCTGGCTATAACTCATTAAAAATTGTTTTCGTTCTAAAGTAGCTGCTCGTTCATTTGTGAAATTAAAGTGAAACATGTAGGTAACGTTCCTTAATTGCTGGATAATCTCAGCTTACATACCGGGTGTTAATCTCTGATTAAGTAAGTAATATGGTTTTGAATGTTAAAAAGTAGCAGGTTGGAGTCATCCTTGAATGTAATATAAACGATACATTGATGTATGAGGTAAGTAACTTTTTAATTTTTTTCTTAGCACAAATTTGTCTATTTGTAATGTGGGAAATATACCCACCTTTATAAAATGTAACAGACAGATATTTTTAGTGTTATCTTTGTCTCTAGCTTCATGTCAAATACGGTAATAAACTGAGCTGTGTCTGAAGAGCAATTCCTCTTTGATTATCGGTTGGTTCCTAGTTATAGATATAAGCTGGTACGCCTTTGCAGGTATTATCAGTGAAAAGCACTCAGTTGTAGTGTTCAACACTCCCACATCTTCGCGGGCTTTGGACAAATTGGTAGATATGCTGGCTTATTCATTCAGTGACGTCGCAGACACAAGAGTCAAGGTCCTTAAATCTTATAACGAAGAGTTGAGATATGTGAAAAATTTTTCTAAAAGGCATTATTGTAATAAAAAGTAGGCGTCCTCTGAGTCGTCAAGATTTCGCAAAGTTTAAAAACAAATCCTACTATCAAATGTGCTGTCAAAACTTTGCAGATTATATTATTAGTATACAGATAAAATCTTGCAGGCTGTTTGTGGAGTTTAAAAACTATAAGTCTCTTATGGCCTTGATGACTTGATAGTGTTATCCCTGCGGACATTCAAAAATCATATCCTCACTGAAAGTTAGTTTCAAATACTGCCTTGTATGTATGAAAATGGTCCGAAGTAAAAGTAATCATTATACGTAAGGAGAGCAAGCGATGTCATTGTAACCCTAAAGGTATAAGGCCATTAGTCTGTCTTTTTATCTCTTGAATACATTGAGAAAAATAATAGAAGAGTTTTACAGATATTCAATTGAACTAACATTGCTGTCAGCGTCCCAACATGCATACTGAAAGGGTAAGGCGGTGGAAACAGGCTAACAATTCCTTACACGTCCAATTAAGAAATATCTTGACTGCAATGAATGGTTGTTTGTTTTATGGTTGTTTTCTGTGATACCGATAGGGCCTTCATCAGATTTTTTTGATTGTTTCACTAGCAAGTTTGTAAGAAGAGGCAAACCGAAAATTGGAGTACTATCACCTCTTCTCGATAACTTGTTCATAAAAAAAATGTTGCTAAGCCTCAAGGTCTGGGCTAAAAGGTGATCGCTTATGTGAATAATTTTGCTATTGACATCTTCGCTAAATATCCTTGTATACTCTTAGGGATTTACTACAAAGTGTGCTTTGCATTCTCTCTAAATGTACCGACAGTTATGAACTTAGCGCAATACAAAATATTCGGAATTGGTTCTGTTCTCTATAGGAAGCGCTAATTACATAATTTTAACCCTTCAATTTTGAACGGCTAATTTCTTAGATCTTATTCTGGACAGTAAATTTAGCTAGAAATGCAACATTGTCAAGAGACATTGACCTTAAATGAAGTGTAAAGTTTTGAACTTGCTTTTTTATTTATTTATCGTAATTCGATATTTACTTTAATGATTGAACCACTGAAAAGAGTTTTCTTATTATTCGCTTCATAAATTTGAGTTTCAATTAAATTTTCTTTTTAATCACATTTATTTATAAGTTATATGAAAACATTTCTAAGAAAATTCAAAACCTTTTATTCAATCTCACCAAGATAAATTTTATGGTTTTCTTTTGTTAAAGTTTATTGGTGTGGAAACATATTGTTCCTTATTTAACGATTATTATAACTTTAATCGAAATAAAATTTTTAAACTATAACGAATACAATCGTCATCAAAGCTCTGAACCTTTTCAAAAAAGAAGTTCAACGTTTTTCCGTTTTTCAAGCTGAAAGAAAATTCCGTTTTTCAAGCTGAATGATTTATGTGTTGATTGTCGAACAAGATTTTGTGGACTGATTTTGTTTTTTCGTATGGTTTGAAAAGCTATCTCCAGTTTTGCTTTTTACATCTTTGATATCGTACGGGTTGAATGTTGTTAATTTAACTTACTAAATGATATATTTTTTTGTTAACTCTTTTTGTTGAGATTTTAATTTGTATTAAAGCCTGGTAAACATAAATAAAAACATAAATCAATTTTGACGACCACGGATTGAATAATAAGGTCAAATCCTTATAGATTTTTTTTCAATACCCCATTTTAAAAACACAATACAAACATTTTTGTTTGAATAGGAAGGTACACGAAATCTACTTCCATCGCTTGCAATTTCATTAGCATTTTGTATGTACTTTTACGCTTCAGCAGCTTTCTATTTTTGCTTCATTGATTTGATATTTTGAGTTACGGGAAAACGATGCCAGTTTTTTCATCAATCATTGATATCTTCATCATTATCATCGCGGTTATCTGCTAGCGCAGGTTTTTGGTGTCTCCATCAATTGGTGTCCCTTTTCTGTGCCGTCCTTTTCATTTTCCCAAGCTAACTTGACGTTGTCAATCATTGTACATGGCCTATTCAATTCCTTTTTCTTTCCTCAATTGTCCTTACTAGATAAAGTTCTTCTCACAACCTACTAAAAACTTTCTCATTCGTCACTTTGTCAATCCATCTGGTTTTAAGTTTTCTTCTCCATATCCACATTTCGAAACTTTCTATTTTCTTAATTCCTTTCTTTCACAATCGTACAAGAAAACACTCTAAACAAAATACTTTATCAATCTTGTAGGGTTCCGTTTTTTATAACGAGCCTTATTGGTTAGAGTACAACTTGTTTTTCCCATTAAATTCATTATCTCGTAAACTATAAATACAACGGACCTGAAATTTAAGATCCGTAAAAACTATCCTATCCACACACGATGTAGAGTATGTAGTCCATGCCACCTGGGTAAAGCTGACAAGATTATGTGTAGTTGAGACGGGCAGAATAGATACTCATTATACTTAATAATGGGCAGAGTAGATACTCATTATTCTACATCATATAGCGTGTCATTGGCAGATTAAAACCAATGAAATACAAGAGTCTAAAACTCACATTTGACCAAGACAATTTTAATTATTTATCTGTTATTATATTAAATTCCTAAGAGCGACTGAAACTCAAAAACTAATGTACTCGTTGTCATAACTTATTCATCTACATATTTAAACGGTAACTTAATATTCCTATACATATAATTTACAAATACTTTTTACATATTTTTAAGGCCTTCCAAAAAATATATTACAACTCTCCCCCGTTTAAATATAAGTTTCCATTAATTAAATATAAGTTTTCATTAAATAAATCTAGGTTTCATTAAATTAATCTGCAGAATTTAAGAAGATACAAAAAAAAATGCATATTGCAAAAACATTATTAAAATATTGCGACGCTGGTGCATAGGCTGACTTCACCACAGCTCTGGAAACATAGTGTTCTGGATATATAATGAGCTAATATCCATAAAATACTTTAATTAAAAGCTAACAAATATTATGGACTTCGTAGTTCTAATAATAAAAATATTAAAGCAGGCAGTAGTATCCCAACAAACATAAATTCTGTTGTACGAGAACAAGTAAAAAAAATTTTATCGGAATTGACAAAGCGGAAGTTAGGATGTATAACTGTTGTAAACCGTATTAAATGTGTATGTACCAAATTTCATCCAACTCGATTATCAGGTACAGAAGTTATTGAGCTTCCAAAATAACAGATGCTTGGAGGACCCCCTACCACTTTGTTCACTATCGCTAAAACAACTAATCAGTTCCTTGCCATACATGTTTGCATTTTTTTCCAAAGTGTCATCAAAATTGGTTCACGAACGAATGCTGTGTGCTCCCAACAAACATTGAAAAAATGCTGACACAGTAAACAGGTGTTCGGGAGACCCCGTACCACTTATCCCAATATTGTCCAAAAACTAATCAGTTCCTTGTCATTTAAGTTGCCATCTTTTTCCAAAGTGTCATTAGAATTGATTAACGAATGAAGTCTGTATGCTCCCAACAAACTTTCAAAACAAAGTGTGAAAAGTCAGCAGTTGTATGGTAGACCCCCCGCCAGTTTGATCAATGTGTCCCAAAAGATGATAATTATCTTCTTACACTAATTGGAACCCTATTCCATAAGTCTCATCATAATCACTTCATTATTGTAGGCTGTAGTGTGCATAAAGACACTGAAAAAACTTCAAAAAAGTACAAAAAATTTTTTTTTACCGGAAGTAAAAAACCGGAAGTTGGGATGCAGAACCATTTTAAACCGTACTACATACTCATGTAGCAAGTTTCATCCAATTCGCTTATCAGGTACAGCAGTTATAGAGCTTTCAAAAAAACAGGTGCTCCCGGGACCCCCCACCACTTTGTTCACTATCGCTCAAAAACTAATGAGTTCTTTGCCATACATGTTTGCATTTTTTTCCAAAGTGTCATCAAAATTCATTCACGAACGAATGCTGTGTGCTCCCAACAAACATTGAAAAAAGTGTGACACATTAAACAGGTGTTCGGGAGGACCCCCACCACTTATTCCAATATTATCCAAAAACTAATCAGTTCTTTGTTACTTAAGTCTCCATCTTTTTCCAAAGTGTCATTAAAATAAATTAATGAATGAAGTCTGTATGCTCCCAACAAACTTAAAAAACAAAGTGTGAAAAGTCAGCATTTGTATGGTAGACCCCCCACCACTTTGATCAATGTGTCCCAAAACATGATAATTGTCTTTTTCCACTAACTGGAACCAACCCTATTCCATAAGTTTCATCATAATCACTTCATTATTGTAGGCTGTAGTGTGCATATAGACACTGAAAAAACTTCAAAAAAGTACAAAAAAAATTTTTTTACCGGAAGTGAAAAACCGGAAGTTGGGATGCAGAACTATTGTAAACCGTACTACATACTCATGTACCAAGTTTCATCCGATTCGCTTATCAGGTACAGAAGTTATAGAGCTTTCAAAAAAACAGGTGCTCCAGGGACCCCCCACCACTTTGTTCACTATCGCTCAAAAACTAATCAGTTCTTTGCCATACATGTTTGCATTTTTTTCCAAAGTGTCATCAAAATTCATTCACGAACGAATGCTGTGTGCTCCCAACAAACATTGAAAAAAGTGTGACACATTAAACAGGTGTTCGGGAGGACCCCCACTACTTATTCCAATATTGTCCAAAAACTAATCAGTTCTTTGTTACTTAAGTCTCCATCTTTTTCCAAAGTGTCATTAAAATAAATTAATGAATGAAGTCTGTATGCTCCCAACAAACTTAAAAAACAAAGTGTGAAAAGTCAGCATTTGTATGGTAGACCTCCCACCACTTTGATCAATGTGTCCCAAAACATGATAATTATCTTTTCACACTAACTGGAACCCTATTCCATAAGTTTCATCATAATCACTTCATTATTGTAGGCTGTAGTGTGCATAAAGACACTGAAAAAACTTCAAAAAAGTACAAAAAAAATTTTTTTACTGGAAGTGAAAAACCGGAAGTTGGGATGCAGAACTATTGTAAACCGTACTACACACTCATGTACCAAGTTTCATCCAATTCGCTTAGCAGGTACAGAAGTTATAGAGCTTTCAAAAAAACAGGTGCTCCAGGGACCCCCCACCACTTTGTTCACTATCGCTCAAAAACTAATCAGTTCTTTGTCATACATGTTTGCGTCTTTTTCCAAAGTGTCATCAAAATTCATTCACGAATGAATGTTTTATGCTCCCAACAAACATAACTTTATGGAAAAAACCACCTGTTGTATGGTGGACCCCCCAACCCTTTATCCAATGTGCTCCAAAAGCTGATAAGATTTTTGTCATGTTATTTAAAAGCTTTTCGCAACGTTTCATGAAAATCGATCGGTAATTGTAGGCTACAGTAGGGATAAACACATGAAAACAAAACTTTTTAACCGGAAGTGACAAACTGGAAGTTGGTATGCAGAAATATTGGAAACAGTACTAAAACCTTATATACTAAGTTTCAATAAGATCATAGCTCGGGATCAGAAGTTATTCAAGATTTAAACTTAGAGGTGTTCGGGAGACCCCCTGCCATTTTGTCCAAATTTAAAATGAATCCAGACCTTCTATTTTCAAGTGAACCTGTATCATTTGCCAAAGTTTCATCAAGATCCTATGCAGAAAACTCACCCACCCACCCACCCACCCACGCACACACAGACGTACACCAAATTTTTTTTTGGCTATTTAGATAGAGGATGGTCCAAAACAAAAGAAAAAATAAAATTTGGGGTATGTAAGATTTTTTTTTTTTCACGATAGATTGCATTACTTCACACAATTTAAAATTGTGGTGAAGTAAAAAAAAATACTTTTCCAAAATGAAAAGTAGCAAAAATTTCTCAAATATATTAAATGCTTATAACTAGTACCGGTAATATGCTAATCTTACCTAAACATAATTCTATTCTAAACACATATACAGCTACTAACCTAACTTATAACTCTATTACAATATTAAACAATATTAAAGACTATTATATCGTAATCTTTGGGGTTCTCTCCTAACTCTTTTTGACCGTCTTATTATAAATTCAGGAGACTCTGCAACAGATCTAGACCTCTTTTTAGTTCCCGAAAAATCATTATTAGCGGACTTATTTGAAAAATTAAAGTCGTCTGATTCTATTAACGGAATTTTCATACCCGGGTGTTCCGTTTCATTTAAATTACTATACTTTATTTGATTTTGATGAACATATCTTACAAAATTTTGAACGTTAATCAAATATGTTAGTGGACTGATACACTCTAACACTCTAGCTGGTAACCAATTTAGATGCGATCTAAAATGATTTCGGTAAAGAACCTTATCACCAGGCTTGAACGCGTTATTACATGATGATTTATTTTCGACATTGAATCTAACACTTTTTTTGACATATTTGGTTGACTTTGACTTTCAACTTTTTCAATAGTATTTTCATTAATAATTTTTGAATTTTTTAAGAGGTCTAAAAGGGTTTTCGGCTTATAAGAGAACACCATTTCAGTAGGAGACTTCTTGGTTGTCATGCTTGGAGTATTTCTATTTATAAACAAAAACTTACTAATACGAGACTGAATTGACATATTTCTCTCTGGACCAATCAAAAATTTATATAAAACTATTTTAAAGTTTGAACGCATCGTTCAGCTTGCCCATTCGATTGCGGGTGGTACGGCGGTGAGTGTGTTAACTTAATGCTATGACCATCGCAGAATTTTTTAAATTCAAAACTTGTGAACGGAGGACCATTATCAGTAACCAATTCCTCACATAGACCTAAACATGAAAAAATTATCATTAATTTTTCAATTAATGAACACGCATTTGTTGATCTCATTGGTACGACATTAATACGTCGCTTTAATAATGAAACAACGTATTCGCAAAAGTGTAGTTTCGAGATAATTGGGTTTAAAGATTTTTCGATTTTCTGATTTTCGTAAACTCGGCAGCACTATTGAATGAATAAAGATATTGGAAAAAAAAATTTCTGCCAATTAATCTTGACTAATTTCCCCATAGCATATTAAAATTTCACATTGGTACCTGCTGGCTTTTCTACCTAAAAAGAGGTGAAAAGTCAATCAGGTACCTTATACGTTATTTCATATTTCATATACGTTATTTCATTTTGCATGGAAGTACGATTAACCTAAAACTAATCATTATTGAATTAACGCATAATATTCTTACAATTTTTTATTTATATGAACCGGCATATCATGTAGTAATGAATGATGCTTATACAATATTTTAGATTTACCATTTCGTGTGGCGATCGTAATGTATGTAAAGTATACGACGCTGATTTTACCCAAGTTATTATTCTGTAAGAATTGAAATATTGTACATGCATTTACGCTGTTTCAATATTTAACCAAATTCAAATTTGCATGTACGTTAATTAACAACATATTAATTTTCACCCCCAGTTATAAAAAAATTGGAAAATATTAAAATGCCACTTTATAGACATCCTTATGGGGAATGCAGCGCACCCTTTATATAATAACAACGTATATATGGCATACGTTATTTCATTATTAAGGCGACGAATATATTTTGAAAAAGAGTCGACAAACAATAAAAATGTTCTGCCAGCGAAATAAAAAAAGTCCAGATGGACACGTTCCATTGGAGATAAACTTACTGCCCATTTTGAAAGCACCACTTCTTTTGGTTTATTTAGTGACTGTTGACAGACAAGACAAGAGTTTACATATGATTCGATATTATCATCAATTCCATCCCACCAAATATATGACCTAGCAAGTATTTTCATTTTTACCATTCCTGCATGGTTTTGATGCAATAGCGTAAGACATTTTGGTTTTAGTGAGTTGGGAATAACAATGCGATCTCGATAAAAAATACATTCATTTTCTATACTTAAACTTAATCGTTTCGAAAAATAAACCTTGACATAATCTGAAATTGTTTCAGGCCATCCATTTAAAATATAATCATAAATTTCAGATAAAATGGTGTCAATTTTGGTTTGACTTTTTATTTCTTCAAAACATAAGGGAAAATCATTTGAATTATTAAAATAACATATTCGCACATCTTCTATATCTGTATTGTCATTTAATGGTAAGCGGGATAAGGCATCCGCATTTGCAACTTTTCTTGCTGGCTTAAATTTTATATTATATTTGAACATCGATAGGTAAACAGCCCACCTCTGTAATCTAGCTATAGCAACAGCGGGGGTACCTTTTTTAGGGTTAAAAATTTCCTGCAAACTTTGATGATCCGTACATTTCAAAAATTCTTTACCTAATAAATATTTTTCGAATCTTTTTACCCGAATACCACCGCCAGCGCCTCTCGATGCAGTTGTGAGTAATTTCTTTCAGCAGCGGATAGGGTACTTGAGGCAAACATCACCGGCTTCTCTGATCCATTGACAATGTGTGATAGCACACAGCCCACACCATAAGGACTAGCATCTATAGTTAAGACAATTGGTTTTGCAGGATCGTATAGTTCCAATATATTATTTGACAAAATTAGTTTTTTTGCTTCCTCGAATACTTTTTGACATTCTGTAGACCACAAAAAAGGAACATCACGATGAAGAAGTTGATAAAGTGGGTATAACTTTGCTGACAAATTAGGTAAAAATCTTCCATAGTAGTTAATAAGCCCTAAAAATGATTGAAGCTGTTGTAGATTTTTAGGTTCAGGTGCATTAACTAAAGCCTCAACTTTTGTTCCGTCTGGTTGAATACCATCACTCGAGATTATATGACCAAGATATTTAACGCTTGTTTCTAAAAATTTACACTTAGACAAATTTATTCGAACATTGTGATCATTAATTTTTTTAAGAACGGAAAACAAATTTTCTTTACATTCAACCAAGGAATTTCCACCTATGAGAATGTCATCCAGATAACATTTTACTTTTTCCATGTTACCAAGAATTTGATCAATTATGCTTTGGAATATTGAAGGTGCTGTTGATACTCCAAAAGGCAGTCTGGTGTACCTAAATAGGCCTTTATGAGTGTTAATGGTTAAATATTCTTGAAATTTTTCGCTTAACGACAGTTGCTGGTAAGCTCCAGTCAAATCAATGACACAAAAAAAAGAACAACCACTTAAACTGGAAAAAATGTCCTCGATCTTTGGTAATGGGTAATGTTCCGTTAATACATATCTATTTATGGTAACGTTGCAGTCAATACACAAACGCACTTCACTATCTTTTTTGCAGACTACCACAATTGGGCTTGCGTACCTGCTATGACGAACCGGTTTTAAAATATTTTCCTTAACTAGACGATCAAGTTCATTGTTAACACTATCTTTGAGACGATAAGCTACTGAATATGCCGCATGAAAAATAGGAGTAGCCTCCTCCGATAACACAATATCCGCAACGTATCCCTCGATTGGACAAGCTAAACTTTCATTCAAAATTTTTGGGAAATTTAATTTAATATCACTAATTAATAAATTTTTATCCGATAACTCTTTATTACTCACTATACTTATAGATCCAGGCAAAAATATGTTTCTGCAATTTGGCCAAAAAATATCGAGCCAATCACGTCCAATAAGTGCGGTATATGGATTTTTTGTATCGATTATTATTATCTCCAAAATGTACTCGTTTTCTTCATGACAACCTTGTACTCGAACTGTAACTGATCCCAATACATTTATATTTTCTCCTGAAACATTATACAATTTTTGAACATTATTTTTAAGATCAAGATTATTAAATCTACTACAATACTCATCTTTTGACATAACAGTTGTTGTTGCTCCCGTATCAATTTCGAAAATAGTATTTTTGCCATCAACAACAAAATTGATTAAGACTGGTTTATTTGTCGATGAAACGTTATTTATGCCCTTCAAATGTTGACTTTCGGTGTTATTATAACAAACAGTAGAGGTATGTCCTAACTTGTCACAAGTGTAACATCTCCAATGCTGTGCAGGACAGTTTTCTTCCTTATGTCTGCCGGTTGAACCACATTTCTTACATCGACTCACATTTGACTGATTCCAATTATAATTTCTAAATTGCTTATTTCTATTATATCTTGGACTTGGACTTCTAGATCTTCCTTGATAGTTATTTCTATGCCAACCGTATTTACTAGGTGACCTTCCACGTTGATAATGACTCACATTTTGTTTGACCTCTGATATTTTTGCAATAGAACTAACTGATGGTTTACTTTCATCGAACGCCATTTCCAAATTTAGCGCTAAATCACATGCTGCTCCAAAACTGTCATCTTCTGATTTTGTGTTTAGCAGTGCTTGAATAATACGCTCGTCACGAACACCTAGTACAAAGCGATCAAACAACGCTTCTTCAATAATAGTTTCTTTTAATTCCAAAAATTTTGCATCTTTTTTGTTTAAAAATGCCCCAAAATCACATGACGATGCCATCGATTTTAAACGTAAAATAAATTCAGATATGCTTTCTCCAATTTCTTGTACAGCTTTATGAAATCTTGCGCGCTCAGTTCTGATGTTTCGCTTTTTTGAGAAAAAAGATTTTAATAATGATATGCATTCTTCATAAGTTTTTTCAGATGGCAATTTTGGAACCGTTAACTTCATTAACGTTTCATACAAACCAGCACCAATTACTGTAATGAACGTTGCCAATTTTTTTGTATCGTCCACTTGGTTTGCAATAAAATATTGGTTCAGACGATCCTCATACGCTAACCAACTGGTCCCCTCAACAAACTGCTCCAGTTTCCCAACCATGTTTTATTGTAAATTTAATTAAGGTGACGAGAGAAAAAAACCAAAAATTTTGACTCACTGTTATAGACTTACTGTTACTGACTTACTTAAGTTTACGTTTTGGTATATAAATTTATATATTGTTGTTGAATGTTTATACACAAAACTATTGAGCGCCATATATTTATTAGTTCACAATAACATAACAAATTGTAATTTAGATTTTACACTATTCATAATTTTTTTAAAAAACTTTTTTGTAGACTTTCAACGTATTACACAAAACAGCAACACAAACAGTAATTTTTTTTGATGATATATATATATATATATATATATATATATATATATATATATATATATATATATATATATATATATATATATATATATATATATATATATATATATATATATATATATATATATATATATATATATATTTTGTTTAATAAATATTGTGCTTTCACATGAATTTAAAAAATTTTTAAACGCAGATCATCCCATCTTTCGTCGCCACTTTTATATTTTTGATTTTATTAAATAAAACTCACATTTGACCAAGACAATTTTAATTATTTATCTGTTATTATATTAAATTCCTAAGAGCGACTGAAACTCAAAAACTAATGTACTCGTTGTCATAACTTATTCACCTACATATTTAAACGGTAACTTAATATTCCTATACATATAATTTACAAATACTTTTTACATATTTTTAAGGCCTTCCAAAAAATATATTAAACGTTTGCAACTTGGAACGCACGTCGGTCTTGAATTAGGCTGCTTGCTATTTATTTTATTTTATTTATCGTGCATTTGAACAAATGCTGTAACTTTATACTTATTTAAGAAAAATGTTAATACATATATTAACATCAACAAATTAAATAATGGAGTTGTGAAATTAATCTAACATTATTTCATAATCATAATTGATACGCTATTTAGCCTTTATTTTTTTTGGAGCACTAAACTTTGTCTTTCTCTCTCTTTCTGACGTTTGCATCCCATGGAGGAATTTAGCTGCCTGTATAATCAACTTCCGTTTCCGTTTTATCTTGTTCCATCTCCTCTTGTTCCCAGCTTCCTATATCACGAAGGTCTTAAATGAGGTCATCACGCCAGCGTTGCCTTCCTCACCGCCGATCACAAGTTGAACTCTATTTTAATACTTCTTCTTAATGGACTTCTTACTTCTTCTTAATCATGCAAAAAGATGACCAAACCATCTTATCCGGTTGAATTTAATGAATTCGATAACATCGCAGCCGGCAAGAAGCTCTGTGATGGTGCTGATTTCAAGATTATCCAAGACCCGTGAACAGAGCTCATAACAAACTGTTTTGTATGGAAATAGAAGGTTAGTCTTAAATAACCCAAGTGTTTATGAATGGATCTGTTTTGATATCAAAGTTTTCAGAAAAAACCGTTTTTTTTACATGTTTATACAGCAAGCCGCTTGAGCCAAACTGCCCCTAACATGGAGAACAGATGCTTGAGTTGCATTGGTTTTAAGAAGCAATGCAGAATCGATGCAGAATTGAATTTACTCTTGATCAACTTTATTTAATTTCATACGAGCAATGTTCATTTAAATTATTATTTACAAAAATATTATTTAAATAAATTCTTTATGTAGTTAACACAAATTGAAAAACGAATTAACGAGATGGATAGATTATTATGTGATGGGCATTATATGTTATATACTGACATCGTGTTTTTGCGACAGCAAAAATGTTTACGTGATATTTTTTAACGTGTGATTTTAGGATGTGATATTTTTTCGCATGCGATTTCAGGGCGTGATATTTTTTCGTGTGTGATTTTATGATGTAACGTAATATTTTCGTATAGTGTGATTTTGTCGCTGTGATATTTTCGACGTGATATTCTTTCGTGTGTGATTTTTTCGAGTGATATTTGTGCCGTTCACTGCACAAAGCGACTAACTCCACTTTTTGGAAAATTTTGAATTTAATTGTCACAGTACTTGCTATAGTCATAACTTTCTATGTTAAAAACAACTTTCCTGAATAATTAAGATAAACACCATTAAAAGTCAAAATTTGTCTGACCATTAAAAAATTACTATTAAAAACCTGACATTAAAAACTAATAATATCTATTATACTAATTAAATTACTACTATAATAGCTAATTGATATACTTAGTAACCAAAATTAAATAAATTATGTTTATAATAATATTCCTGAATAACAAAGATTAACACTACTAAATATCGAAATTTATTTGACCTTTGAAAAAAATTCAATTTCTCAACATTTTGTTTTATGGAGTTAATCGTTTTGTGCAGTGAACGGCTCAATTATTGGGACACCCTGAAAATTGTTTTTTTTTGATAATAATTGAAAAATTGTCCAAGGGAAAAAACAATCAATTGCAATGATAATTACATTAAGTTCTATTTAAAATGAGACCTAACTTGACTGGGCTTAAAATATCCTTTCTCACTGCCACTACTCCCAATTTTCGATCAATCAGGTTCGCAACTAAGCGAGGAAAGAAAACACCATTATTAAAAATTATACACAGAGAGGTGTAAAATTTTAAAATAAATTTTTAAGCAATACCCTTTCATATGACACGCTTCTTGACCCAATCTGATGTGATCTGGTTAGTTGTATACGCATCTTAAATTTTGGCTCCATACGGATTTAAGGGTTACAAGATAATCGATATAAAGGAAAAACACGTTTTACTCTCACAAATAGTGTTCGTTTTAAAAAACAGAACCCTAAAAAGTAAAAATAGGAAGTGGTTAGTTTCAATCTGTGTGTTTCGAATAATTTATGATTCCCAATATATTCTTATTTTGTAAGATTTAGCTTTTATTTTTTCGATATTTATGTAGAATTGTCAAATGATGATAAATGCTAGAATTTTGTATGTTTTTGAATAAATTGAACCAAATTGAAGATTAATTTGTGTTTTGAAGTGTTTTGATTTGTCTGTGATGTATCTTTATTTGATTTCAAAACTTTAAGACAAATACTTTACAAATCTCAAACATGAAGCTACAATTTGAATTGATGATTACTAACACACATTCTTGAATTCTAAGCTGTTTTCAATATTAGGGTTTTAAAGTCGTATGTTTGCAGGTGGCAACTCAGGGAAGAGGTTTGAAATGAAATGTAAGTTTAATGTCATCCTATCTGGTTTCCCCAATTTACCAACGACATTCGGACGTCTAATAGAACGTGGTTGAAAAGATTAAATTGTCTTGAGTATTTGGAAGATAAAATCGGAATCGATCACGTACATTTGATCACTCGAAGGAATCCTTTGAACGATTTCAGCAACAGAAAAAAATTAAATCTAATGAAATGTACCTCTAAAGCAAAATACTTGGTCACAGGCTAACAGCAAATTGAGATACACACAGAAGCTGACGAGATCAGCATAGTAAGGTGTAAACAAGATTCAATAACTTACATGAGATTCGCAGGGCTTTTGAGGATGTGTACTTACTACTAGTATTTTGTAAGTACTAGGATTTGCAAACATGGCAAACAGTTTACATGAACTTGCGAGAAAGGCAAATATATATAAATGCGTTTGTGATACTTAGCGTCAAAGGTTCTTCAATGCGCCAACTATTATTTTCTTTTCTTGCTTAACGTTAAATTTATAACACTGTTGCAAAAGATTATGCTTTATAGGAGGTGTATTTTCTAACGAAAATGACTTCCGGGTGAAAGTATTAGCTAATCGCTTAAGAAATAATTGGGCGTACGTCCTTTGTAAAGGAAAAATTGGAAACAAATAATTAAGTTCAAGGCCAGAGTCTACATGAGATAAAATTGTGTATGATTGTTCAATATTGAAGGTGTGTTTGAAGGAATGCGACAGTCTTTCATTTAATGATGTATGCTTGAAAAACTTTAGAACGAAGTAGCAGTATCTGAGGGAAATGGATGTCTGGATTGTTTCTTGAAACCAATAGGAAGAACAAGTATACTTACTGGTAGTAATGGACAATTTTAGCGGCCATTTGAATAAAATGTGCCCATCAAAATATTACAAAAATCATTGTAGTTGGAGAACATAATTAGATAAGTCGTTTTGAAGTACAAATAGAGATTCAAACAGAATACGGGATAATCAATGACTCGAAAATGATTGCTTCACATATAATATCAGCTGGTATGGTGGAAGGATTTAATACTCCGTTTAACGAATGCCCCGCAAAAGTAGTAGCCCAACACTATTTTGCAAACAACAAAAACCAGCTATAAAAAGAACTTGATGGGCTTATATATACGTTTATCGGTTAGAAAATAGATATCTGACGATCGAATGAACCCCGATATAGCTTTTGAGCATTAAATTAATCGACAGAAATTACAAACATCTTGGCAATGCTGTAATATCGACATCAACCATCGATGTGGATTATTGCAAAAAAAAAGAATAATTGAATTGTATAAAATGCAAATATGTAGATGGAAAATCAAATCAAGACGCCGATAAAATAAGAAATTTAAACCCGACCTTTTCCAATGTTTTTGTAACTTTGGTAATCGTTATTATAATAAAAAAGAAATATGCGTGCCTTAAATTGTTTTTATTTTTTCCATTGTTTTGACATGCAACAGATCACGAATACGAAACAAAAAAAAAATTACAACTTTAATGTTTGATCGTCACTAAATTTCTTAATAAATTTCGAGCCACCCTGTGTCAAAACTAGAGAAAAAGTAAAAAATTAAACACGTATTAATTTTTTTTTATTAAACTAACGATTTCCGAAGTTTGAAAAAAAAACGGAAAAGGTTGGGTTCACATCATCGGCGTTTGGTTTACTTGAATCGATTTTCCATCAATAATGATTGTGGTGATTAGCGTTTTAATTGGTTGCATAGTAAGCAGAGAGTCAAACTAAAATCGTTTGTTGTCCGAATTAGGGTTGCGTTTCTAATTTTATTGTTCCATTTCTGATCAGTCTCAGTTTTTAGTTAGTTTTGGTTCGGTTTTGGTTTACGGTTTAATGCCGGTTTGGTTTTCGGGTTCGACGTGTCTAGTGTCTACATACAATTCTAGATTTTATTGAATGTATATCTTTGTAAATAGGAAAGGAAGTATAGCTATTCATGGAAAAAGCATAAAAAAGGTTCACTGCCAAAATATGCTTTCGACGTAAAAAATCAAATGAGTTTCTTAGATACACTCCCAAAAGAATACTTTTGAAAGAAGTGTTATGTTTTAACAAACGCTTACACATAGTGTTAAATGTTAGTATTTAACGTTAATATTTTGCCAGTAAGTATTCAATTCAAGTATTAAGTTTAGTATTAAGTATTAAGTTTTACGGGTTGGCGAAACGTTAGCATCTTTGGCTACAGATCGCTAACGATTGATTAAACCGACTTAAGTCATTTATAGCTAATTAGATAGGTAATTAATAGACCTTATAAAAAAAGTTATTTAAAATTTTGTAGTAATTTTTAAAACTGTCTTAAACGTAAATAATATTTTCAAAGATGACGGTGTTAAGGGTACCATCACTTTTACCACATTTTTTTTTCCAGAAAAAAAAATGTTAATTAGTTCTTAATCTAAATCAAAATTTTCTTAATGGCATAATTTCTCGTTTTGAAAATAAAATTCTTACAAAATTTTAATTTCCGTTTTTCAAATTTTTTTTGTGTAAACAATGCAGTCTATTTAACTAAAACCACCTAAATTCTTGTTTTAAAGAAATTTAATTATTTCAAGGATGCAAGTTAAGTATTTGAGGGAAATTATTTCACATAATTTACCTTTTCTCCCATTTCTACCTGTCGGAAATTAATTATAAATGAATGTGCTTGATATATATTAAAACTCATGCTGAGAAGTAAATAGTGAGAAAAATTATGTAAAATAAAATGCATGTTGTATAGAATTCATATAATAAATAACTTTTTATTTTTATTCTAAGTTGTACAATAAAAACAATATACATATATTAATAATAAAAAATATTATAAAAAAAATTAAAAATATAAAATAAATTTACGTTACGTTACGTTACGTTACGTTAATATGCAATTAACGGTTTATCTTAAAAATCCTAGTTTTAGCTGAATTAGAATATATTTTTGTGAGCAATGTCTTTTCATCTTTGGATATAAACGCCGGAAATAATTGGGTCCGTTTTATAGTTACAGCCTCTCTGCGTCTTGCTTCTAGCTGTAACTTCATTGCTGTATAATAAGTTTTACTGGTATATATGCAAAATTCATTGTTGATTGCCATTTTGTTGCCCATTCATAAAGATCCATACGGGTTTGAATAATATCCTTGTCAGACAAACTATATCGATGAGCACCTCGTTTCAATGTACCTCCTATTCCATTGCACGGTCCTTTTCTTTTCCATCACTGGTAGCGTAGAAGTACGTCACTCTACGTCTATATTTAAATCTGATTTGTGGTAGCATAGATTTAAAAAATTATATTTATTTTTATACTCAGATCCCGCACCATCAGTCATATAGACTATTTTTTCAATAGGATGTTCTGTTTTATCTTTTATAAAATCAATCATTTTTGATATGAATATATACACTGCCACATTATCATATTCAGTTATATCAGAGATAATGACAAAACTCAAGTGATCGATACCTTGACTAGTAGGTGAATTATAATATATCAAAAACGGGTGTATCGTAGCTTGTGAATTATTCCAATGATAACTCTGCACAGAATTTTAAATGAAAAAATAGTAATTTTCTAAAAAATTGCCAAGTACAAAACACTCTCCCACTTTCAAGTTTGACTATGTGTTTTCCAAATACATGAACTGTTGTTGTGCAACAAAATTGTGAGGTATTAATAATTTTAGCCTGTGTGTTATTTTATGTATTTTAATAGCACTTTTATTTCATCAGAAGAATCAAGAGTCAATTAAAATAT
The DNA here is from genome assembly GCA_963693315.1 of Diogma glabrata. Lineage (NCBI taxonomy): Eukaryota > Metazoa > Arthropoda > Insecta > Diptera > Cylindrotomidae > Diogma > Diogma glabrata. The sequence goes on along the minus strand of OY856187.1, from coordinate 315,863,978 downwards.
TTTGTATGTTTCTACCCAGTTGCTCCGATTTATCCTTTCCATACTCAAAACTGCGACATAACCGCTTTTGATTAATAGGAGAAATTTGATTAGATACAAATGGCACAATATATTCATTTATGCAATTACTTAGCTTATCACGTTCCATATCGTTTATGCAATTACTTAGCTTATCACGTTCACTATCGTTGGTGATGAAATAATATCTCGTAAAACACTTGGTCCGCTGATAGGCTGTTGCTGTACCTCCAATATATCACACTCAAACTTGATTCTGCATCACCTGTATTTTCAGCTTCAATACTTCCAGTTGAACTGATCATAAGCAGACAAATTCTACAAGACGAACAAATTCGCATTCGCATATGAATATCAAACACATAATTTATCGAATGTAATTTATTCTGAATTTCAGGTGTAAGATTTCGTAAAATTATTGAACACTTGCCGATACCAAACGGTTTTATACAATTATTTTAACTATAATACGCTCTAAAACTTCTTTGCTAACACAACACTAATATTTTTTTTAACAAGATTGACAAATGAATTTAGTAATGATGCTGTACGATCAAAATATCTCTAAAGACTATTCTTTTCATTACTGTGCTCTCATTTTATTACAGATATTATCATTAATAGGTAATTAAATTACGGTACTCGGTTAGTTCATGCATTTAAAATTAATTTCCGTCAGGTAGAAGTGGGAGAAAAGGTAAATTATGTAAAAAAGCATCCACACCCTCAAATACTTAATTTGTATCCTTAAACTAATTAAATGGTCAATAAATTTCAATAAAACAAGAATTCAGGTGGTTTTAGTTAAATAGACTGCATTGTTTAAAAAAAAATTTTGAAAAACGAAAACTAAAATTTTGTAAGAATTTTATTTTCTAAATGAGAAACCATGCCATTAGGAAACTTTCGATTTAGATTAAGAGTTAATTAAACATTTTTTTCTGGAAAAAAAATGTGGTAAAAATGAGGTACCCTCAACAGCGCCATCTTAGAAAATATTATTTAAGCTTAAGACAGTTTTAAAAAATTACTACAAAATTTTAAGTAATTTTTTTTATAAGGTCTATCGATTAGCTTTCTAATGAGCTATAAATGACTTAAATCGGTTTAGTCAATCGTTAGCAATCAGTAGCCAAAGATACTAATGTTTCGCCAACCCGTTAAACTTTGCCGCCACTCTGTGTCTTCCTGTGGAATTACTCTGTTTGACTTATGTAGCTAGGTAATCTAAATAGGCGCAAAAAGAAGTATGTAGTTTCAACATCGATTTTTGTAAATTTTATCTATTTACCCTTAACGACATTATATTTTAGTTTTAAATAGATCTTTACGTTGTTGATACTTGCTAAATCGTTTGGATCAAATGATATTTCGCATATTTCTTCTTTACTTTATTTTATTCCTTTAAGTAATAAAAACCAATATTACATGAATTCCAATACTTATTTTTAAATAATTAAAGTTTTGAGAACTTTTTGGCAATTTCCATTCTTTTTGTAAATATTAAAAACAAAATATTTGAAAAAATAATCAAATTGGTGGCGAAAAAATTTAAATGATGTGCATTCGCCTTAATGCTTGAGTAAAACATCGTTAATCACAAGCAATATAAACAGTAACTGTTTGTGGTTTTATATGTAACGATTGATTACAATTCTATTACCTATGAGATGCAATTTCTATTGTTCTTGTTCTGATTTTCTGTAATTTGGAAAATAGGCTGACAAACTAAAATATTACAGTCATAATAATTTAAAACAATTAAATTTATGTTAGAGATAATAGGTTACAATAAAACAAAATTTGTTTCTTCTGGAGTTAAAATAGGCGTTTAGGTATAAACAAATGCAAGAACATGCAGAAAACTATTAAAAGATTAAACTATGATTGTCTATTTTGTTTATTGCCTATTAATTTCGGAAATACCGTGATTCAGTATTATGAGTTTGCTACTGTTATTTGGTTTTAATGATAGTCCTTAAAAATCATCGTTATAGTTTAATTTTAATTAATACTACATTGATCGTGGTTCATAGTTTTAATTCAAAATGTTTTGGTTGCGCGTTTGTATTTGGTCGTTCTCTCTAATGTTAAAATATTTAAAGTAATAACAATTATTATAACCACCGAATAATGGTATTATAAAATAAAAAAATAAAAAAAAAACAATGATAAATTTAGTGCTGTGCTAGTGTCATAATAAAAAAAAAATTCAATTCTTAATATAGTCTGTAAAAATAAAATATATTTGATCATTTGTTAATAACAGTTAAAGTACCAAAACACCGTGATGTGATATGATGTAGCTAAAGTTATTTGTTAAAAGAACAGTTAAAGTACCGTGATGTGATTATAAAGCCAATATTTTTAATTTCTATATAAGGGCTATTATTTTGAAAACGTACATCGAAAAAAAAACAACTATTTTTTAAAAATCTGAAATTTTGATATTTTGTTGGTATTGACGAAAGGAAAAAAGTGATTTCTGCTTTTATTTTTTGTGTACTCGGAATCGGAGTTATGCGCGGTTGAATTTTGAGGCTTTTTCACGTAGTTTTTGGTAATGGTGGCAATGTTTTGTGAATAGGTGCCACAAATTTCATCCGACTTACGTATATTTTTGCAAGTAAAAAGGAAAATAATTGAATAATTGAAATAAGTAAGTTTAAAATTAATAACTTTTCTCTTTTCCGCTAGGCGGCGCGTAAAACCTTGGTTTACTTCAAAGCTCATATCTCAAAAAGTAGGCTTTTTTTTTTTGTTTTTCACAAATTTTAAAGTAAACATATGCAGCTATGAAATTGAGAAATAAAAAGTCAGCAATTCAATATGGATTTTTTCTTACGATTTTTTAAAGTTTGGTATATGAAAAATTCACATGTGTTTTTTTATTAAGTTAATAATCCTGTACTAAATGTGGATCTAATAAATTAAACATTTCATATTTTAACACCTGCAATAAATTTGAACCATTTTTTGTGTATTTCCGATTGAGAAACAGGTTTTTATTCAGAATAAGAATTGGAGATCCCAATGATCGAAGATTTTGTTATAATTTCAACATCACCAACACTAACATTAGAAAAAAACATTAAAAAAATATTTTTCCTATAAACATTATAATTTAATCAATATTATAAATAAATACATTAAAAAATTAATTTATATATTTTTTTTTGCCTTTAAATTGAAATATTTATGATCATCAGAAAAAGAAAACATTTGGGCAATTATTTTATCGGGTGTAGTGTTATCCGGTAAAAAACAGTGGAATCCTTGAGTTCTTTGTTTTCTTCCAAGAACATTTCGTAGATTTCGGTGAGGTTCCATAACACCAACCGCTTTGATTTCTTAATTTTGGTCGATCCTTCTGTAATAGTAACAACATCTTTAAGGCCAGGCGTTGTTCTACTAATTTCCTCTGATAAGAAGTATGTTTGAATTTGTTTTACTATATTTTGTGACAAACTGTGGACTTGTTTGCTTTGAGGCCAACTGTAAGGACCTACTGTTTCCAACAGATCCATGGCGAATTCTACCAGTCGTCTTGATGCATTAAATTCATCCTGGATACGTTGATTTGACCAAAATTTACGTGGTAGAGTTGTCAACAAAAACACTTGTTTTGATTTACAGCTGGCATCTTTAAACTCTTTTTTAAGGTTCATAAGCCATGATGTATATTCACATTCCTCGTTTGGTGATTTTACTTTACATGAACACTTTAACTGAATCTACTTGAAATATTCTTTGACTTATTGCCGATGTGACACTTGCAATTTTTTTATAACTTCCTGTTGTAATATGATTTTGTTTGATAGGAGATTCGGCTAACCTTCCAAGAACATTGTTAATATCTTCTAAAATGTCATTAAGTAGTTCAGGAACTGGTGGAGATATAGTATCAACCGAAACTGGTGATGGATCTAAAGATGCTGGAGGTATTTGAATATTTTCGTTCGTTGGAACATTTTCAACATCCTGATTTATAGAAATAACTTCACTATCAATAGCTTCCGAACATGAAAGCTGCTGTATAGAAAATATTAGTTGCATATAAATTTTTATTCATTTTAATAAAATAATTAAATTTATCTTATTTTTATAGATATAAGTGCGACATGTTTCACATATAAACTGGTCATCACGCAAAGTAAAATTTAGGGTCGCAGCTTTTTGAATAACAGCTGGTGTGACCAGTTTCACATTTTTTGATGTCCGCTGATGATTTTTGAGACCGTACAAGTTACAGCACAATTTGAAAGGCATTTCTATTATTATCTTTTCTAAACGTTATGTCTTCTAAATATTTTGGAATATAATTGATTATAAGACAATCCAATCAATATATATATATACCCTTGAAATAGTTTTGACATAGGTAGAATCAGGCAAAATTAGGTAGGTACAATTTAATATATTTTGATTGGATGCAAGTATAATTTGGTCAAAAACCGTTTGTGGGCGTCATTAGAATTTTAAATGTTAAAATTATGAGTCTCTAATGAGATTTTAATTAGTAAAAAGGGGCTGAATAGACATTTTTTAAAATGAATAAACATTTTACACACCCTTTTAATAATTTAAATTCCTTTATTTTACCACTTAACTTAAATTAATTTTTAATAAGTTTTTAACCATTTAGCCGCACAGAAAATGGTTCAAATTTATTGCAGGTGTTAAAATATGAAATGTTTAATTTATTAGATCCACATTTAGTACAGGATTATTAACTTAATAAAAAAACACATGTGCATTTTTCAAATACCAAACTTTTAAAAATCGTAAGAAAAAATCCATATTGAATTGCTGACTTTTTATTTCTCAATTTCATAGCTGCATATGTTTACTTTAAAATTTGTGAAAAACAAAAAAAAAAAAAGCCTACTTTTTGAGATATGAGCTTTGAAGTAAACCAAGGTTTTACGCGCCGCCTAGCGGAAAAGAGAAAAGTTATTAATTTTAAACTTACTACTTATTTCAATTATTCAATTATTTTCCTTTTTACTTGCAAAAATATACGTAAGTCGGATGAAATTTGTGGCACCTATTCACAAAACATTGCCACCATTACCAAAAACTACGTGAAAAAGCCTCAAAATTCAACCGCGCATAACTCCGATTCCGAGTACACAAAAAATAAAAGCAGAAATCACTTTTTTCCTTTTGTCAATGCCAACAACATATCAAAATTTCAGATTTTTTAAAAATCAAAAATTTAAAAATCAACAAAAAAATGTACGTTTTCAAAATAATAGCCCATAAGCATTTAGGTAGTAACAAAATTACACTATAAAAATAAAATAGAACAAGCGGGCCGCATTAAAAAAATTGTCAATTATTTACTATCAACCAAGGTGGACCAGACTGTAAGTTGCCCATAATAAATTTTCGTTTACTAAATTGTTTTATTTTTTCTTGCAGAAACTCAATTACCTTTGTACCATTGCACAAGCGAATTCAATATTTTCATATGAAAATTAAGCATGGTTTTTCTCAACGAGCCTTGGTGACATAAACAAAAGGACAATCTGAGAGTTGGTTTATATATTCACAGGGTTTGTAAAGCTGAAGCTGAAGTAGAGTAGAACATTAACTGATTACATCTGAATCATATTACATATTAAGCTTCCACACATTATAGCATAAGCTTATATTTTATTATGTTTATTATACATACAAACGGGTAAACATAAGATAATTATGATTTTCTAGTGGATCACAAAGTTTGGTACGTATTAATATAACAATAAAAACAAATTCAAAAATTCATGATTTTATTTCATTGAAATAGATGTTATTCTGATAACTGGTGAGCATTTTTGTTGGAAAACGGACGCCCAATGATTCAAATGGATGCTTCAAACGATGTCACATTTTTTTGATTTAATTCTTAAATGGAACGAAATATAAATACATAACGTTGCTCAAGAATTTAGAAATAGAGGCTTAGCAAGTATCAATATGTAAAATTTTTGAAACATTTTTTAACATTATAATAAAACAAAAATTTAATCGGCTAAAGCTTTTTTATTGATAGATTTTTATAAAAAGTGAAAGAGAAAAAATTCTTTTAGGTATTACTATTACTTCGGTCTGAAAGACCTAAGTATTACATTCATGAGCTCAAAGTGAAATTCTTACCCCCACTTTGTTTGGCATTTCTCGACGTTTTAGGACCTACTGATTCTAAAAAATCAAAAAAAAAAATGTGTGTCTATCTGCCGGCCGGCCGGCCGCTGCAGGGAAAACCGCTGGAGGGATTTCAAAAATTTTTTTTCCTAAGAATAGGTATGCTCAAGAGACAGGTCTAAAAGAACGCTGTGTTCGATAACTGTACCGGAAGTGTGTCAAAAAAATCGTCAAGTGTGTCAAAACAAGGAAATTTGCATATTTTTTGCTTAAAAAACGTGCATTTTAAGTGATTACGAGTAGGAACATTGAACTTCGAGAAATCTTGATGGTCGGGATTGGTATGTGAGACCAAAATCTAGATTATTGCATTATAAGTTTGTCAAAAAAATGTTGTCAAGTGTGTCAAAAGAAAGATTTTTATTTATTTTTCTACCCAATTTTTCGGAAAAAAAAATTAAATTAAAATTTTGTTTGAAATGAAATTTTATTATTATTATTGAGAACATAAGTTTGTCATAAGTTTGTCAAAAAAATGTTGTCAAGTGTGTCAAAGAAAAGTTTTTATTTATTTTTTTACCCAATTTTTTGGAAAAAAATAAAATAAATAATTTGTATGACGTGAAAATATATTATTATTATAGAGAATTATGGCATTATAAGTTTGTCAAAAAAATAATGTCAAGCGTGTCAAAAAATGATTTCATTGATTTTTTTAGCCAATTTTTTGGGAAAAAAATGTAGCTGTTTTTATGACGTAAATATAGTTGAAATTGAAATTGGACATGGAAATTTTTGAATTTGTTATAGTTTTTGAAATATTTTTGGAATTTTGAAAAAAGTATGTATTTTTGATTTTGTAATAATTTTTGTAATATTTTTAGAATTTTGGAAAAAGTTTTAATTTTTGATTTTGTAAGAATTTTTGGAATATTTTTGGAATTTTGAAAAATTTTAAATTTTTGTTTTTTTATAATTTTTGGAATTTTGAAAAAAGATTCCATTTTTGATTTTGTAATAATTTTTGGAATATTTTTAGAATGTTGAAAAAAGTTTGATTTTATTATAATTTTTACAATATTTTTGGAATTTTGAAAGAAATATGAATTTGTGATTTTGTAATATTTTCTCGAATCGCTAAATTGAAGGTTTTTGAATAGTTTGCTGAAAATGAAATTGGACATGGAAGTTTTTAAATTTGTTATAGTTTTTGAATATTTTTGGAATTTTGAAAAAGTTTCAATTTTTGATTTTGTAAGAATTTTTGGAATATTTTTAGAATTTTAAAACATTTTAAATTTTTGATTTTATTATAATTTTTGTAATTTTGGAAAAAGTTTCAATTTTTGATATTGTTATAATTTTTGCAATATTTTAAGTTTTGGAAAAAGTTTGAATTTTTGAATTTTTAAAAAATGTTGGAATATTATTAGAATTTAGAAAAAGTTTAAATATTTGATTTTATTCCAATTTTTGGAATGTTTTTAGAATTTAAAAAAAAAAATTTTTAATTTTATATATATTTTTAGAATTTTGAAAAAAGTTTCAATTTTTGAATTTTTTAAGAATTTTTGGAATATTATTAGAATTTAGAAAAAGTTTAAATATTTGATTTTATTATAATTTTTGGAATATTTGGAATTTTGAAAAAAGATTCAATTTTTGATTTTCTATAATTTTTGCAATATTTTCAGAATTTTTGAAAAAAGTTTAATACTAATATTTGATTTTGTTATAATTTTTGGAATATTTTTAGGATTTTGGAAAAAGTTTGATTTTATTTATTTTTTACAATATTTTTGGAATTTTGAAAGAAATATGCATTTGTGATATTTTTCAGATTCAATTACAAGCATAGGGTTTTGTCGGAAAACTTCGATGCAAGAACGGAATTGTTTGTCCATTATAAATACAAAATAAAAATTATTTCGATTCCCAGTCCCACTACATATCAAAATCAACAGCAATTAAGGCCAAATATAATATATTATGAAATAACTGTGTCATTTATTCAAGCAATATCCAATATCAGTTACTACAAACAATGTTTTTAATATTGTCATCTCCTACAACCTTTCATTTTAGTTTTTTGAAAAGCAACATGAACTCCCTATATAATATTTATTTAAGAAAAGAGCTTAGTAAAGCAACGCGAATTGTGGTAACTCTTGTTGAATACATCCTTTATCGTTTGTCACAAACGATTGGTCTAGCTAGCAGTTAATTCGTTATATTTTATTTTAAAACGAAATCACATTGAAATCTAAAATGATTGCCATTAACAATTATTATTAAAGGTTGTTTTATCATAAATTAAACGATTAATTATAAAGGCAGACAATTATTACGGCAAGGTGCTTCCTCGGTTGGCGATTTTCGCGTTTGTGGTAAACAATTTTTCTTTGAAAGCAAATAGATTTTTTTGAGAGTGATACTTGACTTTATTTGCCTACAAAACCCTATAAGTACTTCCGAATCTATTCCAGTTTTCGACTAGTGAGTTATAATTTTAAACATCCATATATGTTACCATTATCTAGTTAAAAACTATAAATAACTAGTCTGAAATTTGCATCTTCATATTGCCACCCCTTCGTATTTATTAGTGGTATGACAACACTTATGAATTAAAAAGAGTAGTACTGGTAGTGTGGGTTCGAATTCAAAAGACAAAACATGATATGAAAAGTTTTCATGAATGAACTGAAAAGTTTGTTTAGAAAACTCAAAAATAAACTTTTCAATTGAAAAAATTCAAATGATTCTTTTTTGTAAATGGAAATAGTTTATTTCAGACAATTTATACTTGAAATTTGTAATTTGTAAAATTCGATAAGTTTGACAGAGAAGTTAGTTTTAAAAGAACACTCAGAAGAAAAAGTTGAAACAAAACTTTTGAAAAAATTACAGTCTTGAGTGAGAAAAATCTTTAAAAGTCATTATTTACATTCCCTTAACTATCGTTAATCCAGTGGTAATCAACGTGTCTACAGGTTACCTATACCCACCCATTTGCAACTTTTATTAAGATTTCTTTCAATGCCTAAAGCAAAAATTGAAAAGAATTAACTTGATTGATTAATACTCAATAAATTTTTCAATACTCTATTATCATTTCTGGCGATTGAAAAAACGACAACTCTTCCCCTTCATTTATTTTCCTTAGCAAATTTTTAACAACCTAAAAAATTATTAATTAAGATTTTCATTTATCATTTCAATAGTCTAGAATATAGTCTTGAATTTTTATTCAGGAGATCAATGCTTCAATAACAATAAATGGTATAAGAACAATTAATTTATATATAACTAAAATACAAATCATGGAACCCACTTCAGGAAAATGGTAATTAAGTATGATATAGATTGATTGATGGGTAAAATAAAAAAAATTATTGTTTCCTGCTTTTCCAATTTAAATTTAGAAAATTATGTGATTTTGTTTTCAAATTAATTACACTTTAGTTATATCAAAATTTGTTTGGTAAAACATAATTGTTAACAAAATTCTAAAATTATGGTGAAATTTACTTCAATTGTCACAGATGACGAAGGTGAAAGGTGCCAATTTTCTAAGTTGTAGTGAAAAAAAAAATTCATTTTTACCAATTCTCTATGAAGAAAATAAAAGTGATTAATTCATTTGAACTGAATTGAATTATTTTCTTACGGTGTGCTATAAAATTTAAAAAGAAGTGTAATTCCGTCCGAACGTTCATAAATAAGCATTTAAACTGGACGTCGGACAGCGAACACCGGTTCCAAACTAAAGCCAGACTCGGTGAGAAGAAAACTGTCGAAACTAGCGATTATATTCTGCTAAATTAATCGTTCAAAATTAACACAAAACATGTGTCAGTTAATTCTTGGTTCAAAAAATGAAACAGTTAATGTTCCTTTACAATAATTTTATAGTTGCAATCATCATTTTTAATGGTTTTCATTTTTTATTGCCACATTTATTTTTATTTTTGTTTCTAAAACATCTAACTTTTTTGTGTGTTGTTTTTTGTTATGTTTTTTTCAATTACTTTACAATACTTTTGGGTGTTAGATTATAATGTAAAACATAGAATTATAGCGTTTTTTATTGTTTGAAAGTATTATTATTATGTTCGTATTTTGTTTAAATTTATATCAAAGAAATGGGAAAAGTTTTGCAGATTTTTACTGCTTTGTTTATAAGACATACGTTTTTGGATAATAAAGCTAGGTAGTTGTGTGAACTAATTTAAAGTGATAAGATAAGGAATTACTTATGGGTATCTTTAGTATACAAAGTGTAGGGATGAAGCATGAAAAATGTTTCACAAGCATTTGCTGGGTTCGCCTTATATACGCAGCATAAATTGTACCAAAGTAATTTTTTGTTCTGGGTCGTAGTGGTGAACTTAACTGACAGACTAAAAATGTCTGGTTCCTTATGAAAACAGAGGTCTTCTAATATTGAGAAACCAGGAAACATCCTCAGCTATAAAGTCTAGCAAAATTTCAATAGATTTTAGACATGGAAGATATACCAATGCCAATCTGTGAGTATACAACATTAACCCAACAGATGTGTAAATGTGTAATGCCCTTTAGCATTGCGTAGTAATTTTTTTATACGTTTGTTTTACCTTGATACAACACGTGACATCAACCTATTTATTCCAAACTATCGTTAAAAAATATAAATTCTAACCAAAATTTTTAGTACAATACAATATATTCATTCCAATAATATACTCGAACAGAACAGTCGTTCTATTATAAATTGTTTTTAATTTTAATAAAATTAAATTGTTTTTTTTTAATTAAACTACAGATAGTGTTCAGGAATAATCTAAATAATTTAATGAAATATTGTGAAGTGTCTTATGGAAGAAAAAAACTATTACGACTTTCATAAATATCCTGTTAATTTAATAGTTTATATTATTTTAAATTCAGTTTGTATTACAAATTTATATACATAAACTAATTAATACAAGTAACGGATCCTTGTGTGTGTGTGTGTTAGTGCACGAATATTGAACAGTTTGTTTTTATATTCACTTCCTTGAATTGGATGTTTTAAATATTTTTCTTAATTAATATCTGATAACACAAACAAAATACATTTAACTTTTTGAATTGCGAACTCTATGAATATTCATCAAAAATACAGTATTTGGTTATCTAGTCGAGACAAGTTCTTATGTATAAAATATAAGCATATACATACAACATACACGATCTACTAATCTGTAACATGTTAGGAACAAACTAAATAATTTAATAAAAGTGAAATATAGTGAAGTGTCTCTTGAAAAAAAACTATTAAACGACTTTAATAAATATCCTTTTAATTTAAAGTTTATATTATTTTAAACTCAGTTTGTAGTACAAATCATAAACATAAACTTTAATACTAAATACATAAAAATAATAATAATATACGCATATACAATACACACAATCTACAAATCTGTAACAGTGAGTATATTATACAGTTTTTTTACAACCTGGAAAAATAACATTAATTGAACAAGTATATTTATGATTTAAGATGAAATTATTATGTGTTAACTAACTCACAACTGAATTGTGCTACAACTATTTTCCTACGTGTGTATCGCTAACAGCTGCTATTCTATATGACAAACAAAACCATCTTGTTACCATCACAGAAAGGTGATAGTAAAACTCGACAGGGATCTAGAACTAGAATGAGCTGTAATTTCTGTCAAAATAACATTGATGACGATAAACAAAATGTGATCAAATGTCACAAATGCAACCTAAATTACCATCTTGACTGCGCGGATGTTTGTGAGAAGTTCTACAAGCGGTATATTGTTGAGCTAAAGGTATCCTGGTTCTGCTACATATGCTATTCAAAAGTTTGTGAGTCATATGAAGAATTGAATAAAAAGATTGAGAATACAAAAAAAGATCTACTAAAGGATGTTAATGAAAAATTTGAACGTCTCAAATCAGCTACTTCTTCAATTAGACAAGAAATCGATGCGAAGTTCAATGAATTTCATGATACTAACCGTAAACAAATCTTTCAAATGCGTGCTGAATTGGTTGAGGACTTTAATAAAAAAATTGATGAAATGAATCATAAGGTCAATGAAGTTAAAAATGCATCTAGCTCTATAACATCAACAGCAATGCCGTCTTCTATGTTAAAACGACTTGAATATCAGGAAAAAATTAACAGAAGATTGGACCTAATTATCCTTGGAATTCCAACAACGGAAAATGAAAAACTTATGGATATTATCGAACTCCTTTCAAAAAAAATGAGCACAGGTCTTAAAGGGTTTATAGATGTTACTTATCGCATTCCCTCAAAAATCGATAATAAACCCGATCCCATAATATTAAAGTTCAGATTTCAGAATGATAAGGATGTATTTTTCAGGCAATACATGGTTAATGCCAAACTTTCCAAACATCTTACTGGTATAGATCTTGGTCTCGCAAGTCATTCAAAAATAGTTATAAATCATCACTTGTCACCACTACTGCAGTCAATTAAAATGAAAGCTGTTGAATCAAAAACGGAACTAGGAATAAAGAAAATTTTTGCAACTTGGTCCTATATTAGCATCTTAAAGTCTAACCAGTGGCACAAACTAACATCCACAGAAGATCTCGACAGTTTGTTTTGATAATTTTGATTATTGATACGCACAACTAATAATTATATTTTTTATGCTCTGTAGCACAGTTTAAGTTTAAGTTTAAATTTGAATTCAATTAAAATTACTAAAATTCTAATAATACACAAAATACATACACTATCTATTTTTATGTTAGTATTACTTCTAATAATATTACAAACACCGTCTATACTATATTTTAATTTTTTATTTTTGCTTTTAGGTAGGGAGGAAGGAAAGGACGAGTATACAATCCCGATTTTGATTTTGATTTTGCGAGCGCTGTTTTGCAGCTACTCTACCATTATGGGAATTAATAATTTCCTATGTAAAGATAAAACTAATCTAAATGGATTCTTAAGACTATCTGACTCTCAAGAGAAGCTAAGCATATTTCACCTAAATGTACAAAGAATTTCAAATCTTGTAAAATTTGATGATTTTCTAAGCACTATCAACACACTCTCAATAAAACCATCGATAATAACTGTATGTGAAACATGGTTTCGTAGTGGTCATACCGGACTATACAACATACCTGGTTATAACAGTATATTTTGCTGTAGAGATACAAGCAGTGCCGGCATTGCAGTATATGTGCTGAATTCTATTAATTTCAATGTTCTAAGCACGGATAATGGTCCGGCATCTTTCATCCATATGGAAATATTTCCTGTAAATACTACTCAAAAATTATATTTCACCTCATTTTATTTGCCAAAAGTAGCAGACTATAAATTATTATTGTCTTCAATGGAAGATATTTTCTCAAGCGTAAGTTTTAAACCACATGTGATAACTGGAGACTTTAACATAAATGTTCGAGTAGCTAATAATATTACTCAAGAGTATGAAAACCTCTTGACATCATATGGATACTCAATAACTAACACGAAAACCACAAGAACAGTTTCTGACACATTAATTGATCATATAATATGCAATTTTGACCAAATTACTAATTTTACTACACCCACGGATATCAGTGATCATTCATCTGTTGTATCAATACTTAATGATATAAAATGCATAGTGAATATTACAAATCCAGTCTACGTAAGCAGTAAGATAAATTTTGAGGGCCTAAATAAAACCCTACTAGATCGATTCTCCTCGGAGCTTTGTAATCCTCATATACCACGGGACCCTCATGTGCTTATGGCGAACGTAACTAGCATCATTTCTCAGGCTATTAAAGAACACACAGTAATAAAACAAACACTCAGAGCTTCCAAATCTATGTATTGCTCCTGGCAAAATCCATCAGTAATAAAATTGAGCAAAATCAAAAAGACATTATTAAAGAAAATAAAAAGAAACCCCCAAAACATAAATATGTTAACTGAAAAATTAAATGGACTTAACATGACTCTGCTCAATCTAAAAAGATCCTTAAAGCGCGATTTTTTTAAAAAAAAATTTCAATGCTCTAGGAATACTAAAAAAATTTGGGAAGAAATGAACGAAATATTAGGACGCAACAAAACCCAAAGAGCTATAAAAAGACTTCATATACGGGAGAAGAATATCGTAACGACCACTCCAATCGAAATTAGCGCAGAACTGAATAAGTTTTTTGTTACTGTTGGAGCTCAATTGGCCAAGGATCGCAAACCTACGTTGAATTATTCTCCAACGCAACTACGAGTAACCAATCGTAAAACTCTTTACTTATTCCCGACAAATTACTTGGAAGTATTCAAAATTTTGAATAATTTAGTCTCTAAGAAAAGTATTGGCTTTGGGAATGTGTCAAACCTAGTACTAAAAAATTGTTCTTCTGCATTATGCTATATTTTATCATACACCTTTAACATTTGTATATCTGAGGGTGTTTATCCTGATTGCTTAAAAATTGCAAAAGTGGTTCCAATACTAAAACAGGGCAGCAAAGAGCTACCCAACAATTATAGACCTATATCCATACTCCCTAATATTAATAAAGTTTTTGAACGAATTATTCACGACCGAGTATGTGGATTTCTGAGCAAGTCCAAATTTTTCAGTAACACTCAGTATGGCTTTCGCCGTGGTGCTAATACTTCAGTTGCTACTATAGAACTATTACAAGATATTTATGCACAACTAGACAAGTCTAACACTAAGGTGGTATCCGGCCTATTCATCGATTTAACTAAAGCATTTGATACCGTCGACCATGAACTACTTCTGTCAAAAATGCATGATGCTGGAATTAGAGGAACGAGCAATCACTTATTTTGCAGCTATCTAACCAATCGTTGGCAATTTGTTTCTGTGAACGATGTACATAGCTCTCACCAAGAGATAACGTTGGGTGTTCCTCAAGGTAGTGTTCTTGGCCCTCTATTTTTTCTTATTTTTATCAACGACATGGATCTTCTCAATCTGAAAGGCAAACTTCGACTTTATGCAGATGATGCTGCAATTTTCTATGGTGGATCGGATGATAGAATTAATGCCAATAAAATCAACTCCGATCTTACTCTTTTAGCCCAATACTTCAACGCTAACAAACTGTACATGAATCAAGACAAAACCAAATATATGCACTTTCACTCTCCACAAAAAATTTTATTTAATGACGTTGAGGTTGCTATAGACGGTAAAGTAATTGAACAGGTACAGCAAATAAAATATCTCGGACTTGTTCTGGATTCCAGTCTTACGTGGAAAGCACATATCAACCAACTATGCAAAAAAGTCTCTAGCGTAATAGGGATGCTACATAAGATAAAATTCTTCCTACCTAGCCCCATTCTCTTACAAATATATTTTGGATTAGTTCACAGTAATCTCTGCTATTTAGTTTCAATCTGGGGCTCTGCGTGCTCCAAATATCTGAAAATGACTCAGGTCTTGCAAAACAGAGCACTGAAAGCGGTTTTTAAACTACCAAGGCTTCATTCTACAATGGATCTATATACTAACTACGCAATGTCAGTTTTGCCAGTGAAGGGACTGTATGAGTACTCAATGATACTGCATGTGCATCAAGTTGTCCAAAACCAAATTTTCCATAACTGCTCATTCTCGCATCTCCAACACAGTTACAATACTCGCAACCAACACAACCTCAGAAAAAGCTCCACAAGATCAGAGTTCGGCTTAAAAAAAACCACATATATTGGACCCTTATTATATAACAGTCTTCCGAAACCTTTAAGAGAACTAAATAATTTTAAAACTTTTAAAAGAGAGGTTAAATCGATATTTCTCAACCGAATAAATATCGCTAGATTTCTAGACAAGAATCCACTTGATGATTAAACTTTTCCTGATTTTTATCTCCTTGTTGTCCAAGGATATGTTATCATATATCATATATTTGTTTTTTTTTCATTACTAGTATACTCGACCCGATCCCGATTTCCCTATCTTCATATGTGTAAGCAAATATTAAATGAACCTAACTAAACCTTATTTATTTATATAGCTTCTCCTTTTTTTCAGATATATTTTTGCAAGAACGAACTTAAGTAAATCAATTTAAAAATTCTAGTTTAAGTAAGATCAACTCCTTCAAAGACTTGTCACTGGAGTGGTCTTGAAATCTGAATCTCTTTTGAATTATTACATGTTATATATATTTACATATAAGAATAAATAAATAAATATGATACTTTAATGCTTCTTTTTGAAGTACAACTTCTTTAGGCGCGATATGACAAGTATCTTGTCGGATGCTGGGTTCTACACCTATGCAATTTATGAAATCGTAAATTGTAATTACTGTGTGTGTGGTAGAGAAGGAAGAGAAAGAAATATTGTTGTACCTACTCGTAATTTAACTTTTATATTGTAACGACGCACTATTTTCAAGTTTTACTCTAAAATAATAGTATTCGTATTCAAAGAAATTCGCTAATAATTTATTTTTGTCAATTGTAATAAGCGTAGGGACATTTATTTGTACTACTGTATTTTTTTTGTTTCAATTAATGATACATTGCAAAACATGTTTTGCATAAATGATTGTTTCTATTAGTGGAAATTACTTGTTACAATAATGGAGTGGGAAACAGAAAACCCATAATATGTGTATATAATCGATCAAATTGTTTCGATCGGGAGATAGTATATAAAATTAAATCAAATGATTAGTACATAAATTTAAATCGATTAGTAATCAATTAAAAATAAATCAAAGGATATCGTTGTGTAAATTTTTAATTATTAAAAATTAATATAAATATAATTAATAAAATTATTTGTTTTTTTAAATTGTGATATCGAAGTTTTTTAATTTATTTATTTGAATGTAATGAGTTTTAGTGAAAATTGATAAATCATTTAGTAAATAAAATGAAATGAAAAATGAATCTAAAACACAAATTGAAATACAAAAACGTGAAAATAGTTATTCAGGTGAAGTAATAACGAAACCGTTTGATGCGGCCGGTTGATGATTTAGCAAAGTGGACTGTATGTTTTTTCTCGACGATGATTCCGCACCACGGGCTCAAGTTGTGACGAACGAAAACTAATTGATACTGACTGGTTGACTGCTGATGAACACATACAATTTCAGTATAAATACAAATATATCGGTAATAAATTCACGGCGAATATAAATAATACACAAATTATATTTACTGTGACAAATCTTCGATGATGTTAATTAAGTGATGACTATTGCGTAAGCCGAATTGATATTGATGATCGGTGATATAAATTTCAATATAATGTACTGTTGTTATAGAAATGTACTGTTTATGAACTCATGACAAATATGAACGATACTCAAATTGTATTTATAACGACAAATCTTCGATGATATAGATAAAATGATGAGTATTACGTTTGATAAAATGACGAATTGATATTGATGGTCGATGATATAAATTTCAATATAATGTACTATTGTAATGCACAGGCAAATGTACTGTGTGAACTCACGACGAATATGAACAATATTCAAATTATATTTATTACGATGAGTCTTCGATGATGTTGATCAAATGATGATTATTACGTATGACGAAACGACGAGTTGATATTGATAATCGATGATATAAATTTCAATATAATGTACTGTTGCAATGTACATACAAATGTACGACGAATATGAACATTACTCAAATTATATTTGTTACGATGAGGCTTCGATGATATTGATAAAATGATGATTATTACTTACGACGAAACGACGAATTGATATTAATAATCGATGATATAAATTTCAGTATACTGTACTGTCGTAGTGTACATACAAATGTACGACGAATATGAACACTACTCAAATTATATTTATTACGATGAATCTTCGATGATATTGATAAAATGGTAACTATTATTTATGACGACACGACGAATTGAAATTGATGATCGATGGTATAAATTTTCTGTATAATGTACTGTTGTAGTGTACATACAAATGTACGACGAATATGAACACTACTCAAATTATATTTATTTCGATGAATCTTCGATGATATTGATAAAATGGTAATTATTATTTATGACGACATGACGAATAGCAATTGATGATCGATGATATAAATTTTCAGTATAATGTACTGTTGTAGTGCACATACAAATGTACGACGAATATGAACACTACTCAAATTAGATTTATTACGATGAATCTTCGATGATATTGATAAAATGGTAATTATTATTTATGACGACATGACGAATAGCAATTGATGATCGATGATATAAATTTTCAGTATAATGTACTGTTGTAGTGCACATACAAATGTACGACGAATATGGACACTACTCAAATTATATTTATTACGATGAATCTTCGATGATATTGATAAAATGGTAATTATTATTTATGACGACATGACGAATAGCAATTGATGATCGATGATATAAATTTTCAGTATAATGTACTGTTGTAGTGCACATACAAATGTACGACGAATATGAACACTACTCAAATTAGATTTATTACGATGAATCTTCGATGATATTGATAAAATGGTAATTATTATTTATGACGACATGACGTATTGAAATTGATGATCGATGATATAAATTTTCTGTATAATGTACTGCTTTCCATATATAGGCATCACTATTTATTGCAAAAAATAGTGTAACGGCTCCCTATGGCACTGTACAATAGCCATATCAATGACGACAACACCTCACGGATCATAAATTGCGTATTGAAGACGCCTATGACAAAATATAAGGTTTCTTCAAGCAAAATCGCCTGAAAACAAAGAAACAACACTATAATTCAATTCATCGATTAATGGTCACCTATGAAATCTCCCAAAAAACAACAGCATCAATAATGGCGTCCAGTACAGCAGCAATCAAAATAGGAATCGCTCAATTTATGAACTTCAACATCACAACACTTTAATAAAAACCAACACGCGACGTATAATGTACACAATTTTATTATTTTGAACTGCGAAGTTAACAATTTATACAATTTTATAACTACTCTAATTATTTGGTAACTATATCAAAAATACAAAAAACATTATTTAAATTTTTACGACGAAGACATGTTATAGACTAACATTTAAAACAATCGAAGATCGAAGAGCGAAGAGGAGACTACGCCCAAAAATTTCCCTCTTAAATACTAAAAAAAATACTTAATACTGACAACTGTCACAATAAAACAAGTCCCACAAAGTATAATTACCAACCTAGAAAGTTGGATCGAAAATGTTAATTTTTAGGATTAAATTCATTCATTGCTGAATGGAGTTTGTCTGACATTTCTGAACTATTGTGACATGTCAATATGACAGTTGTATCGGTTTTGTCAAGTTACATTATTATTAAGGTAAACAATTCTTTAAATTCTAAGTTAACTTATATAATTTTAATTAATATTATTTTCTTTTTCAACATACAATGCAATTTTGATGTCTCATTGGCTAATGTGATTCAAACATCAATATGGGGTGTTTATATATATTATGACACATATGTCACATTCACAACAAGTTATTTAATTATCTCAAGACAATATAAACACAACTATGATAATACCCTCGCCAACGGTAACTATTCATGACAATATTTTTAAACAAAGTTTCAGTATACTTTTCCTGAATTTTCAGCTCGAATTAAATTTGTTAGAATCAACGCAGGATCGATGCCAATAACTGTGAGTGATTATTCAGATTGTGTGCTATGATCTTGGCGTTGACATATTCCCGGCACAAAAAAAATCTCTTCAATGAATGCGCACAAGGATGAAAGATGATCGAATTTACAAAGTACCATTGTAATATTTATTTTTAAATATCAATAAAAATGAAAGAGTTAAATTATTTATGTCTGAAAATACAATACTGAATCAACTTGCTGAGTCTCAATGCCTTGGTTTCTTAAATCTCTTAGTTTCCATTAATGATTCTAAAATTGATCACAGATATGTGCAATATTCCAGACAAATACAGAGCCAAGATTGATATGAAGTCGTATAACTAACAACCATTGAAAACCTCGACATATGCATAGGACATTAAATATGCACATAGAGTGGCTTTCCATATAATTGGACGAAGTTGACACACGACTTGGTACAACTTATATTACTCCCGGCAAGAAGAATTTAATTTCCGTTGGTGGAATTTAAGGTTTATAATATTAATATGCGAACCATATTTATCTCGGACGTTTTATTGGTAATTTTATGATGTTGATATTCACAGGATGACAATTATTAATGGTGCTTATGACTATAGAAAATGTTTAGAGTTACTATTGAACGAAGAAAATTTTGTTCATAATGGGTTGTAATCAGAAACTAAATTTTGGAATTGTTTTGCAAAACCTGTGCGAGTGTGCAACCAATATTTTACATTGGATAGGATTCGCCTTATGCTTCCATAGAATGCTGTATCTTGGTTGGCTTAACTGACTATGGCCGGTTCGACAATCGTTGGGCTTGGTTCATCAAGAGGTAGAACACTGATACGATTCACACCACGTTTCAAAATTGTGGTGGCTGTTTTAAGGGTCACCACTCTAGTTATTCCGGTTTTATAGGGATGCAATTCTATAATTCGGCCTAACTTCCACCTTGTTGGGGGAATGTCGTCATCATGGATTAGCGCCAACGAACCGATGTGTACTTCAATAGATTTTCGATTCCACTTCGATCGCCGTTGTAGTTCGGAGAGATATTCAGTCTGCCAACGGTTCCAGAACTGCTGCATAAGTTGTTGCACCCTTTGGAATCTTGATAATTTACTAACATTGAGGTCAAGTAATGAAGGTTCAGGAACGGCGGTCAGAGGAGCTCCTATAAGAAAGTGGCCCGGTGAGAGTACGCTCAAATCATTCGGATCACTGGATTGTGCGGTCAAAGGACGAGAGTTAAGACATGCTTCAATTTGATTTGATAACGTTAAGAATTCTTCTGTGGTAAGTATCGACGTTCCGATCACACGTTTGAGATGAAATTTAGCGCTTTTCACGGCCGCCTCCCACAATCCACCAAAATGCGGTGTACGAGGGGGAATAGTGTTCCAAGTGATACAATTGGCTGTACAGAAGCGGATAGTTGAATCAATAAAGGACTGCGAAAGAAATAAGCTGCGCAGATCTTGCAATTCCTTACGGGCACCTATAAAATTTGTGGCATTATCTGTATAAATTTTTGAACAAATTCCACGGCGACTAACAAACCGTTTTAGACAGGCAAGAAAAGATTCAGTGGTTGAATTGAAAACTAATTCCAAATGGACGGCCTTTGTGGCAAAACATACAAACAAACAAATATAGACCTTAATTTTCAGTTTTGATTTTGTTGATTGTTTAAGAAGAAACGGTCCACAGAAATCGATGCCAACAATCGTAAAGGGGCGTTCAACAGAATTAACTCGATCGTATGGCAGGTCGCCCATAATTTGACTTCTAAGTATGGGCCTTGTGTGAAAACAACGGATGCAATTATGGACAATGCTTCGGCACAGATTACGCCATCCGATAATCCAATATGTGCGACGGAGGCTATAGAGCAGTGCTTGAGGGCCGGCATGTAGCAGTCGAAAATGTTCTTGTCTTGCAATTAGGGTACTTAATATATGGCAACCTGGCAGTAGTATTGGATGTTTCTGATTTTCTTGAATCGCCGCATGAACAAGTCTGCCTCCCACTCTCAATATCCCATCGGCATCAAGAAAAGCTGAAAGGGCTAACAGAGAACTCTTGTTTGGCAATTGTTGACCTGTCTTTAATGAAGTTAATTCGACTGAAAAATAGTCTCGCTGTACCAGTTTGATCAATATTGAAGTTGCGTTATGTAATTCCTGAAGTTGTAAGTATTTTGACAATGATTCATTCCGAGTAATTTTGTCTCGAGCATTGTGAACAAATCTTAAGATGTATGCCATGACGCGAAATAACGTCGTTGCTGAATTGAAGCGCGTAAAAATCGAATGGATTTCTGTATTCTGTTGTAATAGGATTGGGTTGGTAGGTTTACGAATTTCAAGACCCTTTGTTTCTTCAGGCAGTATACAATTGAAATCCGATGGCCACAAAGTTTTAGGTAACTTTAAGAATTCTGGTCCATTCCACCAAAGTGGTACTGACTCGAATTGCATTGGCAACAAACCTTTGGAGACAATGTCCGCAGGATTTTGAGCGGACCTAACATATCGCCACTGATGGAACGGTGTCAATTCTTGGATCCGAGCTACTCGGTTAGCCACAAATGTAGTGAATTTGTACGCTTCTGATTTTATTCGGTATAACGAGATCATCGAATCAGACCATAGATACGTGGCTTCGAAAGTTTGATCAATTGTAGTTTTGAGCTTGTTAACTAATTCAGCCAAGAGTACGGCAGCACACAGTTCCAATCTTGGGATGGTTTGTCGTTTAAGCGGTGCCACTCTTGATTTTGCACATAGTAATCGCATAGTATAATGACTCGCATTATCCAAGGCTCGAATATATATAACGCAACCATAGGCCTTCTCAGACGCATCACAGAATCCGTGTAACTCAAGACACGTAGTATTCGTAACTGTAGCTAGTCGTGGAATTTTCACATGAGCAAGCTGCTTTAACCCGTCCTTAAAGTCATTCCATTTTTGACTTATATCAGTCGGTAGACTATCGTCCCAGCCTATATCTCGATGCATCCAGATGGCCTGCATGAACAACTTTGCTGTCAAAGTGATCGGAGCACAAATTCCAAGGGGATCAAACAATTGACATATCTCAGATAACATTGATCTCTTAGTGGCGTGCGAGGTAGAGCAGAGTATATCTAGAGGAGTTTCGAAATGATCATGTTCGGTATTCCACGTTAATCCCAAAACCAAGGTGATCGATTCTGGTTGATCGTCTGAGGCGAGTATATTAACATTTGATGCAAATTTTCTTAATTCAAATCCACCACGCTTCAATAAATCAATTAAGTTGGTCTTCAATTGAATGGCGCTTTCAATGGTGTCAGCGCCCGTAAGAACGTCATCAACGTAAAAATCATCCGCTAGTACTTTGGCGGCTGCAGGACATGTATCATATTCATCAAGAGATAACTGTTTTAGAGTGCGTGTAGCCAAAAATGGGGCACATGCGGTACCATAAGTTACCGTGCAAAGATTAAAGGATTCCAGCTGATGAGAAGGGTGATTACGCCAGAATATACGCTGAAGGTCTTGCTGGTCTTTACTAACCCGAATCTGCCGATACATTTTTGCAATGTCACCAGAAAACGCCACTGGGTACATTCTGAACCGAATCAACAGAGAAAATATATCCCGTTGAATTGTCGGCCCCACCATCAGACAATCATTCAGAGAAATTTGGGATGATGTTTTTGCAGAGGCATTAAACACCACTCTCAATTTAGTGGTTGTACTCTGCTCCTTGATTACATGATGATGAGGTACATAATAGGACGGTTCCCGGCATAACGGATCCACAGCCGTCATATGGCCAAGCGATAAATACTCGTTCATAAAGTCGCGATATTGTTGGTATATCTCAGGTTTTCCATTGAGTCTTTTTTCTAGATTGAGAAACTGGCGTTGGGCTGAGAAATGCGAATGACCCAGCTGATCAATGTTTGGTTTCG
Organism: Diogma glabrata; assembly: GCA_963693315.1. NCBI lineage: Eukaryota > Metazoa > Arthropoda > Insecta > Diptera > Cylindrotomidae > Diogma > Diogma glabrata. The sequence continues at coordinate 315,840,194 of OY856187.1, read as the reverse complement.
TAGGAAGAGCCACTCCATAACGTCCATCAATTAATCGACTAACGTTAGAGCAGTAATGTTCCTCGCATATCTCCTCTTCTTTCGACAAAAACGTTTTTGTGGGAAAATTTTCCAATTCCCAAAATCGTTTCACCTGGGTCTCAAGAGATTGGACACTGCATAACACGACATGTGAAGCCTTTGTCTTTTGCTGGTCCAATACGACCGTAGCCTTACCACTAATCACATAGCCGAGTTCAGAGTTATGAAATGGTGGCAATTCAGCACAAATGCGAACCGGGACGCCAGTAAACAGCATATGATAGACCTCGGCTCCCAATAAAAGGTCAATCCGATCAGGTATATTAAAATGTGGGTCTGCCAATTGAATGTGACTTGGTAATGGACTCATTGACAAGTCAAATGGCACACACGGTATATTGTTGGTTATCTTGGGCAGAATATAGAATTTTAACTGATGAGAAAAAGATGAGATCCTAGATGAAATTGTGATAAATGTTTTGTGTGTTATTTGCGTATGTGATGCGCCGATTCCTGTGATTGTCTTGGATGTGGGAAACTTACGAGCGTGTAATAATCTGCAAATGTTGGAAGTAACAAAATTCATGGTCGATCCACTATCCAGCAGCGCTCGACATATCATCGAATTTGCGTTGCCAGCCGTTGCGTTGACTATCGCTGTCCCGAGGAGGACCATGGTCTGATTGGATTGATTTATATTTCCACTAGGTACATTCTGACTGGTGCATGCAGCATACGAGGCCCCATCATCTGATACTATTGTTTGGTTTTGATTCTGATCGTAAGGATGATCTACTGATATTTGAGTCTCAGAGCATGGAAATGCGACCGTGGGTTCAAAATGTAGTAGCAGGTGATGTTTAAGCGAACACTTAGAACATGGCGGCTGATCACAGTCGCGAATAAAATGACGTTGCATAAGACAATTTCCACAGAGTCTTTGGCCTTTTATGAATTGAAATCGCATTTTCGGAGTTACTTGACTACTACTGAACGTAGGGCAACAAACCAGTGAGTGATGTCCAAAACAATATGAACATTTTTCAGACTCTGATACCTTTACAGAGCTATGGGACACATTCAGAACAGCTCGTCTATGATCCTTAAAAGAAGGTGCTGAAGACCGATGTCCAACATCGTTACAAATATTTAGGATTCGAATGCGGTCACGCAATATCTCGATTAATTCTGAAAAAGATGTTTTACAATTTATTTTCGCCCTCTTCACTATATGAATTCTAGATGCAGGATCGAGTCGATGAAGCAAGTGGTGTGTTAATAACAAATCCCAACTCTCGACTTCTACCTTTAGTGCTTTGAGAGCATTGTGGTGTTTTGACGCAACATCAATGAAATTTTGGATATCCTTGGCCTGACCTTCTCTAGGAGTTTTAATGTCATACAGTTGACGAACATGGTATTGTTGAAGTGAAAACTCATTATTATATTTAGTGCATAATGCGGTCCATGCCATTTCATAATTTGATGCGGTTACTGAAAGATTTTCTATTAGGGCGTAGGCGACACCAGAGCGAATACTGGAAATCAGATATAAAAATTTGATCGTTGGTTCCAGAGTCTTTGAGTGAATGAGGTCCACAAAGACATCTCGGAATGCAAGCCAATCGGCTTCCAGGCCACTAAAACTTGGCAATGTGATTTCCGGTAGTCTAATACCAACGGACTGAGAACTGCTGTTATTGGCTTCAAAAAAGGAAGTATTTTGGTTTAGGGGCATATTTGCACTTTCTTCAGATCGTTTAAGGTCGTGCAGTGTTGTGCGAACTAAAGTATCTAGTTTGCCATAATCGTCCTCAAATTGTACTCGATCACTGATAGTGTCATCGTCCAAAACCTCAAGTTTATTCTGGACAGAATCATATTTATTATAAATCAACTGAAGACGGTGAAGCAAGGATTCAAGTCCCCCAACAGTAGTCGCAGTCGAGGACTGTGACTTGAGTGCGGTTAACTGCCCCTTAAAGGCCGCTCGCTGTTTCTTGAACAGGTCCATTTTTTTTGCGTCATCCATTTCTATCTAATATGACAAATGGATAATGAGTAGTTGACTTTCTTCAATGGAAGATGTTACAAGAGAGGCTTACGAATCTCAAAAGGAGTGCTTTAATACAAGTAACGAGAACGTACCAGAAAACACAGAATAAAAACTCAAGGCAGTGAGACCAGAATCTAACAAAGGAATTAATATTCAATGACACAAGAATAGTTATCGTTGACTCACGTTTAACACGTTTGTATATAAAATGTACTAATACGACGTAGTGATAAACTTAAAATTAAACTATACTAATTAAATTTGTACCTGTATACAGTATACTATGACAATATACTAATCCAATATCCAGTAAGTCCAAATATCCAGAATTTCAACATCCGGTATGAATAAATTCGGTATTGATTGATGAATCCCGATGATAGCGCCCTCTATATCCGGCTCGAAGGACCAAATGATGCGGCCGGTTGATGATTTAGCAAAGTGGACTGTATGTTTTTTCTCGACGATGATTCCGCACCACGGGCTCAAGTTGTGACGAACGAAAACTAATTGATACTGACTGGTTGACTGCTGATGAACACATACAATAATTCGTCAGAAATGGTGAGTATCAAATCACGACGGATGTAAAAATTAATCAAATGAAAAATGATGATTCGTTAGTTGATGACGACGGTGAAGATCGATGATGTAAATTTCAGTATAATACAAATATATCGGTAATAAATTCACGGCGAATATAAATAATACACAAATTATATTTACTGTGACAAATCTTCGATGATGTTAATTAAGTGATGACTATTGCGTAAGCCGAATTGATATTGATGATCGGTGATATAAATTTCAATATAATGTACTGTTGTTATAGAAATGTACTGTTTATGAACTCATGACAAATATGAACGATACTCAAATTGTATTTATAACGACAAATCTTCGATGATATAGATAAAATGATGAGTATTACGTTTGATAAAATGACGAATTGATATTGATGGTCGATGATATAAATTTCAATATAATGTACTATTGTAATGCACAGGCAAATGTACTGTGTGAACTCACGACGAATATGAACAATATTCAAATTATATTTATTACGATGAGTCTTCGATGATGTTGATCAAATGATGATTATTACGTATGACGAAACGACGAGTTGATATTGATAATCGATGATATAAATTTCAATATAATGTACTGTTGCAATGTACATACAAATGTACGACGAATATGAACATTACTCAAATTATATTTGTTACGATGAGGCTTCGATGATATTGATAAAATGATGATTATTACTTACGACGAAACGACGAATTGATATTAATAATCGATGATATAAATTTCAGTATACTGTACTGTCGTAGTGTACATACAAATGTACGACGAATATGAACACTACTCAAATTATATTTATTACGATGAATCTTCGATGATATTGATAAAATGGTAACTATTATTTATGACGACACGACGAATTGAAATTGATGATCGATGGTATAAATTTTCTGTATAATGTACTGTTGTAGTGTACATACAAATGTACGACGAATATGAACACTACTCAAATTATATTTATTTCGATGAATCTTCGATGATATTGATAAAATGGTAATTATTATTTATGACGACATGACGAATAGCAATTGATGATCGATGATATAAATTTTCAGTATAATGTACTGTTGTAGTGCACATACAAATGTACGACGAATATGAACACTACTCAAATTAGATTTATTACGATGAATCTTCGATGATATTGATAAAATGGTAATTATTATTTATGACGACATGACGAATAGCAATTGATGATCGATGATATAAATTTTCAGTATAATGTACTGTTGTAGTGCACATACAAATGTACGACGAATATGGACACTACTCAAATTATATTTATTACGATGGATCTTCGATGATATTGATAAAATGGTAATTATTATTTATGACGACATGACGAATAGCAATTGATGATCGATGATATAAATTTTCAGTATAATGTACTGTTGTAGTGCACATACAAATGTACGACGAATATGAACACTAGTCAAATTAGATTTATTACGATGAATCTTCGATGATATTGATAAAATGGTAATTATTATTTATGACGACATGACGAATTGAAATTGATGATCGATGATATAAATTTTCAGTATAATGTACTGTTGTAGTGCACATACAAATGTACGACGAATATGGACACTACTCAAATTATATTTATTACGATGAATCTTCGATGATATTGATAAAATGGTAATTATTATTTATGACGACATGACGAATAGCAATTGATGATCGATGATATAAATTTTCAGTATAATGTACTGTTGTAGTGCACATACAAATGTACGACGAATATGAACACTACTCAAATTAGATTTATTACGATGAATCTTCGATGATATTGATAAAATGGTAATTATTATTTATGACGACATGACGTATTGAAATTGATGATCGATGATATAAATTTTCTGTATAATGTACTGCTTTCCATATATAGGCATCACTATTTATTGCAAAAAATAGTGTAACGGCTCCCTATGGCACTGTACAATAGCCATATCAATGACGACAACACCTCACGGATCATAAATTGCGTATTGAAGACGCCTATGACAAAATATAAGGTTTCTTCAAGCAAAATCGCCTGAAAACAAAGAAACAACACTATAATTCAATTCATCGATTAATGGTCACCTATGAAATCTCCCAAAAAACAACAGCATCAATAATGGCGTCCAGTACAGCAGCAATCAAAATAGGAATCGCTCAATTTATGAACTTCAACATCACAACACTTTAATAAAAACCAACACGCGACGTATAATGTACACAATTTTATTATTTTGAACTGCGAAGTTAACAATTTATACAATTTTATAACTACTCTAATTATTTGGTAACTATATCAAAAATACAAAAAACATTATTTAAATTTTTACGACGAAGACATGTTATAGACTAACATTTAAAACAATCGAAGATCGAAGAGCGAAGAGGAGACTACGCCCAAAAATTTCCCTCTTAAATACTAAAAAAAATACTTAATAATGACAACTGTCACAATAAAACAAGTCCCACAAAGTATAATTACCAACCTAGAAAGTTGGATCGAAAATGTTAATTTTTAGGATTAAATTCATTCATTGCTGAATGGAGTTTGTCTGACATTTCTGAACTATTGTGACATGTTAATATGACAGTTGTATCGGTTTTGTCAAGTTACATTATTATTAAGGTAAACAATTCTTTAAATTCTAAGTTAACTTATATAATTTTAATTAATATTATTTTCTTTTTCAACATACAATGCAATTTTGATGTCTCATTGGCTAATGTGATTCAAACATCAATATGGGGTGTTTATATATATTATGACACATATGTCACATTCACAACAAGTTATTTAATTATCTCAAAACAATATAAACACAACTATGATAATACCCTCGCCAACGGTAACTATTCATGACAATATTTTTAAACAAAGTTTCAGTATACTTTTCCTGAATTTTTAGCTCGAATTAAATTTGTTAGAATCAACGCAGGATCGATGCCAATAACTGTGAGTGATTATTCAGATTGTGTGCTATGATCTTGGCGTTGACACCGTTCAACACACTTTTTATACCAAACGGTTACGATGATGCTTCATTCCAAGCCGTTACATGTTGATTGCAAATATTCATAAAGTTAATGCCAATCAACAAGCAACTAAAAAAGTTAATGATAGTGCTGAGCTTCGAAAGACAAATATTTTTTGGCGTGAAATAAATTCGATCAAAATATGAGGGATATATTTCAAATTGACAGATCTAGTTTGGTTTCATCATTTCATTGTGCCTTTAATAAAATTACGTTTAGTAAAATTAAAAACAGCCTGCAATCAACAATTGTTCCACAGGACTTGTTTTGGAAGAAAATAACATTCAAGAAATAAATTAATGTAAGCCTTTTTGTATTTTGATTTATATAATTTTTATTGCTTTATTTTCGTAGAACTAAATTATTTTCTCTGTTAGCTAATTAATAGTTTCTTTAATTATTCTGTGATCCATAAATAAGAGATTTTCAAGTGTAATCCGTTGTTTGTAATAGATTCAGTTTTGCGGTATCATATTATATTCGTTATTAAAATCCCAATACGTAACTATAGATTGTTATATATATATATATATATATATATATATATATATATATATATATATATATATATATATATATATATATATATATATATATATATATATATATATACATATATATATATATATATATATATATATATATATATATATATATATATATATATATATATATATATATATATATATATATATATATATATATATATATGTTATATATATATATATATATATATATATATATATATATATATATATATATATATATATATATATATATATATATATATATATATATCAGTGACGTGCCCTGGGTTTCGATAGACGGTAAGCAGATTATATAAAAAAACAAGATTTTTCAATTTATACCCACATGATAGTTCTTCCATTGTATTGATTGCATGACGTGATACGGATTTGGCAGATTAGTCTGCACTAATATCTGTAAAAGCTAAGAGTCTTTCAAAAACTTCTTCTGTTTTAGTTACAAATCGTCCTATTGTTGACAACTGACTTATAAGATATATCTGATATTTCATCAAGAAGTATGGCAATAAATAAGAAAACTTTGATATCTAAAAAATTTGAGTTTTTAGATCAACACCTATTGATTCACTCAAATAATTTTGTATATGAATATACTTTGGATTCCTATAAAAATGTGTCCAATTCTTGATCATATATTGATAACACTTTCAACATTATAACATTACCGAATAATTTGAAAAAATTGATTGATTAATATAATATGGCTTGGTGTTTTCTAACGACATTAAAAAAATTATTTAAATTATGATAACCATCGTAGGTTTAAATACCCTTTTCTTTAGAAAATAAAATAAACATTTTTTAAAAAAATGAAACAGACTTCAGAAACAACAAAAGAGGCACAAAAAAGGGAAAAATATTTCAATTGTGGCTTTTAGATACAGAAATACATATAAATTTTAATTAATTTAATTTAATTATACTTAACTACAAAAAATTACACTTTTAAACAAAGATGTTATATTATAAAACTTATATTTTATTATAGTTATTATAGTTGTTGTAATAGTTATTATATTATAAGATTTATTTGTAGAACAAAACTGTTGGCAATCGATGCCAAGCATGAGATGTCAATGGTAGTACCGACTTCGAACATTTTGTATTAAAAATAAATTTCATAATATAAAAGCTATTATAAAAAAGTAAGTTTTACAATATAATATCTTTGTTTAAAAGCGTAATTTTTGTATGTAACTAACTATAATTAAATTAAATTAATCAAAATTTATACGTATTTTTGTCTCCAAAAGGCACAATTGAGTTATTTTCCACTTTTTTGTGCCTCTTTTGTTTTTTCTGAAGTCGGTTTTTTTAATCTTAATAGAATACATTTAAACCATCCAAATCAAGTGAACTGTTTTCGATAAATCGGCGAAAATACATAAAAAATATAGTTTTTCCAATTTTCTGAAAATAGTACATTTCGCTACAAGAGATGAAAACGCTGCTTTTTCGTGAGTGAAAATTTGTTCACGAGAGCCGTTAACGTCCAGTTGGACAATTTCACGAACGCAAAATGTTTTTATCTCATGTAGGAAATACACTTTTTTCTATGATAGTAAATACATAAACGATATTTATTAGAATTTATTAAATTAGAAATCGACAAAATAACATTCAAAATTCATATTCTATTTTTACATATGGTTGCTTTGTTTTAAAATTATATGAAAATACCATAGCAACTACAATTTGTTATTCTTTTTAAAATAGAGGGAAAAACCCATTTTCACAGGGGATTAAGCCTGCTTGAAAATAAAATTTTCCTCTGCTATCATAGAAAAACGGTATTTTTCACGTCATAAAAAAATGGACCACTTGGGAGTCTACCTTAACAGAATACAATTTAAATCATCGAACTCGAATGAGCCATTTTCAAGAAACATACATAAAAAACCTTCAATGAAAGATCCAATAATTTCATCATTTAAATCACTGGAAACTATATTATTTAATGGCTGCACCATTTTAATAAACGAAATATTACACCCATCAAAACTATAACTTAATAATGTTATTAATTTTAATACCACAACAAATAGATTAAAAATAATTTCAATCTTATCTGGAAAAAAATAACAAACAATTTTCTTTATATTCGCTCATACGACAAAACCAAAAAATTTGTGTTCAAAATGTACACAAATGTGAAATGACAAAAGGAAAGGAAAGAAAAAACTTTAAAAGCAGAATTATCTTCTGCTTATTTTCACACATTTTATTGGGACTCTAATTGTTTGTTTTTCAATACAACATCAAAGGAATACATAGCGATTGAAAGCAGAAATTTTACTGATGACCAAAGAACAAAGAATAGATAAGACCTGCTAAAAAACAAAATTTTTTTATATTTTATTTAAATGTGCATTTTAGATTTGGAGTGTTGAAAATTCAAAAAGGCTGACATGTAAATATAGATATTTGGAATATTAGAATAATCGTTGATAAATAAATGATATTAATAATCAATTTAGAATGTTTTTATATTCTTTAATTAATTTAAATTGTTGTTAAGAAGACTATTTTAAATTTTCTTTGGGTAAGCAGGTATGACCCTGCTTTCTTCGTACCGCCCGCCAGTGATATATATATATATATATATATATATATATATATATATATATATATATATATATATATATGTATATATATATATATATATATATATATATATATATATATATATATACATATATACATATAAATATATATATATATATATATATATATATATATATATATATATATATATATATATATATATATATATATATATATATATATATACATATAAATATATATATATATATACAGTAATCCCTCCGACTGCGCGGGTTTTAACTGCGCGATTTCCACTGCGCGAGATGAGTTTTCAATACTAATTTTCGCACTGCGCGATTAAAATTTCACACTGCGCGACGTTTCAAATTTTTTTTTAGAATATATAGGTGAATTTCGTAAAATTAAAATGAAAAAAAAATTAAATTTCCCACATGGGTCATTCTTTTACAAATCGAACAGATTTGAACAAAATCTGACCGACGGGTTTGTGATTTGGCTTAGAAATTTTTTACTGGTATGATATCAAGAATAATATACGTGTTCGAGAATTTTTTTTTTGGAAAATAGAGGCGATCTAAATTTCGTGATTTTTGGTTTGACGACTTATTTTTCACTTCGGTTCTATTAATGATAGAAGCTTTTGTTTTATTTTATTTTAAAGTTAAGAGATGGAATTTTAATTAAAAAAATATGTTATAAACAAAATAAAAATTATTAGCAAATTCCTATTCTTATAAACAAATAAAATGTTAAAATCGATTTTTAGTGATTGCCCTACGTATTCTACGTTCAATTTTCAAGAAAAACGTATTTTTAACTAAGGGAGAAATTAGTTTTACTGTTAGAAATATATTAATTTATCTACCACAAAATTTATGGGACAACAAAAATTTATGGAATTTTTATCTTTCCGCGCTCGATAAATTGATTTATTTCTAATGCTATCGTACACGAGAGAGCAAAATTGAAGGTGTCAGAGAGAAAATGTCTGACTTATTGCTAAACTGTTTACACATAGGAATTTGTTAATAATTTTTGCAGATAACAATTTTTTTTTAAAGTTCATCTTTTAGCTTTAAAATAAAACAGAAAAAAATGTCTATCATTACCAGAACCGAAGCTATGAATCTTTGAAAATAAGTCTTCAAGCCAAAAATCACGAAATCCTCGAAATTTAGAACCGCTCCATTTTCCAACCCAAAAAAGTTCTCGAGCACGAATATCTTTCTTTTCTTGGGAAATGGGAATTTGGAAATTTTTCTATATAAAAGCCCTAAAATTTCAGCCAAATCAAAAATGTGTCGGTCAGAAAGACGTTCGGTTTGTAAAAGAATGACCCATATATGTGGCAATTTGCATAACACATTCAGTTTATTTTTAACTGTGTGGCTGGAACGTTCAATATAGATCAAATTCAATTTCAAGCCAGTAAATGTAGAATATTTTAAACAAATTCAGATTATTGATATAATTTTTGTAAATTTAAGTTATTTTTTGAAATGTTATTTATGTTAATTTATCTGTTAACTTATGAAGTGTTTTCTTTTTTAAGAGTTGTTGAAGTAATACATGTTTTTCAGTCTGTATATGTTCATTTTTGTATTATAACCTTAAATTAATTTTTTTTTTCAATTTTTTTCAAAATTTGGAACCTAACCCCCCATTTTTATACAAAATAGGGTTCACATTGCGCGGTTTTGTATTGCGCGTTGTTTTTCTGGAACGGAACTACCGCGCAATCGGAGGGATTACTGTATATATATATATATATATATATATATATATATATATATATATATATATATATATATATATATATATATATATATATATATATATATATATATATATATATATATATATATATATATATATATATATATATATATATATATATATATATTCATATATATATATATATATATATATATATATATATATATATATATATATATATATATATATATATATATATATATATATATATATATATATATATATATATATATATATATATATATATATATATATATATATATATATATATATATATATATATATATATATATATATATATATATATACACCTATTTTCAAGCGAAAGTGCTGTTGGTTTTTTGTAATTAAAATGGTACTGGGTGATCCAATTTTAAATCAGTTTTCAATTTTAAATAGCTCAATATTGGTGGAGTATTTTGAAATATAATTTGTTTTTTTATCCTAACATAATCATTAAAAAAAATTAATTTAAAGTTTGATAAAAGTTTTTCAATAGAAAGAAATCAATAAAAATCAGAAAATAATAGAATTTTTAATTTTATTTCATAAATAATTGACTAAATTGTTTAACAATATTTGATTATTTGATTAATTCATTAAATTTAATTAATCTTAATATAATTTAAAGTTAATATCTTATCTGACCGCCTTGTGCTGCAATCATTTCGCGCATTCTATTAGACATTGAATTTAACAAATTGATGAAATATTGGCGCCAATCAACGCCTCTCATTATGTTGTGCGCTCTCACAATGGCATCCCAGACTTCATCATTACTATGAAACACTTGGTGTTCACTGCTACCTTTGGCTTTGATCTCTGACCCGACATTCTCAACAGGATTTATCTCTGGAGAGAGACTGAAAATACAAATTTCTACATTAATTAAATATTTAAAATTACAAGATAAAATTAATTTACCTCGGTTGATCATCCCGTGTATCGCCTATATTTTCATTAATCCATTGTTTGACAGCATTTGAAGTGTGTACCGGATGATTATCGTCAAACAATGGATTAATGAAAATATAGGCGATACACGGGATTTTGTGTTTGATGCATTCATCATTCGGAGTCAGACGAGTCGACGTCTCCTAAATTTTAAAATAAAAAGAACAAAAAACAAAAATAATCGAAAATAAATAATAGTGTTATAAGTGTTAATAAGTGTTAGTAAGTGTAGTAGCTAATAAATAAATAAGTGTTATAGTGTTTGTGTTAATGTTTATGAAAAATAAAAGTGTTGAAGAACGGACGCATACAATTATATAATTGGTGAGATTGTTCTTTATTAAAAAATTATTTGGTATTTTGTGTTCACTATTACCAAGAGGTAGGCAGGTAAAATTTTACCTTTTGTTGCTTTGATGTAATAAATTTATTTATTATTTTAAAGCATTTGTCTTGGTAATAGAAACCCAAAAATTTTGTTTTAGTTGTTATTTTTTTTGGATTGCCTGGGTTTTTTTTATTAGAAGTTTTGTGACATGATCTAGCTCCTCCCACCTCGGACTTATTTTGGGAGTTGGAAAGTATCAGTTAGTTGATTATGAAATGTTTTTTTTTTTTGACAAAAGTTAGGAATTTCGAATTTAACCCTTTATTTGTACTCTTCAATTTTGTTAGTGTATTTTGTGTCCCCATTTTTTTTTTTTTTTGCTTTTCTCTTATCGTGCTACTGTTGCATGAAATCTGCTACCGTGTTTTTGTGACAGAGATACCCAGTTTCTTTTGTACTGTTTAGTGTTGAAATTTAGGCCTGGCCGAATTTCAGTAGCTATGCATGCAATGTCAAAGGGTAAGTCTTTGTCTCAACAAAATGGCCGCAGAGTGAACCAACAGCTTAGTATTGACTTCACCAACATAAGAGGTCTCAATTCGAATCTAAACGAGGTTCATCACTACATCGAAAAAAATAAACCTGACATATTGTTTCTTACCGAAACAATTGTTAGTGGCAAAGCATCGAAGTTGGATCCCGAAAAATATCGGATACCTAGCTACGAATTGGAACATTCCTTTTATAACAAGCATGGTGTCTGTGTATTTGTTCGAGATTCACTTTCATGTATGAGAATTAAGGCCTACGAGTTGAACTCTAAGCACCATAATTCTATAGCACTGAAGATCTCAGGTGTTGATAAAACTATGTTTATAATAGGATTATATAGATCCCCAAATTCTCCCCCAGGATGTCCCTTTTTCGATCAAATATCGGCTAATCTAGACAAGATTACCACGGACTACCCCAAAGCAAGACTGGCCATTCTTGGAGACTTTAATATTCATAATAAAGAATGGCTTAAGTATTCATCGCGCACTGACGACGTAGGAAGACAAGCCGAACTGATACTCGCAGATTATCACGGTTTGACGCAAATGATAGAGTGTCCCACTAGAATCGCAGACAATTCACATCATAACAATAATTTGCTGGATCTGTTTTTGACAAACGAACCAGATACTACGAAGACAAAAGTTGAACAACCCCTCGGAACATCGGACCATTTACTGATATCAGCAATAGTGCAATTTACATCACCAACACAAATTAAAGCAAATCCTCGCCGGGTTTGGAACTATAAACGCGCTGATTGGGAGGGACTGAGAAACTTTTATGACGAAACACCTTGGAAAACTATTTGTTGTGTTGATCAAGATCCTAGCACATCGGTAATAAGAATTTCTGAAATCGTAAAAGACGGAATTCCAAATCGATTAATCACTCCTAAAACTGAGCCTTGGTTCACACGGGATGTTGATGAGGCAGTGAGGAATAAACGCAAAGCATTCAAGACGTATAACGCTAATAAAACACCTGAAACCCATAGCGCCTATAAGAAAGCCAGAAATATTAGTAAATCCAAAATAGACTTGGACAAAGACGCGTTTATCCAGAAGAAAGCAAAGAAATTCGCCGAGCACCCATCTGGCTCACGTAGTTTCTTTCTTTTACTCGATCCTCTATTCCAACCTTAGTTCTGAATGACATTCCCGTGAGCGACTCGAAAGAGAAAGCGGATCTTTTGGGTCGTATTTTCGCAGAAAACTCAAACATAGTTGAACCCCCCCCCATTCTCCTACACTCATTCCCCCAGTTGTAACGAAAATGAAACCAATTATTTTTCGTTGCAATATTGTACGGAAAATGCTTCTTTCTATCAATATCATCAAATCTGCTGGCCCAGACGGTATTCCACCCCTCATTCTTAAAACCTTTGCTAGGCAACTAGCACCAATTTTAACAAAAATTTTCTATTTATCTTATAAAACCGGAATATTTCCCGATTCTTGGAAACTGGCCAGCGTTCAACCCATATCAAAGAAAGGCAGTAAGATAGACCCTAACAATTATAGACCAATTGCAATTCTGTCGGTTTTAGCTAAAATATTTGAAAAATATGTTAACTACAATTTGATAGATTATTTGGAAATGTCGCGAATTATTGATGATAAGCAGTATGGTTTTCGTAGAAGTCATGCAACAGGTGATCTGTTAGCCTACGTATCCCATCTCTGGAACAAATCGCTGGAAAACCACGGTGAAACATTCAGTATTTCACTTGACATTTCTAAAGCATTTGATAAAGTGTGGCATAAAAATCTTATAGCTAAATTAAAATCTTATGGCATAGACCATCTTACTGTCTCATGGATTCATAGTTTTCTTACAGGTCGCCAATTTCATGTTAATTTAGATGGTATCACATCCAATATTTTCACAACCAATGCTGGGGTTCCCCAAGGTTCTGCACTCTCACCAACCTTGTTTCTTCTATACATTAATGACTTACTTATTTCCACAGTGCACCCAATCCATAGTTTTGCTGATGACAGCACATTACATGCATCACATGCATCTCCTAAATTTCGATCTCATACTGCAGTTACCACTGATAGAGAGTTGCTAATTGATTCCATCAACAAAGATCTGGAGCGTATAATGGAATGGGGTGATCGTAATCTCGTTTCATTTAATCCAACCAAAACCAAATTATGCCGTCTTTCACGAATAGAGCGACATAAAAATTTTCCTATTAAAATAAACCAAGAGGAATTGCGTGAGGTTGAATCAGTTAGACTTCTTGGAGTGGATATTCAAAATAACCTGAAATGGAATAAACATGTGTTCAACCTCGCTAAATCTGCAATGCAAAAATTAGGATTCTTGAGTCGATGTAAAAAGTATTTCAATCCCGAGCAAATTCTGCTAATCTTCAAGTCCTTTATTCGTCCATGTATGGAGTACTGCTGTCATGTTTGGGGAGGTGCTTGTCAGTCAACAATAAATTGTTTAGACTCTGTACAGAGAAAAGCAATACGGTTGATTGGTAATACCGAACTAACGGACCAGCTTGATTCACTCCAGCACAGAAGAAATGTGGCTGAATTGTCAATCTACTATAAATATAACTTTAGCGAATTCTCCTCTAAGGAAATTCAAAATATTCTTCCATCGTGTGCGCAGTATAATCGACAAACAAGAGCTGCCGAGTTATCCCATCCATTTGTTGTACAAATACCTCGTTGTAGAACTGTGTCCTTCCAAAACGACTATTTCAATAGAGTGGCCAAATTATGGAACTCATTGCCCTCCTCTGTATTTCCCGATGAATTTTCTCCTCAGGCATTTAAAGAAAATGTCCATCATCAGTTAAAAAAATTAGTATAGTTATCCCTATATCCCCATTCCTTCCATTTTCCTCATCTCCTTCCTTTATAGTTGACATGGTATCTTCGGATATTCAAAGAGTCTAAATAATGAATATTTCATATTTAGTGTGCTAAACATGTCTAACTGATTAATAAAAAAAAAAAAAAAAAAAATTAAATTTAATGAATTAATCAAATAATCAAGTATTGTTAAAGAATTTAGTCAATTATTTATGAAATAAAATTAAAAATTCTATTATTTTCTGATTTTAATTGATTTTTTTCTATTGAAAAACTTTTATCAAACTTTAAATTAATTTTTTTTAATGATTAAGTTAGGATAAAAGAACAAATTATATACCAAAATACTCCACCAATATTGAGCTATTTAAAATTGAAAACCGATTTAATATCGGATCACCCAGTACCATTTTATTTACAAAAAACCAACAGCACTTTCGCTTGAAAATAGGTGTATATATATATATATATATATATATATATATATATATATATATATATATATATATATATATATATATATATATATATATATATATATATATATATTAGGGTGCTTTTTTTTGGGCGACTATTCTTTTTTTCTAGTGCCCCACCGAAATTTTGTTGGAAATACCCAAGAAAACGTTCTCCTAAAATATGAGCCCTCAAAATTAATGTTTAGCACTCGGCCACGGCGTTTGAAGATTTTCCTTACAAAATACATGTAAACTTTAGTCTTTTTAAAAAAAAATTACAGCTGAGCGGAATTTTATACTATTTCAAAATGGAAAAAAGCCACTAACTCAGGATTAAATTATCTACAAAAGTGCTTTTTGCGATGTTAGTGTAACTTACGCCGGTAGTACAGTACAGGTCACTAAAGTTAATTTTATATGAATTTATTGTTCTTTTGTTTTTATTTCATAAATGGCTAAAGCTACAGGAAAACTTTCAATAACAAAGTTGTAGTTAAATTATTAAATTTCTTAAATATTAAATATTAAATATTAAATATAATTAAATATTAAATTTCCTACAAAAAACTCATAACAACCGAATCTCTATGATTGATATTTCTCGAGAAAATAAACTTTTATTATTTTAGAACTTGCGATTTTCATAAATTGGTGACGAGAATCTCTTAAAACATCCATTTTAATAAAAGCTTATTATCTCGAGAAATATCAATCATAGAGATTTGGTTGTTATGAGTTTTTTTTTCAACAGTTTTTTTTTTCAACAATCAACATCTGCGTTTTGATAGAGTTTAAATTGACCAGGTTTTGGTCACCCCAATCGGCGACTTTTTTTAGGTCTTTATTCACGTTTATAGCAGCGTCTCTCCCAGTGTTAATTAGCTTAGACTCAGAAGAAATTCCGTCTAAGGAGACCGAAATGTATCGGTTGGATAGAAAATTTTGAATCAGCTTCACAACATTGGGATGAAAACCATACGCAACGAGCTTGTTGATTAAGTTGGCATGCCAGACTCGATCAAATGCCTTGTAAATGTCTAAAGCGATAACGTATGTTTCACCAACTTTATCAAGTAGGCTGTTCCAACAATGCGCTACAGAATTGATCGGTAGTTGATCTTTTGTTGCGAAAACCATATTCGCTGTCGGCTATTAAATGATTTAATTTCAGAAATTTTGAAATGTGTGTATTAATATAATGCTCGTAGACTTTGAATAGGACCAATAGTAGAGCTATTGGCCTATAATTTGAGATATCGGATTTTGGTCCCTTTTTGGGGACGGGCTGGACATTTGCCAACTTCCAGCACGAGGGAAATATACCAGATTTGTAGGATTGGTAGAATATTTTAGTTAAAGTTGGTGCAAGTTCTTTTGAAAACGTTTTTAAAATAATGGGTGGAATATTGTCCATTCCTGATGCTTTGTTGATGTTTAACCCCTTTAAAAGTTTAGCGACTATTTTGGGTTTGAAGTGAAGTTCATTCATATTAACTCCTGAAGACTGGATTTGGGGTATTTCTTTAGGAGTTTCCAAAACAGTGGAACTCAGAGCAAAGCGTTCAGCGAACAAGTTAGCTTTTCTTGTGGGATCATTGACGATTAAATCACCATCAATAATAGGGGGAATAGAAGATTTTGTACCAGAGTTTAAAGAATTAATGGCACTGTAGAAGCTCTTGTCAGAAATAGACATAGACGTAAGTTTTGAAACATTCGATCTGTCAATTTCAGATTTTTTGTTTCAGATAATCTTGTTCGATATTCTGTTGGCCTTTAGATATTGGAATCGATTAGCGGGAGTTTTGTTATGAATCCATATATTAAATGATCTACATTTGTTTCTTAGTGCCGCTTTGGCAGCTTTCGAATACAAGTAATTTTGTTTGGGTTTTACTATGGACAAGGGGACGAATTTATTGATAGCAAATTGGATGGTTTCTGTAAAATTTTGAGCAGAAACATTTAAATTGTCAGTGTAAAAACAATGACGATCGAAAGGGAAACCATGGAAAAAATTTGGAAGACCACTCTTTTCTAATTTTGAGTAGTGAAATATTTTACGGGGCTTGGCAGCAGTTTTAAGTAAATGTTTTGATAACTGATGAAATTAAATAATGATCAGAATTTTCAATACTACCTTTCGATACATCGACACTCGTAATATCTGGTATTGTGGTAAGATAGAGATCTAAAAGAAAACTATTATCACCGCCATTACGGGGAGTGAAAGTCGGGTTTTTAACAATTTGAGAGGCCCTGGAACGCGGCAAAAATTTCTGCCACAACATCGTCGGTCGATTTGGAGAATTCCAACCATGATTTGTTGTGGACGTTGAAGTCCACCGGTAACGATAACCTCACAATTAGGGAACTTTGCTCTAATCTCGTCCACAATTTTTATCAGTAAGTTAAAAAAATTTGTGTTACGTTTGGTATGGTATAAAGCTATTACAGATATACAGATGTAAATTTACCGGTAAAATATTTTTATGGTAATTTTACCGTAAAATTACCGGTAAGATTGGTAAAATTGGTAAAATAGGTAAAATATAAAACTGGATCAAAAAACTAGATTATGGTTGCATTTTTAATTATTTCAAAATGTACGACCATATCACAATCATTTCTATAGTTTATAAAAACTTTAGATGCAAATCAAATATATTTTTATGGAGTTAAATATACGAAAATCGGCTGTTGTTTAAACTTAGCAGTACATCTGGAAAATGGACAACACGTTGTTTGCATATCTGCAAAAATGGAACAAATCCTGGACCAACTGGCTACAACGATGACTGCTTTCTTCACTGTTATGTCGAAGTTATGTGTTTGTAAGGACAATACTATATTTGAAAATGTTTACGTATTAATATTACACATGGAATGAAAATATAAAAACATTTGAACGGCACATATTCAAAAAGTGAGTCTACAGAAAACCAAGCATATTCATTGAAACTTAATATATGTTCAAACTATATGTGATGCATCCCAATCTAGATAGATGCTACTTTTATCGCATGTGGTTGGAAAATGAGCCCGGTTCAACGTTTTTTCAGCATTGATAATTGTCAACGGTAGTAAACGTGTGACGTGTCACTACACATATGCCACAACCGACGATGGGATAGATACATTAATTACGCGGGCAACAATCAAAATCTAATTCGTGCATTGTTTCATTGTTTCATTCATGGGAAAAATATAAAAGGCAAATGGCAAAAAAAAATGTTTATCTCAAACTCGAAACAAAAATTTACAATGAAGGGCTGATAATGTTTTGTTGCGTTGGGTGTTCTTAACCGTTTGAGAATTCTATCGATCTGCTGCTGTTGCTGCTTTAAAGTAAAATTGCAACGCAAACCAAATTACTTTCAAATTATTTCCAAATATTCTAACTTACTATATAAGAATCACGGTTTGTGAGAAAATTAACTATACTTGCGGCGAACAATAAAGACATCTACGAACTTCACAAAATTATGCAATCTAACATTCAAAGCGAAGAAATAATATACCGTCTATACCGCAACTGCTATAGAGCCAATGAAGCATTTTGTTTTTCCAACAGAATGTTTTTAATTCACTTGATTTGTCACACCACGTACTGCAATTAAAAAACAGTTCACCACAGTGTACCGATAAAATGCATAAGATTTACTCTTTTATTCGTATTAATTGCTCGCCAGTGGGTACTGCACAAAGACATACTGCTGAACTGAACTGCATATCATCTGAAATGAAATGATTTGCTAGCATCAATAACCTTGGATGGCCTCAATCTACAGCTGTTTAAAAATGTGTTCAATACCTCAGATGTATTTCGGACTAAGATCAAGGTTTTCAGAGGCATCTTGTTGTGATAAATATTCTTGTTGTTGTAATAAATATTCTATTATTCCACAAAAAAAATCGCAAACTTTGTTTTTTATTAAATAAAGGCTAATAAAATTTTATTGCAATTTTACCAATTTTACCAAGCCTAAGTAATATTATGTAATATTACCAATTTTACCGGTAATTTTATCATGGGTAATATTACCTTTACATCTGTAATTGCAAACAAAGTAATTTCTGGAAGACAAATCTTTAAAACCATTGTATTGAAGCCAATACCGTGTAGTTCAAAATTTGGAAAGCATGTATACGCAACACTCTTATGAATGAATGCACATACGCCTTGATGGAGTTTGAAACCTGATTCAAGCCTATATTTGGAATTAAGCGATTCTATATATAGAAAATTTTCAGAAACCTGCGCAACTGTATAAGGAATAGAATGTTCGGTTTGTCGTGCTCAAGATGATGTTGCACGTGGTCATGGTTAGGGTTCAATCTGCAGATGTTTTGAACATGTATTTTAAAATTTTTATTTGATTCATATATATATATTTTTTTTTTAAATAAAAAGTGTTGTGTAATAGGGTTTAGAATATGTGTCACAACAACACATAAATACCTTTTAAGAGGTCTAGACCTAGGTCCCAAAACAACTGGCGTTCTAAGGTGTTGATTAACGCTTTTTTTAAACCTCTGCGGGTTGTAGCCACCTAAGGGTTCCGGCAAACTATTCCATTTGTATGCAGTTTGGTCAAAGAAGTCTCTCTGCGATCTGCCAGTATGACAGCGCGGGATCTCGACCATTTCACTGGTTGCGGTAGCCGATTGCCGAGTGGAACGGGGGTAAGAATAAGTTTGAGGCATGATGCCGCTGATTTCATCTGAGCACTGTTGATGACGATATTTGTAAAAAACAACGAGGTCAGCAACAGTGCGACGATGTTGTTGGGAATCAAGTTTTGATGTCAAAGTTCGATCACCCACAATTCGTATAGCCCGCTTTTAAACAGAGTCCAAGAGGGCCAAGATGGAAACAGAAGCAGCACCCCAAACTTGACAACAGCACTCCATACAGGGACGAATATAGGACTTATAAACATGGAGCAATTGGTATGGAGTGAAAAATTTATTGCATCTTTTTAGGAGGCCGAGTTTTTTAGACGCGCTTTTTGTCATCGCCATTACATGATCGTTCCAGAGTAGGTAATTTGAAACTGTGACACCCAATAAACGTATGTTTTGACATTCACCCATTGGTCTATCACACATACTGAATAAAATATCTTTGGGGAACTCGGTCTTTGATCTGGCAACAATCAACAGCTGTGTTTTCGTAGAGTTGAAATTGACAAGGTTTTGGTCACCCCAATCGGCGACTTTTTTAGGTTTTTATTCACGTTTATGGCAGCGTCTCTCTGGGCAGGATTAATTCGTTCGTGCATTTTACCTTTTGTAGGAAGGGGCTCGAATGACTTGTGCAGAGTTCTATCATCTGCAAAACTATTTATGGGGTTGCTGATGATTTTCAACAATTCGTTGATATAAATCAAAAATAGGGTTGAGGACAATACTGAGCCTTGAGGTACACCAGCGTTAATTAGCTTAGACTCAGAAGAAAATCCGTCTAAGGAGACCGAAATGTATAGGTTGGATAGAAAAATTTAAATCAGCTTCACAACATTGGGATGACAACCATATGCAACGAGCTTGTTGAATAAGTTGGCATGCCAGACTCGATCGAATGCCTTGTAGATATCTAAAGCGATAACGTATGTTTCACCAACTTTATCAAGTATGCTGTTCCAACAATGCGCTACATAGTTTAATAGATCGGTAGTTGATCTTTTGTTGCGAAAACCGTATTCGCTGTCGGCTATTAAATGATTTGCTTCCAGAAATTTTGAAATGTGTGTATTAATATAATGCTTGTAGACTTTGAATAGGACCAATAGTAAAGCTATTGGCTTATAATTTGAGATATCGGATTTTGGTCCCTTTTTGGGGACGGGCTGGACATTTGCCAACTTCCAGAACGAGGGAAATATACCAGATTTATAGGATTGGTAGAATATTTTAGTCAAAGTTGATGTAAGTTCTTTAGAAAAGATTTTTAAAGTAATGGGTGGAATGTTGTCCATTCCTGAGGCTTTGTTGATGTTTAACCCCTTTAAAAGTTTAGCGACTATTTTGGGTTTGAAGTGAAGTTCATTCATATTAACTTCTGAAGACTGGATTTGGGGTATTTCTTTAGGAGTTTCCAAAACAGTGGAACACAGAGCAAAGCGTTCAGCGAACAAGTTAGCTTTTCTTGTGGGATCATTGACGATTAAATCACCATCAATAATAATAGGGGGAATACAAGATTTTGTACCAGAATTTAAAGAATTAATGGCACTGTAGAAACTCTTGTCAGAAATAGACATAGACGTAAGTTTTGAAGCTTTCGCTCTGTCAATTTCAGACTTTTCGTTTGAGATAATCTGGTTAGATATTTTGTTGGCCTTTAGATATTGGGATCGATTAGCGAGAGATTTGTTATGAATCCAAATATTAAATGATCTACGTTTGTTTCTAATACATTATTTTTTTGGCAAACGTTTAAATTTTTTTATAAATATGAAAGTAATACATCAAATTTTTTATAAATATGATTTGAAAAGGTAATATGAAGTAATAAATTTTTTGAAATTAATTTTTATTAATTTTAATTCATTAAAATGAACATGAATGCTGTTTTGAACAAATTCATAATCTTATTATGCTACTTTACTGCCGCCGTAAAAATATGAAATAACTTTACTGCTGTCGTAAAAATGTGAAAGATGCTTTACAGCCGCCATAAAAAAATAAAAATGACTTTACTTTACAGCCGCTTTGATTATACTTAAAAAAAGTAAGACTTTAACCTTCTCTCTAGCGGCAGTAAAGTTAAACTTTACAGTCGTTTGCCGAAAAATATGTTTTTCGGCAAACGGCTGTAAAATGGCGGCAGAAAAGTCGCCATTTCTTTCCATATTTTTACGATATTTGTTATTTTTTCAAATAAATTGTATAACTAAGACAACAAAAAATATAAATTAGTTTGATTGGATTATGAAATTTTGAGTTATTGTATAACTATGACAACAAAAATAACAACTATTTTGATTGAATGATGAAATTTTATATTATTGTATAACTATGACAACAAAAATAACAACTATTTTGATTGGATTATGAAATTTTAAATTGAAAGCTCGCTTTGATAAAAAATTTATATATACAAATTTAAATGTTTTATTTCTTTTTTAGAAGTAACTATGACGATTGTCGGATAGCAATCAACTATGAAGGGGAAAATATTTTCTTATGTTTAACGTATGCATCGTTATGATTTATCAATAATTTGCATAACTTTAGGCTATTATCGATTAATATATATCAAATTCCAAAACGCAATCTTCATCACCTTACAACTATAACCAACATTAGGAAGAAACAAAATTCCAGGTAGCTGTGCTGAAACAACGATAAAAAATCATATTTATAAAAAATGTAAACGTTTGCCGAGTGCCGATTGTTTTTAATTCGGAGCTAAACTGGTTTTATGTTTCGTCTATAACTGTCAAACTATAGATACGACAAAAAAAGGAGCACTTTAGCTCCCAATTAAATAATATGCTATTAAATTCATTTAGTAGTAGCATTACTTTAAATAAATATGTCGAATACAAGTTGATGATGCAAAATCTGTGCTACAACATATAGCCTACTTATTTAACTATTTTGTTATATAATTCTCACGACTGCAGCTAAAACCACAGAGTTAATAAATAGCAAACAAGAATGGGCTTTTCAAGCATATTTTTAAACAAAACGACTTATTCCTACAACGAAATTTAAAATATCGAAGCCACTAATAACTTATAGTGTGATTATAGTGTGAGATCAACTTTTTCATCATATGTAGTAAAGCTTCAAAAGTTTATGCATAACAAAATTGCTCCTTACTTACACTTACTTATAAATACCAAAAATTTTTAAATTGCAACTTATGTAGGAAGCTATGTATATATCAGTACGTTTTGTAGATCTTTACTAAGTTTTTGTAACACACAAATTTTAAGGATACAAAATGAAAATAAATATATATTTAATCAAAAATGTCTGAAAAAATAATATTAGCAGAAACGATAATACACAAAACTGGATTAGTGGGAATACCTGTCACGCCACGCGGCTTAATATTAAGTGAAAGCTTATGTAAATTTGTTATAATTTTTTTTAAAACATTATCAATAATTTATGTTTGATAAGACGAAAATTTTCATTTCTTTCTATTCGAAAGTTGCTTTTTGTATATTTCTAAGAAATATATTTAATGGCTTTGTGAATTGAGGAAATAAATAAATTGATTATTTTGGGAAGAGTGATTGATTAAAGCTTAATTAGCTATTGGAATTCACTTGAATTTTGCAATTCGAAATTAATTTTTCACTTTCTCTAAGAAATATCTTTATATGGGTCATTCTTTTACAAACCGAACACAATTCTGTCCGACACATTTTTGATTTGACGACGAAACGGTGGAAAAATTAATTTATTTTATTCAAATATACTCTTACTTATAGAAAATTGATTGTAGAATACGATGGTTGAACCTTATTTTTGTTACGCAGTGACTAAAAATCGATTTTAACATTTTATTTGTTTATAACAATAGGAATTTGTTAATAATTTTTATAGATAACAGTTTTTTTTAAATTCCATCTTTTATCTTTAAAATAAAACAGAAAAAATCGTTTATTTTTACCAGAAACGAAGTTATGAATCTTTGATAATAAGTCTTCAAGCCAATAATCACCAAATTCTCGAAATGTAGATCCGCTCTATTTCCCCTAAAAAAACAAAAAATCTTTTCTTTTATCATATCTTTTTGTTTATATAGAACCCGTAAATGTGAATAATCATGTGAATCTGAAAAAATTTACCATAATATTTCTGACGACATAGAAACCGTTCATTCTACAAGTACGTCGGAAGAATACTTTATTCACTTCGCCGTTCGCCCAATTAACTATTACAGAAATCAAATAATTTTCAAAATGTTTAGACTATGGACACAATAATCACGGCAGATCTTTTCCGAAATTTTAAAAGAATCTTTCAAACCGAATTTCACCGAATT
This sequence comes from Diogma glabrata, assembly GCA_963693315.1. Lineage (NCBI taxonomy): Eukaryota > Metazoa > Arthropoda > Insecta > Diptera > Cylindrotomidae > Diogma > Diogma glabrata. The sequence continues at coordinate 315,815,462 of OY856187.1, read as the reverse complement.
TTTCAAATAATATTACAACGGTAAACAATCCGCTATCCTAGCTCTAAAGAATTTATACGGAAAAATACATAAAATAATAGTATATTGTAGGCTTTTATATTAATTTTATTATAAATATATTGGGAATAGAGCCTATTTAAAAACAAATTAATTATTTTAAATACAGAAAATGTTTACAACGTGTTCATTTTGTTTTTGTCTCAAAAATGGTCGAAGACGTTATGAATGAAAATAGACAAGACATATTAATAGTCAAAGAACATGAGAGAGAACATCAAGGAATAAAAGAGGTAGAGAACCAACTAAAGAGATCATATTTTTTCCCCAAAATGCGAAATAAGAAATATGATCGCAAACCATATCGGATGGACTTATTACAAAAAATCATTAGGGTAAGTACATATGTATTGATATCTTCAGCATAAATATAAATAGCCTCTTATCTTTTCAAAACACCTTCTAATCATCCAAATTAACACCAAAATTTTTATTGATATAATCAGCGCTCTAAATAAATACTTTACACTTTTCGAAATTCCGAACACCATCGTTTCTGATCAAGAAACCATATTTCAATCGGCATAATTCAAAAATATCTAAATAAACTGAACGTTGGAATAGAATATGCATCCTCCTCAGAGTTTAATGGACATATTGAGAAAACGGATGTAAAAATAATCGAGATATTCAACACAAACCAAGAAAAACTTGTAACTCAAAATACTTCAAAAGTAGGCTGCACTATACAATAATTCTGTACACTCAACCACTGAATTTACACCAAAATGAAGTTATATTTAATCAGAATAACTTAATAGATTCAATACGTCGCTTTAATAATGAAACAACGTATTCGCAAAAGTGTAGTTTCGAGATAATTGGGTTTAAAGATTTTTCGATTTTCTGATTTTCGTAAACTCGGCAGCACTATTGAATGAATAAAGATATTGGAAAAAAAATTTCTGCCAATTAATCTTGACTAATTTCCCCATAGCATATTAAAATTTCACATTGGTACCTGCTGGCTTTTCTACCTAAAAAGAGGTGAAAAGTCAATCAGGTACCTTATACGTTATTTCATATTTCATATACGTTATTTCATTTTGCATGGAAGTACGATTAACCTAAAACTAATCATTATTGAACTAACGCATAATATTCTTACAATTTTTTATTTATATGAACCGGCATATCATGTAGTAATGAATGATGCTTATACAATATTTTAGATTTACCATTTCGTGTGGCGATCGTAATGTATGTAAAGTATACGACGCTGATTTTACCCAAGTTATTATTCTGTAAGAATTGAAATATTGTACATGCATTTACGCTGTTTCAATATTTAACCAAATTTAAATTTGCATGTACGTTAATTAACAATATATTAATTTTCACCCCCAGTTATAAAAAAATTAGAAAATATTAAAATGCCACTTTATAGACATCCTTATGGGGAATGCAGCGCACCCATTATATAATAACAACGTATATATAGCATACGTTATTTCATTATTAAAGCGACGAATAGATCTTCTAGCACAGACGAATAATACATTTCTAAAGGTCAAAAATAATTTAGAAATAGCAGAGAAGAAAATGGAAAAGCAAAATGAGAAGAAAGAAAAACCACTTGGTCTAACAGAAAACCAAGCAGTTTTTCTTAAACCAAACATAAGAACGAAAACTCAACCAAGAGGGTTGAATGTAAAAGTTCAAGATGTAGGCTTGAAAACATTTTAAATAAATAAAAACAAAAAACGGATTCGTAGCTATTAAATCTATCTTAAAACTAACGAGAATTATACAACACCATATATGTTGGTCTTTAGTTGTTGCTTGATGATTGGATGCTGGACCTGAAAAATAATGTATTGAGCAATGTAAACAAAGTTTGAAAGTATACGCACTGGTGCTTACAAAATTTATTGGATTTACGATTTTAATTCAGAGTTTACAATTTTATTTTATTCGAGCGCTCATTTCAATCCTTAAAATAGTATTCATAAATTAAAATGTTTATAATTTCAATACCGTTCTTTCTTGAAGATCAAATTTTTTAGTTTTTTTCGATATCACTCCTATGGAGTTTTTATTTTATTTCTTTTTCTTTTCTATCATATCATTTGCAAAAAAAGAAATTAGTATACCTGTTCGTCATCCATTTTATATATTTTTATAACAATACTTGCAAAATTAAATAAAATATTTACAAAAATCATTAATTTTTTACTTTGGAAAGCACCAATTTTGAAGCAAAAATTAAATGTTTGAGTATTTCATAGAAAATATTTATTTTAATTTAGGAGTAAAAACGATATTTTATTATTTTTACTCCGTATTTGGGATATTTGTGTTATAATATTTTTAAATTACTCGCTCTGAAAGAACGGAGTAAAGGAGTGGTATAATGAGCGTTTTAAACTCCGGATTTTATCATAATAAATAAATAATATTTAAACATTAGATTAAATCTGTAATACGGACAAAATAATGATATCAGAGAATCATCAGAAAAATGGGCAAACCTCTTTTTGAAAATGTTAAATCTATTGCCAATGGTGTTAACTTAATGTTGAAATTCTGGCCTTAGATTTTTTATCAGATTTTTATTATCATGTTGTGTTGATATGTTTTAATTTATTGTAACATAGAAGCAATAAATTGTACTTGGTATTTCATAATAAAAAGTGATACGATGTGATAGAGCAACTCAAATACAAAAAACTGGCCGGCAGGGATAGAAAGGATGATTTTTAAATTTTTGCATGTTTTTCTAGAAATCCTTTTTTTACATGAATTGTATCACTTAAGGTTATAATACAACTCATTGAGTCTGTAGTAGCTTTTGGAGTGAAGAGTTGTCCAGGAAGAATCTTGATAATAAAGCAGAAATAAAGAAGAAGAATCTTGATAATAAAGTAGAACATTTCGTAAATCCAACCGTGAAGATGTTGATGAAGTTGAGTTTTAGGAGTTTATTAGTAATTATGTTTATCACATAAATGTTTCCAATTATAGTAAATGTTGTTTCTAATTTGTCTTTTATTTCGTTTAAAATCAATAGAGATTCTTCGTATAATTTATCAAACAGCACTAATTAAGCGTTGTGCTACAAAAAATCTGTAACCTGGTTTGTTTTCTTTAATTGTTTAGAGATTTATTTTCGTCAGATAAAAACGTCAGATAATTAGCATTTAACATGTAATTCACAACCATTATACCTTTAAAACAGTAAATGTATTTATAAAAATTATAATCATAGCGTGGTTTATAATAAAATGACAGAAGATTGACATTATTTAAGCACATTACTGGAGTGTTACAAAAATCTTTTAGTTATGGATATTTTATAACACAACTTTTAAACATTTATTAAATTTTGTGATAGAGGAATGAATTTAATTCACACAAAATCGTAGCTTTAATAATGAAATAACGTATGCCATTATTTTTACGTTGTTATTATATAATGGGTGCGCTGCATTCCCCATAAGGATGTCTATAGAGTGGAGTTTTAACATTTTTCAATTATTTTATAACTAGGGGTGAAAATTAATATATTGTTAATTAACGTACATGCAAATTTGAATTTGGTTAAATATTGAAACAGCGTAAATGCATGTACGATATTCCAATTCCTATAACAGAATAATAACTTGGGTAAAATCAGTTTCGTATATTTTACATACATTACGATCGCCACACGAAATGGTAAATATAAAATATTGTATAAGCATCATTCATGACTACATGATATGCCGGTTCATATAAATAAAATAGTGTAAGAATATCATGCGTTAGTTCAATAATAATTAGTTTTAGGCTTAATCGTCCTTCCATGCAGAATGAAATATCGTATATGAAATATGAAATAACGTATAAGGTACCTGATTGACTTTTCACCTCTTTTTAGGTAGAAAAGCCAGCAGGTACCAATGTGAAATTTTAATATGCTGTGGGGAAATTATGAATCATGAAATCAGACAGCTTCTTGGAGGCTGCGATGTAATCGGATTCATTAAATCCAACCGGATTAGATGGTTTGGTCATGTAG
>OY856187.1:315682230-315811205 GCA_963693315.1 Diogma glabrata | reverse complement strand
TGTGCTGGAAAGCTCATATTACATATTTTTCGTCACAACTTCCTACAAATCTTTATCGAAGCTGGCATCGGATATTTGCCGTGTGCATTTGAGATGATTTTGTGTGTGTGCGTTAGTTGTGAATAACCGTCATATTAAATTGGCTCTCGCAAATATACTGGTGCTTCAGAGAAAAACTTGGTTTGATTTAATCGAATGAATATTAAACGTTCTGTTTCGAATGTTTTTGCATACATATCTACCATGTATTGGTGAAACAATTGATGGCATTTCCAAATGTGGAAATCTTCCCCTCGGATCATTAATCCCTCTTTTATTGACAAAAATATATCCCGCTTGAAATTTATTGCCGACTTTATTAATTGTCACTTCGTTTATTGTTTGAGCATTTAATCTTCTCATATGTCCTCAAGCAGGCGTTTTGTCAACCTGACCTATTGAAACTTATATATGTATCACATACATCATGTCAACTGCTGTTTTGAACAAATGCACAAAATCGTTTTTTGCAATCTGGTTTTCAAACAAATTATCAAAATGCCATTCCGTGTGGAAGTATTTGGTAAAATATACAATAGAGCCAATTTCCATGCAATGAACAAAAATGAAATAGAACATTTTTATGACCGTATGTATATAAATGTATGTACACATGTGTTGAATGGTCTAGTGGTTAGCACTACTTCCATTTAGGTCAAAGTGTTGTTATACAAAGTCATTAACAAACATAAATACACTGGTTACACAATAACACTGGACACTGGAGTGGTTATACAATTAACCGGTAATCAGAAAATATGGTTGATAAATTGGACAAAACTATATATGGGTGATCAGATCACCCATACATAACTAATCGATTAAATTAAGTCTTTAAGTGAAACTCGACCATAAACAGATTGAATTGAGATTAATGCAGGTGAGGGACACTTGTGCTTGTCGACAGCTTACATTCCTATATGAAACACATATCGCTAAAAAAAACTATATAATAAACTTTCTGAATGCAACATTGTGTCCAAATTTCAAGAGAATCGATCCAGTACATTCCTAGATTGCCTATTTTGAACCAACGAACATTTACATTTTTATTTATCATATATAGCTATGTAGATAGAAGATAGATAGATAGATTAATAGATTGATCAGTTGTCGACTACTGAGAATTGAAGAGTATTCCAGTACTAATATCGCAATTAAAAAATGGAGGTTGGTGGTAGAAGGAGGTATTTTGATTATATGTATTTTGTAAAGTCAAATCATAAAAAAATAAAACAATTTTGTCTGAAAAATACAAAACATTTTGGTGGGGAGGGCCCCCTTATCACTTATGGGTAGAAAAAATAGTTTACGACCGATTCTCAGACCTACCGTATATACACATAAAATTTCATGGAAATCGATCAGGCCGTTTCGAAGGAGTAATTGAAGAGTATTCCAGTACTAATATCGCAATTAAAAAATGGAGGTTGGTGGTAGAAGAGGGAAAATTAGGGATTATATGTATTTTTTAATGTCAAATCATAAAAAAATAAAAATAAAAAATTTTGTCTGAAAAATACAAAAAATGTTTGGGGGGAGGGCCCCCCTTATCACTTAAGGGTATAAAAAATAGTTTACAACTGACTCTCAGACCTACCGTATATACACATAAAATTTCATGGAAATCAGTCAAGCCGTTTCGGAGGAGTAATTGAAGAGTATTTCAGTACTAATATCGCAATTAAAAAATGGGGGTTGGTGGTAGAAGGGGGAAAATTAGGGATTATATGTATTTTTTAATGTCAAATCATAAAAACACACATATACACATATATACATACTTATATATACATACAAATACACACATACACATACATATACATACACACATACATACATACATGCATACATACACACATACATACACATATATACATATATTGATAATTCATATAAATATGTTATAGATATTTTGATAATTCAAATATGGAATATATGTATAAAATTTGTTTGAACGATATGTTTAATACTTTAGGCGTATTTTTAGACTTCCTTTCATTTATTCCAAATTACATAAAATTGATAGAAATACGAAAGATGTTTTAAGAAAGTTATATATAAACATTAAAAACTAGTTTCAATGTTTATATATACCTTTTGTATTATATTCTGTAGCTGTAAATCAAAGAAAGTTAATTAATTCGAAGTTCTATTTTCATTAAATTTATTAAAACTAAATTAAATTAATGCCAAATCTCAGCTAATCTCATATATATATATATATGAAAATTCAATTATTTCGAATAGCGAACCTAAGATATCAAACCATCAGTTTTTTTAAGAAATGTTTTTTAAGAATAATATTTCACACGCCATGACACCTTTTCAAGTTGACGAAATTTGTATCTTTATTTCTAATAAATCTGCATTTTCATTAATTATATTATGAAATTTAAACTAAAATACTCCATTTTATTTACATTCATTTATTCCTGGTAATGGCATTTTGATAAATTTTTTTTATTTTCTCTAAATCAACAAACAAAATTTTTTTTTTTTTAATCAAAACAAGAAACACGAAATTCCAATTAGAAATGTTTATGTATATTCTCGAAATACTACAACAAAATTGACATTTGTTTTTTTTTTTAATGTAAGAGTGTCCTCTTACATAATTATACCCAACTATAGGTGCGTTCGATTTGACTGAAACAACTGAAAAAACAACAACAATTGCATTTAATTTTTCAGTTGCTTCAGTTGTTTCAGTCAAATCGAACACGGCTTATATACCACGACTTGTTGATTAGATCGTTTCTTAATTTAACACTACAAAAATCAGATAAATTCTATAACCTTTTTAAAAATGTTAATAATTTTCATCGACTAAAATCACTACGGTTTAATTTCATTTTAATTTTAAATGAAAAAAAAGTAATAAAATAAACAACGACACAACAATGTTGTATCGAATTGAAAACCATAAATTACGAGAATTTCAAGAGAGAAAAAAAATTATTTTCCTGATTTTTTCAATCTTTTAATTAGAAAAATTAAATTATTTTTAAAATACCACCATTATTATATATTATTATATATCATATATTATATATTATTGAAGCACTTGGTTTGAAACACATTTTAGATAACTTTTATTGAGTAATAAGACACTTTAAATATGGTAAATTATTAAAGTAAAAAATATATATATATATTTATCACGACGGAGAGTTTTATCCACGTCCATCTTCTTTAAATGCGCTCGGCAAACTCCCAGAAAAATTTGTAAAAATTAGAGTTAGGATATTTGGTAAATTTTGTATGAAAATTATAACGAAGTCTCAAATAATTATATTTTGTATGTGTTTAGGGGACGGGGGTAGAGAGGGTAAAAAAAACTTTTTTGACCCTAGCGAGTGGGGTGTCATTTGCAAGAACACTTAATTTAAAAATTATTGCAATTTTTTTAGAAATTTTGGGTGCACAGTTTTTGAGTTATGGACAAGAAAGTGCAAAATTCATATCGTTCCGCCCCCTACGTTTCGACGATGATTGACAGAGAATTTTTAAAAATTCACAGAGACAGGACGATTGGTAAATTTTGAATGAAAATCATAGCGAAGACTCAAATAATTATATTTCTGTGTGTTTAGGGGATGAGTGTGGAGAGAGTAAAAAAATATTTTTGACCCAAATGAGTAGGGTGTCATATGAAGGAGTACATAATTTAAGAAACATTACAATTTTTTTAGAATTTTGCAATGCATAATTTTTGTGTTATTGGAAAAAAAATATTTTTAGTATGTAGCCTCTCCACCCCCCTAATTTCAACACTTAATTGACCGAAAAAATAATCAAATTTAATCCATTTACAAGCTGGTGTAATTGAATCTTTCTAAAGTTACCAAAAACATCTATGGATAAGATTTAACCTAAATTAACATTTTTTTTGCCATTTTCGATTAATGTAGATTTGATTGTAATTTACTATTGACATTTACGATTTAACATTTATTTTGTTATGCGCCTATGGTCTGGAAATATAAGGAGATTACAACACAACTTTTTGTCAATAATTTTTGATATTGTGTTCTTTTACATTCACGGAAACCTTGACGAGCGAATTTTATTCGCACTTGTCTGACTTTTTTTAAAATAACATCTTTATTCATAGGATTATATATGATCAGTTACACATCAAAAGGTATAAGTCTTTGTTCCATTGCTTATATATAACAGCATGTTTGCTTGCAAATACTGACATTAAACCATATCTTTAGAAACGCAAACAGAATTTGCTTAGATTCTTGCAGTGAAAACTTCTATTGTTAATTACATCTAATAAAATCAAAAATAATATTTTATTTTAATTATTCTATTAAATAAATTGAACGTGTAATTTATCCAAACAAGCTCCCTTTTCCTAGTACCAAAATTGACGTTCACAGTATTATCAATTTCAACCAAGCTTATATCATAAGCTTTTCTGTTAATCTCCAACACGAATTCTTACTATAATTCTATCAACCATTGCTTTAAACGTAATTCCTGAGATTCTCATGCACTCTTTTTCATTCAATCTCTACATAATTCACGACACGTTTTAGAATTTTACCAAACCGCTGAATTTTTAAAACTTCGATATCAAACACTTATAACTGATTTTTATGAGGAGGTTTATCGAAAGATTAGTGCATGGAAAAATATCGATTTATTTATCGATATATTGAATATCGATATCGGAATGATAAAATATTGATAAATCTATACTTATCGATGAATATCCATGATCGCCATTTCGATAAAATACAATATATCGATAGTTACAGATGTATGTATATATTGGTTTTGTATTTATTTTGGATCATTTGTACTATTGCCCAGTCACAGTAGCAGTAACAAAATAAAAGGTAGATTATTGATTGATTAAAACTTTTAAGCGAAACAATAATACATCTTGATATATGCAAAAATGATTAGCCCTGCTTGCCGGCCCTATATTATAATTTAAAAAAATATGGAGGGGCTGAAATCTCACACCTCTGAGATTTCAAGACTTCGGTCTGGATTAAGGATTTTGATATAGTTTTCGGCAAAAAACTATTATGAGGACATGGTTTTTAGTTTTGGGCAGCGATGTATATAAACATAAGTCTTTGTTAAAGCACAAGTATTTTTTTATCTCTGTTTAGAAATTTATTACAAAACTAATACGCAACATCAAAACGTTGCCGAAAAATTATAACAGATCATAAATTAACATAATTTAGTTACCCTCAGCAAACTACTCAAAAACCTCTCCATTTAGCGTTTCGAGAAAATCTTAAAAAATCACAAATTCATATTTCTTTCAAAATTCCAAAAATATTGTAAAAATTAAATAAACTCAAACTTTTTCAAAATTCCAAAAATATTCCAAAAATTATTACAAAATCAAAGATTAAAATTTTTTTCAAAAATTCTAAAAATATTGCTAAAATTATGTATAACAAAATCAAAAATTGAAGCTTTTTTCAAAATGCCAACAATATTCCAAAAATTAGAATAAAATCAAATATTTAAACTTTTTCTAAATTTCAATGATATTCCAAAAATTCTTAAAAAATCAAACTTTTCCCTTAATTCTAAAAATATTGCAAAAATTATTACAAAATTTAAAAATTGAAACTTTTTTCAAAATTCAAAAAATTAAAATAAAATCAAAAATTAAAAACTTTTCAAAATTCTAAAAATATTCCAAAAATTTTTACAAAATCAAAAATTGAAACTTTTTTCAAAATTCTAAAGATATATATAAAATTCAAAAATTCTATTTTTTTTAAAATTTTAAAAATATTGCAAAAATTATAACAAAATCAAATATTAAAATTTTTTCCAAAATTCTAAAAATATTGCAAAAATTATTACAAAATTAAACATACAAATTTTTTTCAAAATTCCAAAAATATTTCAAAAACTATAACAAATTCAAAAATTTCCATGTCCAATTTCATGTCCATTACATTTACGTCATAAAATAGCTAAATTTTTTTTTCCAAAAAATTGGCAAAAAAAATAAATGAAATCACGAGGGTAGGTTCGAATCCCATCCGAAACACGAAAAATGTGAAGTGGAGTTTTTTTCTGAGAAACTTCAAACCATACCTTTGAATTGAAAAAATTCCAATTACTTCTTTACTTACTTGAGTTTAATTGATCTCAAAAATTCAAAATAAATTTAAATTCCCTTAATGTAGTCTAATGTTAATACTTATAGGACAACAAATTGACCAAGTGTCAGCCATTGATTTCCCATTGATTGGAAACAATCAATAATGACTATGCAATCGTGACTTAGGATGTTAATTAGAATAGAAATGTTCCCCATTCTATGAATTTACACAAAGTATTGTCTAGAAATGTAATGCAAAAAATCCCATATAATGTAAATACATTTCCATTATATGGAGTCTAACGACAGTGGAAAAATTCAACTTAAGTAAAAATAAAAATAAGTGATGAAGAAATTTCAACTTCGAAATTGTCATCGCCTCACCGGCGTAATGGACAGCGTGTCTGCCCAAGGATTCGAGCTGGGCACTGACGAGGGTAGGTTCGAATCCCATCCGAAACACAAAAAATGTGAATTGGAGTTTTTTCTGAGAAACTTCAAACCATACCTTTGAATTGAAAAAATTCCAATTACTTCTTTACTTACTTGAGTTTAATTGATCTAAAAAATCCAAAATAAATGAAATTATTTTTTGACCCACTTGACATTATTTTTTGACATTGACAAACTTATAATGCCATAATTCTTTATAATAATAATAATATTTCATGTCATACAAATAATTAATTTTATTTTTTTCCAAAAAATGGGTAAAAAAATAAATAAAAATCTTTTTTTTAATTCACTTGACAACATTTTTTTGACAAACTTATAAAGCAACAATCTAGTTTTTGATCTCACATACCAATCACTTAAAGATCAATCACTTAAAGAAATCACTTAAAATGAACGTATTTTAAGCCAAAAATATGAAAATTAGCTATTTTTGACACACTTAATGATTTTTTGACATACTTCCGGTACAGTTATCGAACACAGCATCCTTTCGGATCTGTCCCTTCAGCATACCTATTTTTTAAAAAAAAATTTTGAAATCCCTCCCGCGGTTTTCTAGATTTCGTAGGTAATGACGGTCGGCCGGCCGGCAGACAGACATAATTTTTTTTTGGTTTTTTAGAATCAGTAGGTCCTAAAACGTCGAGAAATGCCAAAAAAAGTGGGGGGCAAGAATTTCATTTTTGGATCATGGATGTAATACTTAGGCCTTTCAGACCGAAGTAAATTTTTAGTATTTTTTATATTTTTTAGAAGTTTATTACAAAACTAACACGAAACATTAATACGTTGCTGGAAAAATATAACAGATCATAAATTAATATACTGTTGTGAAAATATGATACAATCAGCAAACTACTCAAAAAACTCACCATATAAAATATTACAAAATCGAAAATTCATATTTGTTTCAAAATTCTAAAAATATTCTAAAAATTAAAATAAAATCAAAAATGTAAACTTTAAAGTTATAAAAACATTCCAAAAAAATTGAAACTTTTTCCAATATTCTTAAAAAAATTGCAAAAATTATAACAAAATCAAGAATACAAATTTTTTTCAAAATCACAAAAATTATAATAAAATCAAAAATTTAAATTTTTTCAAAATTTTAAAAATATTACAAAAATTCATAATGTAAAAACTCAAACTTTGTTCGAAATTCTTAAAATATTCAAAAAATTATAACAAAATCAAAGTACAAACTTTTTAAAAATTCCAAAAATGATAATAAAATCAAACATTTAAATTTTTTCAAAATTCTAAAAATATTCCGAAAATTATTACAAAATCAAAAATTCTAAAATTATTGCAAAATTTCTTTATTCACAAACTCAAAAATTCAAGCTTTTCCCAAAATTCTAAATATATTGCAAAAATTATAATAAAATCCAAAATTGAAACTTCTTTTAAAATTCTAAAAATATTGCAAAAATTATAACAAAGTACAAATTTTTTTTAAAATTCCAAAAGTATGTCAAAAATTATAATAAAATCAAAACTACAAATTTTTTTCAAAAATCAAAAAATATTACAAAATCAAATATTGAAACGTTTTCCAAATCAAAAATTCAAAAATCTTTTTCCAAAATTCTGAAAATATCGCAAAAATTATAACATAATCAAAAATTCAAACTTTCTTCAAAATTCCAAAAATTATAATAAAGTCGAAAATTCTTACAAAATCAAAAATTGAAACTTTTTTCAAAATTCTAAAATTATTGCAAAATTTCTTAATTCACAATCTCAAAAATTCAAACTTTTATCCAAAATCCTAAAAATATTGCAAAAATTATAATAAAATTAAAAATTGAAACTTTTTTTAAATTCCAAAAATATTTCAAAAATTATAACATAATCAAAAATTTCCATATTCAATCGAACATAAGATTAAATTTCATGTCATACAAATAATTAATTTCATTTTTTGCCGAAAAATTGGCTAGAAAACAATGAAAATCTTTCTTTTGACACACTTGACAACATTTTTTTGACAAACTTATGATTTTTTTTTTTTTTTTTATTAATTAGTTAGATGTTTAGCACACTAAATATGAAATATTCATTATTCAGACTCTTTGAATATCCGAAGATACCATGTCAACTATAAAGGAAGGAGATGACGAAAATGGAAGGAATGGGGATATAGGGATAACTATACTAATTTTTTTAAATGATGATGGACATTTTCTTTAAATGCCTGAGGGGAAAATTCATCGGGAAATACAGAGGAAGGCAATGAGTTCCATAATTTGGCCACTCTATTAAAATAGTCGTTTTGGAAGGACACAGTTCTACAACGAGGTATTTGTACAACAAATGGATGGGTTAACTCGGCAGCTCTTGTTTGTCGATTATACTGCGCACACGATGGAAGGATATTTTGAATTTCCTTAGAGGAGAATTTGCTAAAGTTATATTTATAGTAGATTGACAATTCAGCCACATTTCTTCTGTGCTGGAGTGAATCAAGCTGGTCCGTTAGTTCGGTATTACCAATCAACCGTATTGCTTTTCTCTGTACAGAGTCTAGACAATTTATTGTTGACTAACTAGCACCTCCCCAAACATGACAGCAGTACTCCATACATGGACGAATAAAGGACTTGAAGATTAGCAAAATTTGATCGGGATTGAAATACTTTTTACATCGACTCAAGAATCCTAATTTTTGCATTGCAGATTTAGTGAGGTTGAACACATGTTTATTCCATTTCAGGTTATTTTGAATATCCACTCCAAGAAGTCTAACTGATTCAACTTCACGCAATTCCTCATTGTTTATTTTAATAGGAAAATTTTTATGTCGCTCTATTCGTGAAAGACGGCATAATTTGGTTTTGGTTGGATTAAATGAAACAAGATTACGATCACCCCATTCCATTATGCGCTCCAGATCTTTGTTGATGGAATCAATTAGCAGCTCTCTATCAGTGGTAACTGCAGTATGAGATCGAAATTTAGGAGATGCATGTGATGCATGTAATGTGCTGTCATCAGCAAAACTATGGATTGAGTGCACTGTGGAAATAAGTAAGTCATTAATGTATAGAAGAAACAATGTTGGTGAGAGTGCCGAACCTTGGGGAACACCAGCATTGGTTGTGAAAATATTGGATGTGATACCATCTAAATTAACATGAAATTGGCGACCTTTAAGAAAACTATGAATCCATGAGACAGTAAGATGGTCTATGCCATAAGATTTTAATTTAGCTATGAGATTTGTATGCCACACTTTATCAAATGCTTTAGAAATGTCAATTGAAATACTGAATGTTTCACCATGGTTTTCCAGCGATTTGTTCCAGAGATGGGATACGTAGGCTAACAGATCACCTGTTGCATGACTTCTACGAAAACCATACAGCTTATCATCAATAATTCGTGACATTTCCAAATAATCTATCAGATTGTAGTTATCATATTTTTCAAATATTTTAGCTAAAACCGACAGAATTGCAATTGGTCTATAATTGTTAGGGTCTATCTTACTGCCTTTCTTTGATATGGGTTTCTTTGGTATGGAAACGCTGACCAGCTTCCAAGAATCGGGAAATATTCCAGTTTTATAAGATAAATAGAACATTTTTGTTAAAATTGGAGCTAGTTGCCTAGCAAAGTTTTAAGAATGAGGGGTGGAATACCGTCGGGGCCAGCAGATTTGTTGATATTGATAGAAAGAAGCATTTTCCGTACAATATTGCAACGAAAAATAATTGGTTTCATTTTCGTTACAACTGAAACCAATTATTTTTCGTATGATGCAATAATCTAGTTTTTGGCCTAACATACCAATTCCGACCATCAATATTCGCTTCACTTAAAATGAACGTTTTTTAAGCAAAAACTATGCAAATTTCCTTGTTTTGACACACTTGAAAATTTTTTTGACACACTTCCGCTACAGTTATCGAATACATCGTCCTTTCGGTTCTTTCTATGTAGTATACCTATATTTAGAAAAAAATTTTGAAATGACTCCAGCGGTTTTCTAGATTTCGTCGGCTGTGACGGCCGGACGGCTGGTAGACATACATACATTATTTTTTTTGATTTTTTGGAATCAGTAGGTCCTACAACGTCGAGAAATGCCAAAAAAAGTGGGGGTAAGAATTTCACTTTTGGCTCGAGAATGTAATACTTAAGTCTTTCAGACCGAAGTAATTATAAAATAATTTCTAAAGCATTTATTTATGTTAATATCGAAAACGCTTTCAAAATAAATTAACAAAAGTAAAACACAAAAAGAAAAGTACTTCTATTTAGTACTAAATTATGTTTTTATATATTATATAAATCTTAAAAAATATGGCGAAAGACGCTTTGAAAAATAAAGTAATGACTTTTCTCTTAAAATATTTTTCTATTCGCCCATAAATAGGGGAATTTCTATCTTTCAGTTAAAACTATGCGTAAACCAAAATTTCGACTTGATATTTTAGAAAATTATAATTCAAAATAAATCAAATATTATAAGTATTTTGATAGAAAATATCGAAATGATCGATAAGTATCAATGTATAGATACTTACTAGAAATATATTGATCTATCTATATCTACAAGCAATATATTGATATATAGGTATTTATCGATATTTATTGACATTTACCGATAAATCGATATTTATCGATATCTTCCTACATTATTTTCAATAAAAAAATGGGGTGTAATTAGTATTAAAGGATTCTCAGCAAAATAAACATTGAATGAGCATAAATATTTATAATGATTACACTGAAAAAAAATGAGGTTCATGACAACCTCATCTCGAAGTTGGCAGTGTATTATTCATGCAAAGAAAAATGTTTTGCAAACAATTTCACTGTGATTGGGACAACTACACGATAACATTTTCCTAACAACAGAATGAGGTTTATTTAAAATATAAAGTGTTATATCCAATATAACAGTAGTTGAATAAAGATAATAACTATTTCCCTGAAAAAAATTTTCTTTGGCCTTATACCATGAATTTTTCATTTTAAAGTTTAAGTATTTGAGATTAATTGAACTATATTTTATTTCCACATAAATATTTCGTGTGATTGTCTCAACTTCATCGATTTATAATTGTAGAGTTGTTGAAGCAATTTCGTAGTTTGATTCGCCATATGTGACCGCACGGTGAGGTTGAGACAATTGCATTTCGATTGGAAATAGGACATGTTTTTTTCAGTGTACTCACCCATTTGTTTTATTTAAAACAGCTACAATTAAGGTTTGCTCATGTTATCCTATAATAATGCTCTAAAAGCATATTTTGTGCGCTAAAAAACCTACACCAGCTAGATTTAAATAAATGTTATATGCATGTAACTAATTATTTATCATTTAATCATTCAGCATTATTCTGCCAAAAAATATTAAGATATACTAAATTACAAACAAAGATAAAACTTTATAGAAAAAGTAATATAGCACATATTAAGACAAAATATTTTTTGTTATAATTTACAAAGAGAAAACATAATAGCAAAACAACAGGAAATTGTATAATTTGTTTCTGAGGTTTTCATGAGTATGAATGCATATTGGTTTTTCTTTATATTTGCATCATATAGCGTCCATTGTTCTTTTCGTATACGAAAAATTTGTAATGTGCTTTTTCTACTCTTAGCAAAAACTGTAAGATTTTTTTTAGTTTGAGATCTGAGCAGCCAAATTCTGTAACTGTGAAGCAGTGAAGTGATAAGTTTTTTATCACTTCATCGCAAAAATATCTAAGTGAGTGAAGTTTAAAAATTATAAAGTTAACACTGACTTTTTGTTTGGTAACAAAATGAAATCGAATCTTTTGTTGTTATTGACATTATGTCAAAAAACACCAAAACGTCAATGAGATTTGATTTTTTAAAATTGCATTTCTATATTAAATACAGATTTATTTTTCAAATTTATTTTTTAAAATACTTATATATATTAAATTTATAAACGTTTTACGTTTAAATTGTGTTAAAAGTTAAAATAAACATTTATTTTTATATATTGTTGACGTTTGACAATGCGGCGCTTGCTATTTAATGTTTTAACATTCAAATCACATATAGAATCGCAAAAATGGTAAAATGATAAAAAATTAATGATAAAATCGAAATGAAGAAATTTTTAACACTTCACCACTTCACAGTTACAGAATTTGGCTGCTGTTCGTTATATAGCTAGCAATAAAGCTAAATTAAAATTTTCATAAAACTAGAGAGGCCTCTACTATATTCCTTTCTCCCAATGTGAAACATTTTTGCGAACGTTTTGAAAATATTAATTCTAGAAAGAAAATCAGTTTTAACCTTTAATTGTTAAATTCTTTATAAGTTCCTTTGCTCACTGTAAAAATTAAATCAAAACAATTCAAACAATTTATTTTCTAGAAAAGTTTTTAAAGCTCAAAGCTATTTCTTTTGAGTTGTGTTTGACATTATAAAACTCAATAAATCTATTTATGATTATAAAAGAAATATATGAAAATGACAATGTTAAAAATCATCACGTAATTCCTTTTAGTAAAAATATCTACATACGTATACGTATGCCTCTGCATGCTGGCTCAAAATTTATATTTAGAATTTTCTGTCTCTTGATTTGATTTGTGCTCTAAAATGTATTGTTATAAAACTATACGATGTTATATAAACGTATTATGGGGATACTGAAAACATAAACGTACAGACAAATGTGGTGTTAAAATTTTAGTATTGAAAAAAAATTCATATTCCTGTTTATATATGGAATGGAATGGTTTAATTTACAAGTTAATTAAAAATGGATTAATAATATGGATAATGGATTAACAAAACTGATGTTCATTCTACCGGAGCACATAATTGTTTTTTCTCCTTAGTAGGTGAATCTGCAAATGGTCAGAATAAGAGCTATGATATGCTAAAATGTGATAAAGTCAAACAGTTTAAAGGGTGGCGATCTACTCCATGTTTATTTTGCTTCTGTTTTTTTTAAAACAACAAGGAAAATAAAACAAAATGAATTCCAAGCGTTGGGCGAATTATATTCCTCCTACGTCGTTTACCCTAAATTAAAAAAAGGAAATAGAAGTTTGTTTTACTTTGCTGTTCTACATTTTCCAGAAAGCAAATGTTTTTCAAATATTTTTCTTCTATTCACATCTGTCTATCATAAAAGTTGATTACCATTTTCATCATGATTTTTAATTTTATACAAAAAGTTAAGTAACAATCATTTCCCTATAGAAAACGTTTTTATTTCACGATAACAATAAACTAAAATATATTAGGAAAAAAGATAACATATTTTAATGCTTTAATGTACAAAATTGTAAATTTATAATTAGTTTTTAGTACAGTGACTAAGCTCAAAAGCTACAAGGATATGGTTAAGGAGAATTGAAAACAAACAAAATTAACAACAAGATAATCTACAACATATAGTTGTTAGAAGTACGTGTATGATTAATTTGAATTTTTGTTTTTCCAACTTCTGTTTAAAATCTTACATGAGATGTAGATAATTTGGTTTTATTTTCGTGTCAAGTATAGCGAATTATTAATCCTGGGTGATTGACCCAGGAATGAGAATTTATTTTGTTTTGTAGTCGAATTTAAACCCAAAACGGTTTATTGAACATATTGATAGCTCAAGATTGTTTTAATGACACATCTACAAAGTACAGTACACTTGGATACAGTTGGTTGCACTTTGATCGATGGACCTATAACATTTTCCCTAATATAATGGTACACATGGTTATTACTTCGGTCTGAAAGACCTAAGTATTACATTCATGAGCTAAAAGTGAAATTCTTGCCCCCACTTTTTTTGACATTTCTCGACGTTGTAGGTCCTACTGATTCTAAAAAAGCAACAAAAAAAATGTATGCATGTCTGCCGGCCGTCATAACCGACAAAATCTAGAAAACGGCAGAACGGATTTTAAAAATTTTGGTTTCTAAAAATAGGTTCACTCAATGGTAAGAGCCGAAAGGACGATGTGTTCGATAACTGTAATGGAAGTGGGTCAAAAAATCGTCAAGTGTGTCAAAACAAGGATATATGCATATTTTTTGCTTAAAAAACGTTCATTTTAAGTGATAATCTCCACAAAGAATGTGGAGAAATCTGGATGGTTGGGATTGGTATGTGAGCTCAAAAACTAGATTGTTGCTTTATAAGTTTGTCAAAAAAATGTTGTCAAGTGTGTCAAAAGAAGGATTTTATTTATTTCTTACCCAATTTTTTGGAAAAAAATAAAATTAATTATTTGTTTGAAATGAAATTTTATTATTATTATTATTGAGAATTATGGCATTATAAGTTTGTCAAATAATTGTTGTCAAGTGTGTCAAAAGAAAGATTTTTATTTATTTTTTACCCAATTTTTGGAACAAAATAAAATAAATAATTTGTATGACATGAAATTTTATTACTATTATAGAGAAATATGGCATTATAATATTTTGCCAAAAAAATAATGTCAAGTGTGTCAAAAAATGATTTCATTTATTTTTTTAGTCAATTTTTTGGGGAAAAAACATTTTGCTGTTTTTGACGTAAATGTAATTGAAAAGAAATTGGACATATCAATTTTTTGAATTTGTTATAGTTTTTGAATTATTTTTGGAATTTTGAAAAAAAGTTTGTATATTTGATTTTGTAATAATTTTTGCAATATTTTTAGAATTTTGGAAAAACTTTTAATTTTTGTTTTTGTTATAATTTTTGCAATATTTTTAGAATTTTGAAAAAAATATTATTCTTTTTATATATAATTTTAGAATTTTAAAAAAAGTTTTAATTTTTGATTTTGTAAGAATTTTTGGAATAGTTTTAGAACTTTGAGAAACTTTAAAGTTTTAATTTTATCATAATTTTTGGAATTTTTTTAGAATTTTGAAAAAAAATAGAATTTGTATGTATTTTTAGAATTTTGAATAAAGTTTCAATTTTTATTTTGTAAGAATTTTTGGAATATTTTTAGAATTAAAAAAATTAAAAATTTTTGATTTTATTGTGATTTTGAGAATTTTGAAAAAAGTTTTAATTATTGGTATTGTTATAATTTTTGCAATATTTTTAGAATTTTGGAAAAAGTTTGAATTTGTGAATTTTAAGAACTTTTGGAATACTATTGGAATATATAAAAAGTTTAAATAATTGATTTTATTCTAATTTGTGGAATATTACGTAAATGTAATTGAACATGGAAATTTTTGAATATGTTATAGTTTTTGAAATATTTTTTAAATTTTGAAAAAAGTTTGTATTTTTGATTTTGTAATAATTTTTGCAAAATTTTTAGAATTGTGGAAAAAAATTTAATATTTGATTTTGTTATAAGTTTTGCAAATTTTTAGAATTTTGGGAAAAAAAAGAATTTATTAAAAATATTTATGTATAAAAAAGTTTCTATTTTTGATTTTGTAAGAATTTTTGGAATATTTTAAGAATTTTGAAAAATTTAAAATTTTTGGTTTTATTATTTTGGGATTTTGAAAAAAGTTTCAATTTTTGATATTGTTATAATTTTTGCAATAGTTTTAGAATTTTGGAAAAAGTTTCAATTTTTGATTTTATTAATTTTTAACAATATTTTTGGAATTTTGAAAGAAATACGAATTTGTGATTTTGTAATATTTTCTAGAAACGCTTAATATACATCGCTGACCAAAACTTAAAACAATGTCTTTACAAAAGTTTTTTGCCGAAAACTATATCTAAATCTTTAACCCAGACCGAAGTCTTCAGAGCTTGAGATTGTGATGAAAAGCGCAAATTGTAATGAACACTAAAACATCTAGTGGTTCACTAACAAGAAGCAATCGGTGGACTACATCCCTCGCAGATTTGTAATCTGATGAGATTCAGTCATGTGTGTTCGAATATTAATATCCCTCAGCTCAGTATAAATAAGCACGCAAAAGAAACTGTGTAAACGAAATTAAATAAGCAAAACAAAGAGGCTTTGATTGACTACCCCAAAGACCGAAGAAACTGAGAGCATCACACCAACACCACTACTACTACAATTATTACATTTAAACGTTTAACTAAATAATTCACTCACCCCATAAGTGTTCCGGATCCAAATCTTTATCCCTTTGAAAACTTAATTAACATATCATCTTCACCAACTCAAACATACGATTGATATATTAAAACAATTAATAGTACAATAATGAGTAAACTTCTTTCAATAAAAAAATGCACCAATGTGTCAGGAGATTGTTAAACTTATTGGCAATATATTCTATGATGTTGTAAAATACTGTCGCATACCCATGCAGTTGTTGAATCCGTTTGAAATATATATTCAATGATTTAATAAAACTGTTGAATTTGTTGATAATATATTCAATGGTTTAACGAAATCGATGTCCGCAAATGTTGAAATTGTTGTCAATATATGCAATTATATAGTAAAATACTATCGCATACACATGCAGTTGTTGAATTCGTTAGAAATATATATTCAATGATGTAATAAAATTGTTGATAATATATTCATTGATGTAACAAAATTAATGTTGGCAAATATCGAATTTGTTGTTAATATATTCAATGATATAGCAAAATTACTGTCGGCAATTATTTAAGTTGTTGTAAATATATTAAATAATGTAACAAAATTAACGTCGGCAATTCTTGAATTTGTTAAAAAGATAATAAATGACGTAACAAAATGAATGTCAGCAATTGCTGAATTGATGTAATAAAATGTAAGATGTAAAAAAATTAATGTCAGCAGATGTTGAATTTGTTGTTAATATATTCAAATGATATAGAAAAATTAATGTTGGCAATTACTTAAGTTGTTGGTAATATATTAAATTGTGTAACAAAATGGATGTCGGCTATTGTCGGATTTGTTAGAAGTATAATAAATGATGTAATCAAATTAATGTCGGCAATTGTTGAATTTGTTGGAAATCTACCAAATAATGCAACAAAAATGAATGTTGAATTTATCAGAAATATTTTAAATGGAGTACCACGATTAATGTGGACAAATTGTTGAATTTGTTGGTAATATTTAAACTGATCTAATAAAATCTTGTCGCAGTTGTTGAATTTGATGGTAATATATTCAACGATATAACAAAATTGATGGCCGTAAATGTTGAATTTGGTAGAAATATATTTACTGATAAACCGTTATTCCTTCAAACAGTTTCATTTTTCACAATGTAGTAACTCTTTTTAATTTTTTATAAAAAAAAAGTTTTACTCTTATTCAAAATTGTTAAAATGAATGTTTTATAAACAATTATTCAGGTCCACAAAACACAGTTTTTGTATAAAAAAAAATCATGCTATTAACTATGAATTTTTTATTCACCACGAAAACTGACATACACAACTATAATTCACTGTTTCGATTTGATAATTACAATTATTCTTGATATTAACTTGATTCGCGACGATCGTTTTTTATCTGTCGTAAAAACAACTACAGTTTGATACTGACTTTGAATTGGACTTTGGCTCACGTAGTTTCTTTCTTTCAGGCAGTTAAATCAGTTCAGAGCAATTTTACTCGATCTTTTATTCCAACCTTAGTTCTGAATGACATTCCCGTGAGCGACTCGAAAGAGAAGGCGGATCTTTTGGGTCGTATTTTCGCAGAAAATTCAAACATATTTAAACTTCCCATTCTTTCACACTCATTTCCCCAGTTGTAACGAAAATGAAACCAGTTATTTTTCGTAGAAATATTGTATGGAAAATACTTCTTTCTATCAACATCAACAAATCTGCTGGCCCCGACGGTATTCCACCCCTCATTCTTAAAAACTTTGCAAGGCAACTGGCTCCAATTTTAACAAAAATTTTCTATTTATCTTATAAAACCGGAATATTTCTCGATTCTTGGATGCTGGCCAGCGTTCAACCCATATCAAAGAAAGGCAGTAAGACAGGCCCTAGCAATTATAGACCAATTGCAATTCTGTCGGTTTTAGCTAAAATATTCGAAAAATATGTTAACTTCAATCTAATAGATTATTTGGAAATGTCGCAAATTATTGATGATAAGCAGTATGGTTTTCAAAGAAGTCATGCAACAGGTGATCTGTTAGCCTACGTATCCCATCTCTGGAACAAATCGCTGGAAAACCATGGTGAAACATTCAGTATTTCACTTGATATTTCTAAAGCATTCAATAAAGTATGGCATAGAAATCTCATAGCTAAATTAAAATCTTATGGCATTGACCATCTTACTGTCGGATGGACCATCTTACTACGGATTCATAGTTTTCTTAAAGGTCGCCAATTTCATATTAATTTAGATGGTATCACATCCAATATTTTCACAACCAATGCTGGGGCTCCCCAAGGTTCTGCACTCTCACCAACCTTATTTCTTCTATACATTAACAATTTACTTATTTTCACAGTGCACCCAATCCATAGTTTTGCTGTTGACAGAACATTGCATGCATCACATGCATCTCCTAAATTTTGATCTCATACTGCAGTTACCACTGATAGAGAGCTGCTAATTGGTTCTATCAACAAAGACCTGGATCGTTTAATGAAATGGGGTGATCGTAATCTTGTTTCATTTAATCCAACCAAAACCAAACTATGCCGTCTTTCACGAATAGGGCGACATAAAAATTTCCCTATTAAGATAAACCATGAGGGATTGCGTGAAGTTGAATCAGTTAGACTTCTTGGAGTGGATATTCAAAATAACCTAAAATGGAATAAACATGTGTTCAACTTCGCTAAATCTGCAATGCAAAAATTAGGATTCTTGAGTCGATGTAAAAAGTATTTCAATCCCGATCAAATTTTGCTAATCTTCAAGTCCTTTATTCGTCCATGTATGGAATACTGCTGTCATGTTTGTGGAGGTTCTTGTCAGTCAACAATTAAATGTCTAGACTCTGTACAGAGAAAAGCAATACGGTTGATTGGTAATACCGAACTAACGGACCAGCTTGATTCACTCCAGCACAGAAGAAATGTGGCTGAATTGTCAATCTACTATAAATATAACTTTAGCGAATTCTCCTCTAAGGAAATTCAAAATATCCTTCCATCGTGTGCACAGTATAATCGACAAACCAGAGCTGCCGAGTTATCCCATCCATTTGTAGTACAAATACCTCGTTGTAGAACTGTGGCTTTCCAGAACGACTTTTTTAATAGAGTTGCCAAATTATGAAACTCAATGCTCTCCTCTGTATTTCCCGATGAATTTTCCCCTCAGGCATTTAAAGAAAATGTCCATCGTCATTTAAAACAATTAGTATAGTTATCCCTAGATCCTCATTCCTTCGATTTTCCTCATCTCCTTCCTTTATAGTTGACATGGTATCTTCGGATATTCAAAGAGTCTGAATAATGAATCTTTCATATTTGGTGTGCTAAACATGTCTAACTGATTAATAAAAAAAAACAAGTAAATACGAGACATACCCGTTTTTCCCGACAGTCATGAATTCCTTTTTTAACAGAAAAAAAAAACAAAATGCATATCTTTTAATCTGCAGTATATTCACGAGCTGTCCTATTGATCTTATTCCGCTTGACTTTGATACACAATTTAGTGTCAAACTAATTCAAATTTTTTGAAAAAAAAAAAAACTACTAACAATATAACAAAATGTCGAAGTTTTATATCTATTATTGTGACAACAAAATAAAAGTTAGATCTTTACCGATGATCTAATTCCGATCGACAGTCCAAAAAATTACAAAATGTTGTTATGATTTTTGAACTTTTATACGCATTATAATATTACATTACACCGGAAAGCTAAAAAAAATGTATGAATACTGTAATATTACAACGGTACACTGAATTTATAACAAACAAACTGATTACACTTGAAGATCTCTTATATTATGAATCACAAAATGAATAATTTAACAAAACTATTATTGGCTGACATGAAAAATAATTTATTTAAAATCAAAAACTATATAAATTAAAATTCAATAAAAAGCTTACATTAATTTATTTCTTCAATGTTGTCTTCTTCATGTTTTATTTTACATCTTCGTTTATCTTGATGGTTAATTAAAGGTTTTTTTATACCAAGCCGAAACTAATCCGCTCCTCTACAAAAAGCAATACATAATAATATAACTGCACGAAACTTCATAAACGGATTTGATGATCAATTCTACAACTAGAATTAGACAATTTGTGTTTAGCATCTCGTACGGTAACCACAGCATGAACTTTTTCAATTAATTTTTGTTTTTCGTCATCATCAAAACTCATGTACCATTCATTTTCAAATCTGATAACATAACACTTGCTTAGTAAATAAATTTTATTTCTTGAATGTAAAACATATTTCGTTTACATATTTTTATAGATGCAATTGAGGTTTTGACATTTTAGTAAATTCACAACTATAAAAAAACCTTCACAATATTAACACAATAATTGAAATGAAAAGCAAATTTATTTTCTTTTTAGTTTTAATACAAAATTTTTTTGAAAAATTTAACAACATGAAAACTACTCAAAAGTAAGCTGCATGACGATTCAGTCATTACTGCGTTTTAATTTTATTTTAATTTACATAATTTACTGATCGTAAATTCATACTAACTTCGATTTCTACGAACTACTACTGGCTTCTACAATAAGCAATAATTGATCTATCATTTCTAGGTAGTAACATAGACAGCGTTTAAGCACCTTTTAATTTATTCACAAGCAATACAAACTAATCACATAACATATTATATGCTGTACATAATAATCGTCAGAGTATTGACGATTATTATGTACAGTTGATCATATTAATGAGGATAAAACTGAGGCTGAAAATTAAGGTGAAGTTTTTTTCAGGAGGTGTAGAAACATTAACAATTTTGTTGTTTCTTTTTTTAGTGTAGCAGATATTTATGAATTCACACAGTGATCTGTAAAAATGGTGACTTCACATTTTCCTCTGGAATATTACTGCCCATCTATCTTAGGTTTTGTTTTATTGCTAGTTTATCCAGTGTGTGCGTATCTGCTTGGTTTTTAAATCATTGAAGATTGGAATAGTATGGTGATAATGGTAAATGGCACAGTATGTGATAATGTTAACTCATTTCGCGGTTTTCAGAGCAATTTTTTAACACTTTGCTTTAGTAATTTCCCTATTCTATATAATCGATCAGCATTTTTCAAATAGTTTTTCCGTCTGCTGAATAAAGTTAAACGAATGGATTTATTTTGGATTTTTGAGATCAATTAAACTCAAGTAAGTAAGGAAGTAATTGGAATATTTTCAATTCAAAGGTATGGTTTGAAGTTTCTCAGAAAAAAACTACAATTCACATTTTTTACGTGTTTCGGATCGGATGGGTTTAAACGAATGGGTTTTTTCTACTCTGAATTTAATTGTTTATATACATATATATAAATGAATTCATATATCTATTTAGATTAAATTTGTTTATTTCATTTGTCGTACTTTTTGGTATCATCTGATCAAATCAAGTAACGTAATATAAAATAAAAAGTAAAAAAAATTATTAGTTACTACATTATAAAAAATTTACTTCTAGTAATAAAAACCTGAGAATTTTTGTTACAATTATAACCAAACTTTAGTTATATACCAAATAAATGCTAAAAATTTAAGTGATAACAAACATATCCCACTTCATTTATCCTTATTATCAAAGCCCTTAGAGAAAATCCATTTAAAACATCATTTTTATATGTGTCTTTTATTGTTTGGAATTACTTTAGGTTTAGATGTCCTTTTTGATATTTTTATTTACCAAGTATTGTGACCATATAAAACCGAAAACAGTTATTACAATAGAAATAAACTGTCTTCATAACAGTTATCTGAAATCTAATGCTTTGTACATAATTTTACTGTTTAAGCTTTTATATAAGTGTAAATTATTTATAAAAAAACAGTCAAAAGAATGGCTATAGAAACATATAAAAACGTTTTAATTATTTTGATGAAATAGAGTGGGATGTAAGAACTAAGGGGCAATTGACATTAAACTCGATTCTTAAGGTATTCAAGTAATTATAAGTTTACAAATATTGAATTTTTTTTGTCGCCCTGACTAAAACCCAACTTTTCTCAAATTTAATGTATTACTATTAATGAAACAAAATGCATAGCAAAGATGCTAATAACATTTTGTGCTATTTTTGTAAAAATTCATCAAAGATTCTGGAAGTTACACTCATGGGCGTAACTAGGTAGGGGCCCAAAGGACCGTGGTCCCACCTAGATTATTTCAGCCCACCCTAACATTTTGTGCTATATTTTGTTAAAATCCATCAAAGATTCTGGAAGTTACACTCATAGGCGTAATTAGGTAAGGGCCCAGAGGCCCCGGCCTTACCTAGATTATTTAGGCCCACGCTAGAACATTAAGGACATAATATAAATGTTTTTTAGTAATATTAAAAATTATTTCTTTTAAAGCAAATCAGTATCTTCTAAAAGTGTATTGTTAGCTACACCCCAAGCAGGATTTGCCCGACCCTAATATACGACCAAGCACTGGTCCATTAATTGTTAATAGTACTTGGCTATTGTTATTGGGCCAGTACTATTCGTTGGCCGATCTATGGTTTACAGAAAAAACCCAGCATATAGTTAACTTTGAATGTCAAACACTAGCCCATGACTGGTAAAAAGTACTTGGCTATTGTTATTGGGCAATTACTGAAACCTTGAATCGGCATCAATGTCATTTGGTTAAAATTCACTAGAGCAATATTATTATTATTATTATTATTATCATTTATTCATTGTTCTTCTTTACATAATGGTTTACAAGAAAATAAGCAAGCTTACAATTAGATACTAAACCTAGATATTTACACAACAAAATAAAATAACTTGCAATCATTATTAAAATTTTATAAAAGGCTGCTTCAGAGCTAATAGTTAGCTATTTTGAAGCATATAGAACTTCGTTTCTTTTGAGCATGTAGAAGTTAGATATTTGATAAGGGTGCGGTATAATAGCCTAGTTTGCACAAAAATAAATAAAAATTTAAGAGAAAAAAAAATAAAATGAAAATTCAAAAATATAACAATCCAAACATATAATTTTGGGTTACTATAAATTACATAAAAAAACAAATGTGTATATATATATTCAAGATAAAAACAATATAAACCAACGTATGACATCAATCCATCAGAAGCACAATCCAAGGAACTTATCTGAAGCATGCATTTGGCGAAGCAAAGAGAGAAGTAAAATGATGAGCAAAAGAGAATGAGTATACATAGTTTGCGGAATATTCTTGTTCATGTAATGACGCTGAAAATTAACTCCTCAACAGTATCAATCTGAGTCATGACCCAATTTTTAACACATCGTAATAATTTGGAAGTAGGGGAAATTTCGTATATATGATCAGGTAGTTTGTTTAGCAAGAGAGGGGCGGTATACGTAATGAAGTGTCTGAAAAGTTCTTTGTAAGCTCTAGGAACTAAAAACTTCCTTTTCCTCCTAAGACTAAATGGGTTATCTACCCGAAGTTGGAGGTATCCGCTTCTTAAGAAAAATAATTTGATAACTTTGTAAACATATAAGTTTCTCACAGGGAGAATATTTGCTTTCACAAATATAGGCATAGATTTGGCCATTCTATTTTTCCTGTAGATAATTCTGATTTCATGCTTTTGAGCCACCAGAATAGGCTGCAGAGTAGTTTTATATGTGCCTCCCCAGCTGGAGAGACAGTATTGAATTTTGGATTCAACTAGAGCATGATATACTAGCTTGCATACACCTTCAGGACAATTTTGACGGAGGAGATAGAGTTTGCTGATTGAATAGTTCAAATTCTTCTTTAAAACCAAAACGTGTTGTTTCCAATCCAATTTACAATCCAGTGTTACACCAAGATACTTAAAGTGTGATACATTTTCAATTTTGAAACAATCTCTACAACTTTGCGTACAACTTTGAGCATGATAACGGATACCATGATCAGTCAAAGGTAAGTTACTAGGTTTAAGGGACATCATTTGGGTTTTTGTGCTCAACACTAGATGATGTGAATCGAACCAGCGTCGAACTAGTGTTAGATCCTTTGTCATGTTGCTTAAGTTGGAAGATATTGAATCACATGCATAGGTCATTACTAAGTCATCCGCAAAACCAATCACTGAAGCTATAAATCCAGAAGTAAAGAAAGAGTTGATATAAATCAAGAATAAGAGTGGTCCTAGGACAGAACCTTGTGGAACACCAATATTAATTTCAATCGGGTCACTAAAACCATTTTTAACACGTACTCGTTGAACTCTATTTTGAAGGTACGATGAAAACCATTTGAGAGCAACGCCTCTGAAACCAGCATGATACATTATTAAGAGGAGAATTTCATGGTTTACAGTATCAAACGCTTTGGAAATATCCATAAAAAGGCATGTGGCCACTAAATTATTGTTTAAAGAAGAATATATTTTCTCTAGGAAGATATTAAGAGCGTCTTCAGTGCTACAATCAGCGGTAAAACCAAATTGTCGCTTATCTAGAAATTTAGTTTTGATTAAGTAAAGTGATACTCTCCTCTTAACAAGTTTCTCCAGAATTTTTGAGAACGTGCTCAATAATGATATGGGACGGTAATTGTTCATATCATTTTTATCTCCTTTTTTGTAGATTGGTACAACAACGGTGGACTTTAGCAATTCCGGGAAAATACCTTGTTCAAAGCTCAGATTGAAGATGAAAGTTAAAACATCAGCAATTAGTGGAATAATTTTTTTAATTAGAGCCGGATTCATCCAATCTAATCCAGATGAGTGCTATCCATTAGAGTAATATCCATTTTAGACCCATTTAGTTTAAAAAATTTCAGCTATAATTTATATATTAAGATCGTTTCTCGGCTTAAAGACTATGGTAATAATGAGGTTAGCATACGATTTAAATTTTTTTGATTAGACATTTTAATTGTTTTTTAATTATTTTCCATTGCTGTTGTTTTCTCTGGCCCATAAATGGTCCGAAGTTATCATCCAGTAAAATTATGTTAATGGGCCAGTTATGGTTGCCAGGACTAGGCCATTGCTGCATTACGCGTCGCCAGTAATGGATATTTACTGGAGCAGTTGTACAATTTTGTATGGAACGGTTATGCTTTTTAAATTTCAATAATATTTGACTCAATTCAATCTTTAGCACATACGAAATATTATTAAAATTGGTCAACACAAATAGGCACATAGTCAAACAAATAAGTAAAATATTATGGTTGTGATTCTGTTATAATTATCATGAAAAATAGTTTAATTATTCTCTAATTTTTAATAACTTTTAAGCTGATTACATTTTATAAGACAACTATCCGCTGTTCGTATATGGTTTAAAATGAACAAATTGCAACTTTATAGTGATTTCGATCGGAGCCGCTTAACGTAGTGCCAACACGAGATCTTATAAACTTTCTTAAATCTCAATTTGCGCAAAAGTTACGATCAATCAATTGGCTGGTCAGAATAGTACGATGCAAACATATTGGCTTGAAGATAATGCTACTCAAAATAAGGCACATACATTTATTATTTTGCCTGCAGACATATATTGAAATTCGTATTCGTGTGGTTTTGTTCAAAGCGGATATAATAAATGGAAAATGGGTTATGGATGCACTGAAAAAACGTCCGAAAACGAAAAAACAATTGACACATCCTATGTAGGACAAAACAATTAGACCAAACATGACATACTAGATATAAACCTTGGACCAAATATATTTTCCAATATTAGCACAAAGTTATGTGCACCGTGAACAAATGATAACGTCATGTCAGAGTTGTTTTATTAAGTTTGGGCCAAGTACGGGTTAAAATACTGATCCAAGTATGATATCTAGATCCTGGGCCAAGCGTGACTAAAAATGTTGCCCTAATGATGGTTACAATTTTGGGTCAAATATAACTTTTATTTTCTGGCCAATTAGCAATTCAGTTAAAAAAAAGACTAATAAATTATGGTCCAAATAATACTATCAACAAGACAATGTTCGTTTAAATCATATTGGCATATGAAACACATTGAAAACATTGTTGAGCCCTGTGTGGTTCAAAGTACTTTCAAGTAAAGCAAAACATAGTTGGTTCAGCTTTGGACCAACTAATTTTACTCCATTACCGCTATGTGGTATGTCAGAGTTTGCCCAAGTTTTATTAGATTGTAAATACTCAATCTTTTAAATTTTCCTGCAAAATTAATGCTTTGAATTTAAATAATATTTAATAATTAAATGAAGATTGTTTATGAACTACTTAAAGTGTTGTTTCAATAACTTTGATGAATCGACTTAGACACTTTAAAAACTTTTTTAATTTTTTCCAAATATTTTCGGTTTCTATGAAACCTTCCTCAGGGAAATATTTATTTCTCTTACCTAATAGAATAGAAATAAATATTTCCCTGAGGAAGGTTCCATAGAAACCGAAAATATTTGGAAAAAATTAAAAAAGTTTTTAAAGTGTCTAAGTCGATTTATCAAAGTTATTTAATAATTATTAAATAATATTTAATAATTCATAGTGAGTGGACGTGTTTTTTCGGTGCTGTTATTAAATCATTTACTAAAATTTTTAAAATAAATAAAAGAATATAGAAACTGTAAATTTTGAAATCAGTGTATGTCAAATCAAAAAATTAAAAAATTAAATATATCAAATTCAACTAATAGCGGGGATAATATGAAAAAAAAAAAGAAGTATATGAATTGCATATATATACATTATTTCTGCATAGAATTGAATGAAAATAAACCGTGGATGCCGAAAAATAGTTATGGTACAACAGAGAAAATGTTCATTTAACATTTTATCGTCGTGTTACGACCAGTACCCTATTTCACCAAACTTACAAATTTGTAATTTCATGCAAATTTTCACAAACTTTGTTAAAATTTGTATGAAATTACAAATTTGTAAGTTTGGTGAAATAGGGTACAGGGGTGACATGTTGTAACATCACTTGCGTTCGCTTCGATAGTGATCATCGAAGCGAAAATAAATATAATTGGTATGTTACAACTTTTTCGTTCGATAGTAAATGTTTTACGTTGGCAGCACTTGTGCGAAGAATCGAAAAAAGTGATGGTTGAAAATGTTACAACATGCCGATTTATTGAAAATTTCGATACTTTATCGAACATCGAAAACTTCGATGTTACAACATGTCACCGCAGGTTTTGACTATAACTCGCAATTTTAACTAGAAAAT
The DNA here is from genome assembly GCA_963693315.1 of Diogma glabrata. Classification (NCBI taxonomy): domain Eukaryota; kingdom Metazoa; phylum Arthropoda; class Insecta; order Diptera; family Cylindrotomidae; genus Diogma; species Diogma glabrata. Next base: position 315,783,438 of record OY856187.1, on the reverse strand, counting down.
CTGTATAACAACTCATACATTAATCAATTATGTTGCAGAATTTAAATTTTTCTCAGCAAAACATTTTATTTTGAGTTTTGACTTTTTTTGGGAAAACATGAATAACTTGGTAACCTGCACCAATATTCGTGTTTTTTAACTTAAATGAGAGGAAATTGAATTAACTATACGCAGTTGAAAAAGTAACTGCAATATTTAAAGCAAGTCTTGCAATAGGAGCCATGCGTTGCAGGTTATTATTGAATTGTAAAGTAAATGTTGCATTAAACCTAATTTTGATGCATATCTATAAAATTTAAAACAACTCTTGCATCATAATTTATTTCTATAGAACAGCTAGAAGTTTTAATACACCTTGCTACAATTTAATACATTAAAAATTTAATGAAATTTCATAATTCACTAGAGTATTATTCATTTTAGAAATGTATAGTTAAAATCGTTTCATGTATGTTTTAGTTATCGCTTCTCAGCTGAAAGTCTATAATAATAGTGATTAAGGTGGTATGTTTGTTTTAATTTTTTCCGTTGTAATTTTTTTATTTTAATTTGATAAATTTAGGCAGGTGCGTAATAATCAAAGTAACTCGAAATTATGATGTAATTTGCATTAAAATGTCATACTAAAAAAAATGTTGCGCGTAATATTATTAAATGCAAATTACAGAAATTTTTAAACAACAAGCTTTATATTTTATTCCAAGGACTCTGTTAAATATTGATGCAAAGAGCATTAGTTTAACTTTATATAGCAAGCTTTGTATTGTTTTGTAATGGAAACTTCCGTAGGACCTATATGTGTAGCAATTAGCATTACAAATTCAATTTTTTTTGACTATGTAGGCTCCAAGAAATTAAAATTTACAATCAGTGTTTGTTAAAAATTAATGGCGTTGAATATGGAAAAATTTTAACAAAACATAAATTTTTGATTTTTTTTCAACTTTTTTTGAGTGTAAGTTCCAGAATCCTTGATGGACTTTTTCAAAAAATAGCTCAAAATGTTTAGTATTTTTGCTATACACTTGTTTTATTAATATATTGAATTTGTTTGTTTGTAAAATATGCGATCCAAAAACCAAAATAGCCTTTTTGTTCACCGAAAAAATTGGTTTTTTGTGAAAATCTCAAAAACAAGAGCTAACATAAAAAAATGAATATGATATTCGTGTTCAGCAGCATCAAAATCTATAAGAGAAGTTGGGTCTTATTTGGGGAGATTTTTCTTGTAAACGAGTGATCTAATCTAACCACTTAATACTCAAACCTCCAATATTCAATTATCTAAAATATATATAAAATATTTTTTAACAGTTAGTTTGCAAGCTTAACCATTTTATAGTAACGACTAACACTCCCATATCTTAACATTTACTTGTTCTTAATCAAAATTCAAAACAGCACTAAATTTTTTCAAACAAACTAAAATCAACAAAAACCAAATGTTTACTATATGATTAGAACACCGAAATTTATAGTTTTTAACCTGGTTGAATGAAATGTGATACACAAAACAAGATAATCTTAATAAAATGCTACAAATACGTGATCTAATAATATGAAGAGAAACAAAATAAAAACTTTCAACGTACATTTCGTTTCTAATTGAAATTTGATCTAATTCAATTTTCTTCGAAACCTGCTTTCGAATTTTATGGCCGTTTCTTTTATTATTATATATTTAATATTTTTATCATCTATGGATAAATAATGTTTACTGAGTAGTGGTTTAAGCCTTATGGTAAAGTTTTATTATCAATGAAAAATAAATGCTTATTTTGAATACTAGTTTAAGAAAAGTTATTGATTTATGTTGAATCGAAAGCAAAACTATTTTAAGATTTCTACTTCATGAACGAAATATGTATGTACAATTAACAATATACATTGGAGAAGAAAAGTAATTGTAACGACGGTCTATTTCGAGTTTTACTCTAAAAACAAGAATATACATAATTTAAGAAATTTTTTATTGATTTGCTAATTTATTTCGGTTCCGGCCTAATATAAATTAAAATCGAAATTTCATTAAATGTATATATTAAATGTAATATTTTTTTATTTATTTTTTTTGGAAATTTAATTTGATTTGTATGGCCGTTACCTTTTGTTTAAAGAATGTTTTTGTTTGATAATGTTGAATTTGTTTAATAATGTTGAGCGAGAACAAAAAAATTAAAATCTGGTTTTATTGGAGCGAAGCTCCATTCTTCCCCGATTCGGATTTTCGATTGTCGCCATTCTCCTCCCAAACTATTAAAGATATCAAAATGAAATTTTGCATGTAAGACGACAACTAGCCATAGATGGTTTACAAAAAATATTGAAAATTAGACATACCACGGAAGAATAATCACCGAAAAACGGTTCCCATAGACTTTCAATGGGAAAATTACCATTTTTTCACAATACTTAAACAAATTACTAAATTTTTTTTTGTTTTCTTTTTTTTTTTTTTTCTTTTTTTATTTTTTTTGAACAGCAGTGATATTGAAAGTCTGAAAATAAAAGTTTGTTATTAGTTGATTTTAAAAAAATTTAATAACACACTTTTACCTACATTGAACAAGTTTGATCATGTTTTCAACCTGGACGAGTTTTTATTTGGTTCGTTCACCTTTTTTTCTTTGCCGTTTTGTTAAAGTATTTTTTATAGACAAAATTCACGATACGATCTTTGTAGTCAGACATATCGGTTTCAAATCCGTTTAAAAAATTGTTCATTGATTTTCCACTAAATCTATGCCGGAGGTAGATGCAGCAATATTTACCACACATTAAACTGTAGCGATTTTGTAGTTCTTTTGGATTGCAACATATCTTCGGACATATCCTCGGACATATCTTTTGGATTGGACATATCTTCGCTCCTTTTTATCAATTGCATTCTGCATTGGTCACCTAGTATTAATTTATTAATTTATTGTTATGTTTGGTTCGAATAACTACATTTAAATTACATTTAACTACATTTTTTTTAACATTCATTTAAACTGTAGTGATTACCGTTTAAATGAATGACATTTTAAAGTTGTGGATTGGAATGCGAAAGGGATATGGTAAAAGAGAGGGAGAGAGCCCCCCATAGGGATATGGTAAGAGAACATCGATCATTCAGTTAATCGAGAGATTATGTAAATTAAATCAATTTAAATAGTTGGTTATCAGTACTGTATGGTGCCACACCCGACAAACATTCCGTGCATTTACTGCTTTTTAAATATTCTAGTGTATATTTTAAATTAAGTTGAAGTTTAAAAGTATTTGAGTGCTAACGACACATCTATTTGTTTCAATTTAACATTTTTAAATCATGTAAACATGCATACAAAATGTGCATAGAACTTTCAGGTATAAATTCATAAATATTTGACTAGGATCGACCAGACAAATATTTTTGGTAACGTCATTATGATAAGTGATAATTGCGGTTGTATTTTTAAGTTCTAAAATGAAAATGTATGTGTGTGATTGTATCTGTAAATAAGGAGTCAAATTTTTCGTCAATTTTTAACGAAACAATTTAAATGAAAAAAAAATCAGAACTCAAAAAATTGACATATTTGTCTTACATATAAAAAATATTATTAATTTTCCACCATTTTCTTAATAATATAAAAACTAAATTTAAATATTACTAAACCGACATGAAAAATGACAATCAGAAGTTATTAAATAATATAATCATTTTTTTGAATGACAAAAATTAATTATTCAAAGTGCCCGTTTGCTTTTGTAAATGCTTTATTAAACTTCTTCAAAAAGTTTCTTTCGCATATAATTTTAGATGAAAATAAAATAAAATTCATTAATTTATTATAACGAAAATCATATTATCTCATACAAAGTTAAATGAAACCAGCCATTTTAGAAAACGTTAAACTACTTTTTTACTCACTATTTTTTTTTATTCTTTGTTTATTAATCTTATCATATTTTAATAAATTTCTAGTGAACTCTTTTCGACTGTACCGAACAAGTTCCAACACCGAATTATCGAATTTTGTTTTTTTTGGAATGAACTTCAATACAAAAGAAATAATTCGGTGTTAGAACTGAACTGAATTTTGTACACGGGGATCTTGTAATATGCACAATTAATGTACCTTGCACGCACTAATTTTTTCAATATTGTTTTACGGGATTGTATGTATGTATGTATATTGTTTTGTTCAAATTAAGTTTATGAAATTAAATTATTTTTTTTGAAAGTTAATTTATTTCTTTTGTGGCCTTTTATTAAATTATTTTGTGTATCAAGATTTTTTACTGATAACAATTTTTCAAAAGCAGACAAATAAAAACCAAATTTAATCATTGTGGATTTGGTGAAAATAACATTATTTGTGTATTTTTTTATAAGAGTTTGTTGTTTTCTCCTCCCGGTTGTTTGGGAAAAAAAGAATTGATTGGGCTGAGGCTGAGGTAAGTTGGGGATGGGATGAAAAAGTTATGTTCAAATCGGTACAAGTGTTGGGCCTAATTTGTAAATTGGCACATACAACTTGGCTCGTTATCAATATGTAAAAACGGTGAATTTAATGTACAAAGACTGATTAAAGATAGACTGATTAGACTGATCCAACAAATTACAGACCCATTTCAATTTTATCGGTTGTTTCTAAAATTTTTGAAAAATATATTAATTTTAATATAATGAGCTTCTTAGAGTCTTCCAAACTACTTAATGAAAGACAATACGGGTTTCGAAAAGGAAGAGCGACGGGAGATTTACTTTCCTTTGTCACTCATATATGGAACAAATCGCTTGAAAATCATGGTGAGACTTTCGGTATTGCTCTTGATATATCCAAAGCATTTGATAAAGTTTGGCACAACAATCTTATTTGCAAATTAAGATGTAATGGTTTGGATGAGCAACTTATATCTTGGATACAAAGTTTTATTTCCGAGCGGAAATTTCGGGTCAATGTTGATGGTATTTCATCGGATGTCTTTTCAACTAATGCAGGAGTTCCTCAGGGTTCTGCTTTGTCACCAACTCTTTTTCTTATTTATATTAATGATTTGTTGGATTCAACGATTAGTCCTATCCATAGTTTTGCTGATGATAGCACTCTTCATGCGTCTCATGAGAACCCTAAATTATATTCACAGTTAGCGCTTAACAACTGTAGATCAAATTTAATTGATTCTTTAAACCATGACCTTAAAACTATTTTGGATTGGGGGCTCGCTAATAGTGTTGAATTCAATACGAGCAAAACACAGGCTTGTTATTTTTCTAGATTATCCACTCCTAATCCGTTTCCATTGAAGTTCGACTCTAAAGATCTTGTAGACAAAGGATCTGTTAGGCTTTTAGGAGTAGAAGTTGAAAATAATTTGAAATGGAATTCTCATATTTTTAACCTAGCTAAGAACGCTGTTCAAAAATTGGGCTTTTTGGGACGATGTCGTAAGTTTTTTAATAGCGAACAGCTTCTTTTAATTTACAAATCATTTATACGTCCCTGCATGGAGTACTGTTCTCACATATGGGGTGGAGCTTATTATAGTAGTTTGAAGTGCCTTGATTCTGTTCAGCGCAGAGCTGTTAAACTGATTGGCAACTCAACTCTTACTGATGAGCTTGATTCTTTACAGCACAGACGAAATGTTGCGGATTTGACAATTTTCTACAAATACATTATGGATGAACGAACTTCTGAAGAGATTAAATCAATTTTACCTGAACTAGCAATTCCATTGCGTAACACCAGAGCAAATGTTATAGCCCATCCTTTTACGGTTCATATAAAAAGGTGCAGAACTGTTGCCTTTCAGCGTGATTTTTTCAACAGAGTCTCTCATCTCTGGAACGCCTTACCTTCATGGGTTTTTCCTGATAGCTTTAATCCTCAAAGTTTTAAAGTTAACGTCCATAAATTTCTAAAAGAAACTTAATTTATTCAAACTTAACCACACTTCCTAGTTGGCATGGTATCTTCGGATATTCAGAGACATTAATTAATAATTTATTATGATTAACACTAAGCATGCCTAACTTATAATATAAAAAAAAAAAAAACAAGAACCGAAAAAACAATGGCTGATTGTTTTGGGTATGTAAGGTTTGGAAATATATATAAAATAACTGATATTGTTTTTTAGCACTAGATATCATCAAAATATAATATTGGAATTGTATTTGAAAAATAAACACACTAGCTTTTGATATCTATTATAAATTTTTTGCCGATCGAATTCGAAAGCTAAGCTTTCATTGTCAAGGCTTGTTCTTAAACAGAAGTTATTCAGAGATTAGATAATAAATTATCTTATTTACTAGTTTATATAATTTAAAACTAAATATGTATTCTGAAAATCTCTAAATAACTTCAGTTTAAGAACAAGATTGACGATTAAAGCTTAGCTTTCACAATCAATCAGCAAATAGTTCAGTCATTTTAGCATAAAAAGGGGTCAACCTCGACATGAGAGATAATAAGCTGAATTTTCGTAAATACCTTCATTTTGGCGTTTTAAAAGTTGTCTCAAAAGTCTCATAAAATCTCGTGTCTGAATCGTAAGTTATTCAAGGTCAAATGTAAAAAAAAAACAGTTTTTCGCGATTATCTCGGTTTCTATTGCTCCAATAATGTAAACATTTCATACAGAAATTGTGGAGCATAAAATTTGCGACAAATTTTATTAAAAACATTTGTTCATGCGCAACCGTTTTTGCGATAGAAGACGTGAGCCCACAGTGCTCAGCCATACGTACCGTAATGCAAGGTCAACCGTGAATATTGCCTTGAACTTTGAATAATTGTCGTTTATTCTCGTTTCCGATCACGGCAACGACGGACGTAAAATTTGGAAAATTATGGCTGATTCGTGTTCTATTTGTGAGAAACTACTTGCAGAAGGTGATTTTGATAATGTGATGTGTGGCTTGAAAACTTAAAAAACTACAAGCATCGATTGAAATGATGGTCACATCGACTTCCTAAATATTTTAACTTCTGTGAATGTGTATGTTGAGTGTCAAAAAGTGTACATCAGTCAAAATTCAATAGCGGCATCGAAACGACGCTTAGCAGGCAAATAACCTTTATTTTCACCCAGTGTACCTCGTAAAAAAAGGAATGAAGTGTTTGTTTTGAAAAACTGTGTTTATTTTGTGGCCAAACAGCTGATGGCAGCAGAGTAAAGAAAAAAAGAAAACTACTTCACCGCCCTCTGTCGCAAAAACGGCTGAGCGCATGAGAACTTGTTTCAAATAAAATTTGTTGCAAATTTTATGCTCTACAATTTTTATGGTAAATGTTAACGTCATTGGAGCAATAGAAACCGAGATAATCACGAAAAACTGTTTTTGTTACCTTTGACCTTGAATAACTTACGATGCAGACACAAGATTTAATGAGACTTTTGAGACAACTTTTAGAATGCCAAAATGTAGGTATATACGAAAATTCAGCTTATTATCTCTCATTCCGATGTTGATCGCTAAAATGACTTGGCTAAAATAAAAATATAATAGATATGAAAAATTAGTGTGTTTGTTAATTAGTTCAATATTATATATAAAATGCAGCATCCAGTCGTTTATTCTCTTATATTGCATATGGTGGACTGTTAATGGTAAATCATAAGAAGTGAATCATCAAGAAATACTTATTAATGTTAGCTTTATTATTTCTTTTGATTATGTTTATATAATTTTTGTTTGTGTTTTCTTGTTAAATTTGACATTAAATTTTTTTGATATGTTTTTTTTCAAAATGAAAGAGATTTCCCGATTTCTCAATTCGCATAATTCAGTTCCCGGTTTCAATTTTTTCTATATAAATGCCAATTTTTTACATAATGACAACAGAATCTCGAAGTTAGCAGTTTTTTATTCAAACGAAGGAAAAATACTTGCAAACAATTTCACCGTGGATAGGACAATTACACGTTAACATTTTTCTGACAACAGAATGATGAATTTTCAATTGTGTGAAGTAATGCAATCTATCGAAAATAATTTTACACACCAAAAACTTTAATTTTATCTTTAGTTTTGGACCATTCTTTACCTAAATAACCAAAAAAATGTTGCGACGTTGTGAATACGCTAACTACACCATATATCTGAAAACAAAATGTTCTGGATAAATGGTGAGCGAATGTCCATTAAATACTTCAATTAATGGCTAACCGATGTTATAGATTTCGCGTAGTTCTAATTATAAAAACATTAAAGGAAACTGTAGTAACCCAACAGACATAAATCCTGTTGTACGAATAAACAAAATTTTATCGCAAGCTACAAACCGGAACTTGGAATACAGAACGATTACAAATCATACTCTAAGCAAATATACCAAGTTTAATCAAAATCGGTTATCAAGAACTGATGTGATTGAAGTTTCAAATAAACAGGCACCCAGAAAGCCCCCCCCACTTACCACTAATCCCAATGCTTTCCAAAAACTAATCAGTTCTTTGTCATTTAAATATTTATCTTTTCTCATAAAACAAAATTGATTAATGAACGGAGTCTGCATGCCCCCAACAAACTTTAAAAACAAAGTGCGAAAAGTCAGGAATTGTATGGTGAGGGTCCACCACTTTGATTAATGTGTCTCAAAAATTGATCATTATCTTCTCACACTAATTGAAACCTTTTTCATATATTTTATCATAATTACTTCATTTTGTAGGCTGTAGTGTAAATGACACTGACTGAAAAAATGCAACAAATTGCAAAAAAAATTTTTACCGGAAGTGAAGTACCGGAATTTGGAATGATGAATAATTTTTGTAAACCGTACGGCGTACTAAGCTTATGTACCAAGTTTTATGCAATTCGATTATCATGTACAGATATTATTGAGCTTAAGTTATTATCTGTATTCTCTAAATGATCATGTTGAAAATGCTCTAAGATTGCCTCTAAAGTTTGATACTGTCGCAAAATCCTTCGCTATATAACTCGATCCCATTGAACCACAAGTTTTCGTTTCGTTTAAATCCAACGCATATTTTGTGCTACACGTTTTTGTTATATTTATTTAAATTCGTTCTAAGTTTAATATATATATTTTGAATATAGTCGAGAAAAATTAATCAAAAATATTAAAAGAAAAGGTAGATATATACATAAATCAAAACATTTTCTTGTTAATGTAATATCACGAAATGATAAGCGGAAGTGAACTTACAAATCGAATTCTTTTTATATTTAAATTTAATCAAAGTTATACAAGGATTATGATGGATCGATTTATGTCAGTTATAATCGAGGAAATTTAAATTTTTTGTGTTCAGAAAAAAGGAAATACCATTAGTGCTTATTTATGGGGAAACGTTTTGTTACAAAATTCCTTTTCTAATGTTTGTACGTAAATTGAGTATCGATAACGATTATCTATTTATTATTGATTTTCAAAATATGTATTATAATTTTTTGTGTGCCAAGATAATGCTATACAGATCCGTGCAGGCCGTCAATGATTATAATTCAAAATCAAATTTTTTTGAGATAGTATTTTAAAGCCTCTTCCGTTCTGGTTTAAGACAATCACCTGTTTACTGTCTTCCCTATACTTTTTAATCTGGTCTCGGAATATCTGTGCGGTCAAGAGAAACAAACGACTAACAACAATATCTTGTGAATTAACTCAGTACAGATGATATCGTACTTACTCTAATGATGTTGTCTTTCTTGACCGAAGGGAAACTGTTGTGAGTGAAACTTTCAAGTCTTCAAATTAAACCAAACATATTAATGAGTTATGAATAAATTATAGAAAAAATATTTGATGCTCGACGATGTACGAATTTAGGGGGTAAAAGCCTTTGGAAAGAGAAAAATGCCCCTTCAACTCCTTAAGAGCAAAATTCAAGTTCAATCGTAGAACACGGTAAAATATTTTTGTGGATTCAAATAGAAAGTAATCAAAAGTTTGGTCACCATCATGTGAACAAACATACGGTACGGCTTCCAGTAAAGAATGATCCAACATACCGCTTTTGTCTTCAAGAGGATGAAACAGTCCCTCACACTGTGGGAGAATGTTTTTAACTCTCCAGGGCTCCGAAGCCTTCATGTTAGGATTAGTGATGCACCGAGCACCTACCTGGCAATTACCCGGTACCCGGCTTACCCGGCCCAATTTTGAAATACCCGCTTTTTACCCGGAACCGACAATTTTTCCATTACCCAATACCGGGTGAAAATAAAATTAAAAAATTCTAAAATCTGCAAATTAAATTTATTCTTCTAAAATAAAATAATAATATAAATCAATCGCAAATAAAATCGTAAAAAAAATTAAAGTAATTCACTGTAACTGAGAATCATTCAGTGACCGAAGTACGGTCATTGTAAATAGAAATTGCAAATAGACCTTCCAACAAAATATGTAGAATACGTTATTTCAGAGTTTGATTTATTGATTCAATTGATTTTGTTCGATTGTGAAACAAATAACTTGAAAAAAAAACAAAATAATCGAACAAAAACACACCTACTCGTTCTTTTCCTTTTTGCTTAAAGAAATCCAAATTCCAAAAAAATGTGTTTCGGCACATCTACTACTCAAGACCTTTCCAACGATATATTTATTGCTGTACTTTTGTTGAGGTAAATAACTTTAAATGGTACCACCAAAATAGTGCTTACGTATTTAATATTTATATATGGATTTATATATATAGATAACAATATATAAGCAGGGTTTTAGTAAGCAAACTGTAAATGATGTTATTAACCATTTACAATAAGAATTTTGCTTTTGTGATTAAATGATAATAAAATTTATGTCCAAAGTACTTACGCATGTTAAAACTAGCACAACCACCTTTGGTGAACATTTCTCAGGAAATATTCATGAGCTGTATTCCCACCCTGCTGCTATTTAGAGAACTTTGCGAGAAAGGCCTCTTTTTGAGAGGACCAATGGATTTTTAGAATTTTTTTCAATCTATATTAGAATAATCGTTTTGAAACGAACATGTTCTGCTACGGGATGATTTTCAAAGCAAATAGATGGAACATTCCTGAAGTTCTTGCTTAGCAATTGTATTGCGCACACAATGGAAGAATATTTTTAATTTTTCTTGAGGACGCATCATAAAAATTGTATTTATGTAAACGGGCAGCATATTCCTCTTTTGATGCCTCATGGTTTATCTTAATAGGAATGTTTTAGGATGTTGCGTCATGTTTTAGAATATTACTAGATCTGTTATAAATGACATAACTTGGTTTTGGTTGGATTGTATCTCAACAAAACTACCCTTCATTTATTGTTAAACGCGATTAGGAGAAATGCTTAAGAGGAAGGAACATGAAGTTGAGGAGCTGTAACATAACTATAAATTCGTAAGACAGCAAGATCTTCTATGGACTATGAGTTATGACATAAGATTTTAATTTACCTATAAGATTATAAATTTTGAAGATTTATCGCATGGCAATAAGTATTAAATTTTGTCTCATCCGGAGAGTTTGTTGTCAAACACGGAAATTACTACGCCTATAACTCGGATACTCCGTGTCAAGCCCGATGAGGTGATTATTTTAGTTACCAGCTTAAAGTTTTGAAATTAAAATATGAAATTTATCTCTTGTCTCGTCATATTGAAATTTTTGAAATTCATTTAAATTCAATTCATAAATCGGTTTGATTGTAAATCAGAATTAAATTCGATCAAATACCCGGGCCGAGTTCCGAGCCAGGCATTATGAAATATAAGCCGGGTACCCGTTACTCGGCTTCGTGATTTTTTAGGACCCAGTGCATCACTAGTTATGATCAATCTTCTAAGAATAGAAGATTCAAGATCAGACCATTCAAGGCTGTTGCCTTGTTTCAAAAAGGCCATGAGGATGGCATAAAGGACTTAGCAGTCTACATGCCAGGCTATGGCTACATGGTCGCCTCGTCAAAAAAAAATCAAAAGTTTTCATAGATCGTGAGTCAAACATCAAATCTTGATTTCCTACAACACCGACGCACTGTTGTTTTTTGTTGTTTTTGTTTATAAATATCGCAACCACCAGTAGTTGGATGAAATTGGATGCATCATGGCCCTATAATATTAATTTTTCCCATTTTACAAGTCAATCACGATCCCACACTCGTATAGTTAATAGTGACAGAATTTATGTTCGTACTTCGTATAATTGAAACGATTTGTGAAATTCTGGTAGTCTAAATTAGCTAAAGGTTTAAAAATATCGGAAATCAACACTTCAGAACGCATATTGTAGTGGGGCTAAATTCTTAAAACGTATTAATATATTGCTGTGGCACATGTTGTTACTACTTTATACAACACACAACACTTTTTATTATCATATATCTGAAATTCATATCCTTAATTTGATTTATTTGATCAAACATTCCTTAGCAAAATGTTTTTTGTTTATCATAAGACACGTTGGTTAATGGTTTATTTTATCAAAGAAGGCCAGCAAATTTGTGTAAATCAAAACTTTTCTATCTTAATTATAGAGGTAAACTAAAATAGACAAGTTTTGATTTACCCAAATTTACTGGCCTTTTTTGATAAACCATTTTTTGAAACGTGCTCTGCTTAACAAATTTCATCGATTCTTAACTTGTTGCTTTAAATCCTATTCAATAAAAAAATGTCTAAATTCTAATAACCTATATATAAGGCATATAAATAAAGCAATCAGCAAAAATAAAATCAGCAATAATATATAAGTCTATCACAAAAATTCTATTCTATCTGTATCTGCAAATGTCGCTGTCAATTTTACGACTGATTAGAATTTCCATTTCATTAATAATAACTCAAAACAACATGGAATTTTCGAAAAATATTCCAATTATTTTATTAAATTGAACAATTTGTCATGCTCCTAATACATATACATACAAAATAAACTTTTTTACTAAGAGAAACGTTTTGTTCTTACTTTACTTTCAATTCAACGTTTTGTTATGATTTTAAAAAACCAAAAGCTCCCTCCATTATTTTTGTATTTTCACAGAATAAAAAGATCAAACGAAACATTTGTAAGGATTTTTTTTCTGTTTAAATTGTTTCGTTACAAACAATTTGCATGAACGTTTGTGTTTTCAAGGTTTATCTTCTATGACAACTTTTCCGTTTTAAAGATATGAATGTATTGTTAAAATTTTTCTGTTGAATAAATGAGTTTTGTGGATTTTTAAAATGAATTTAAATTTCGATTTTAACGTTCTACGTTTGATATGTAAGCATATTAGTTATACTAGGTAGGAATCGTCCAGTGGCCAAAATTCGGCCATTGTACACTGAAAGAAAAAAGTACTTGAATAGAACGACATAGAACATTATATTAAAGAATTTAACGTTGTTATTCAGCCGAAGAAACATGTCATTGTATTAACGAAATGCCAATAGTTACATTATGAAATTTTCATTAAACAACGTCATACGACATTGTTTCATAAACATTTTTTTTCATAATTCTATGAATCGTTACGTAACTTTATGAAAGATATTCATTAATAAACATGATGGGTCTTAATGAAATATTATCATCAAATCAATGAAAAAACGTCATAATTTAAGGAACATTGCTAGAATGACAGCAGACATTATAATCATGACTTTGGCATAATCTTTTTTCTGATATTTGACATTATTTTAATGTTAAACAAACATGAAATTATGAATAAGTCATTAAATAATAAATCTCACTTCCAGGACCTTAATCAGAACTTAATATTAAGGTCATATTAGAATTAAAATTTTGGAGCCGTTCTTAACAAAAACACAGGGCTTTTGAGTTGTTAATATAGAAAAACACATTTTTATTTTATTTATTTTACATGCTGTCATCTGTGTGTCCCTATCCCACTGAAAAAAGTTAAAGAGAAAATTGAAAAATGAAAAACAAATTAAATTTTGAAATTCACACTTTTTATTTGTTTTTTAAAAATTCAGATAAAATAAACATTTTCGAATATTTTGGTTTTTACTGTTTAAATTAAAAAAGTGATATCCAACAAATCTCCAAAACATTTCTGCAGGAGACGGAAATTTCAAATTAAAGACATAAAACATTTTGAAGCATATGTCGACTGCTCTAATGAGGCTATTGAATGAATATTGATAGTATCAAATTATCAAAATAAACAAAAATTTCTTGTATATTTTGAATACTATTGCCTGTGCATAGTTTTATGGATTGGACATGCAAATCGCATTTCTTTAAGAAGTTGAGGTGGTCTTCTACTGGTGGTGTGTTGGCATTCCAAGTGGATGGTGATTTGGTAGAATTATCCACATTAATGGTAGAAAAATCCATATCAATCTATAAATAATTAAGGAAAGATATAGCAAAGATATTGGAATAATTCTTATTATAAGACTACTAATAATTCTCAAATTGAAAGGTACTACTCCACTGAAAGTTACTGTTCTCACATTGAAAGTAACAATTCTCAGTTTGAAAGAAAAATGGTAAAGTAACAAATTTCAGGTTGTTCTTAAATTTGACATTTATCGAAATTTAGTGGAATTGTATGTATTATGTATTTATATACGAAAAAGCAGATAATGTTTACCAATCTGAAGCCTGATAGTAATGTATAATACGGCCATTTTTTTAATATGACTTTGGTGGTGTTGTCCTTTATTTCGCATAATCTATATTTTGCGCAGGCTTTCCACACATGATCAAACTCCTCCACACATGATCAAACTCCAAATTGTGTTGTGCTCTTAAGTTTTTATGCATTTGGGAAAGTGAAATAATTAAAATCGCATAAAAATATGGAAATTAAATGAGCCTTCATTCTGAAAATACTTTAGTTTAGTGTAAAATAACAATAATAAAGTGTAAAATAATAATAAAAAAAGTTCAGACAATATTATATAAAATTGATAATTGTTTCCATCGAGTATCTAGTTTAGGGAACCTGAAAAACTTCACTAAATCTTTTCCACTTCTCATATTCCACATTGAAATACGCAACAGGTTATTACCATGTTTCCCAGGCACCAAAAACTGTTCTTGTTAATAAAATCGAAAATTATAATCTCCACTATATGTATGTACATATTTGCATAATTTTATTAGATTTTACCAATTTTATTTAATTGCCAATTTTATATAATATTGTTTCTGAACTTTTTTTATTATTATTTTACACTAAACCAAAGTATTTGATATTGTTAGTTTTTTGTAAATAAACCGAAATAAAAATATGGAAATTAAATGAAACTTCATTTCTGAAGAAATGAAGGTTTATTTAATTTCCATATTTTAATGCGATTTTAATTATTTCAGTATCCCCAATGCATTAAAAACTTAAGAACACAACACAATTAACAATTTAATTAATTATTGTTTTCAAAAATTCACTTCAAAACACTTTTAATCGAAATCAAAATAATCAAATTTGCAAGGAAAATCAATCAATTTTGGTTATTTTACATGCACAAATTAAAACAGCTGATTTGAGCTGTCACGATATTTTTGGGAAAAAGCTCTATATACCAATAATTTTAAAGAGTCCCGTTATGTACGTTATTTACGAATACACAAAAAAGTTGCAAATAAATACACAAACTTTCCGTTGTTTTTATTATTCTTAATTACAAACTTTTATTATTAATTATTCACTTTCCACTATTTTATTATTAGTTTAATTGAACTGTAAAATAATTATTTTCTAATTTAAGTTATTACTAAAAGTCGGGACGACTCGGAAGAAAGTGAAAGTAAAACTAATTTGTTGTTGAATAGCTACGTGCCAAGATGATGTCTTAACGGTAACTATTTCATAACTCTATGCTAAAATTTCATAAATTTTTCAAAATAGAACATAAATCAATGAACAAAAATCATAAAATTATGTCAAAACATGAACATGTAATAAAATTAGGATACTTTATCATTAAATTAGGCAAATTGGTCATAATTTTTTATTTTTTATATTTCAATGCCACAATACATGTTATTAATGACAACAAACGTTAAACAATTACAAATTCATTAATTTTTTTGTTTGAGAAAATTTAATGATTGAAAATTCATGTGTTTAATCACACAGATAAATTATGTCATTAAATTTTTAAACTTTTAATGCCATATTTTGTTGTGATAGTGAAATTTTCGTTGTGTTTATGACACAGATTTTAATGATAACATGTCATTAATAACATGTTAGACATTTTTTTCAGTGTAAATGGAATTTGTAAACAGACCTCCCAACAAAATAGCTACAACATATTATTTTAGAGTTTGATTAATTGATATATTTGATTTTGAATTGTGAAACAAATAACTTGAAAAAAAAACAAAATAATTGAAAAAAAATCATAAAACACACCTTCATATTTCTCCCCTTTTTTATCAAAAATTCGTCCAAGTTCCAAAAATATAAATAATTTTTTGGCACATCTACTACCCAAGACCTTTCCAACGATATACATACTGCCCCATTTTTGTTGTGGCAACTATTTTCAAATTGTACCACAAATATATTGCATACGTATTTATATATAGACATACTACTATGATCAAAAAGTAAGGTGAATTTTGAATTTAAACTTCGCGGGATCGAAAAAAATATAAAATTTTTTTCCCATGGTTGGTAGTACTGTTTCTGACATCTCTGTCAAAATTGGAGGTAATTTTTCTCATCTTTGGAATACCTTACCTTCTTGGGTTTTCCCAGATGACTTTAATCCTCAGAGGTTTAAAGTTGGCGTTCATAAATTTCTCAGAGAAACTTAATTTGCATTCGATTCTTATCCCTAGTTGGCATGGTATCTTCAGATATTCAGAGACGTTAACTTATAATTTATTATAATCAACACTAAACATGCCTAACTTTGAATAAAAAAAAAAAAAAAAAAATTGGTTTAACAGTGACGCTCGTTCTTGTAAACAACTAAAAGTGTTGTTTTCGATTTTTGTGAAGTCTGATTTTGTTGAGTGACCACCGTATTCGCTGATTTGGCACCATGTGACTTTTGGCTGTTCAAAAACTTAAAAAACCACTACGGGGACACAGTTTTGACTCGATTGACGAGATAAAAGCCGAATCGAAGAAGGTATTGAAGGCCATCCCGGAAAAGGACTTTTTTGACTGTTTCGAGGATTGAAAAAAACGTTGGCATAAGTGCATTGTGTCGGGCGGGGGTTACTTTGAAGGCGATGAAATTGATTTGGAAGAATAAAAAAAAAATGTTCGAAAAAAAAAACAAATTCACCTTACTTTTTGATCACAATAGTAGATTGATTTTGAATTGTGAAACAATTACCTTGATTGAAAAAACAAAATAGCCGAACAAAAAACACACCTATCACAATTTTGCCATTTTTTCTGAAAAAATCGTCAAAATTAAAAAAAAAAAGTATTTTTCGGCACATGACCTTTCCAGCTATATACATGTTGCCACACTTTTGATGTGGCAAATATTTTAAAATTGTACCACAAAAATATTGCTTACGTATTTATATATAGATATAGATTGGTTTTCAATTGTGAAACAAATAACTTGATAAAAAAACAAAGTAAACGAACAAAAAACTCAAAAAACAAAACTATCGCATTTTTGCCATTTTTTCTGAAAAAATCGTAAAAATTAAAAAAAGTATTTTTCGGCACATCTACTACTCATGACCTTTCCAACGATATACATATTTCCACACTTTGGATGGAGCAAATATTTTAAAATTGTACCGCAAAAATATTGCTTACGTATTTATATATTTGATAAAAAAACAAAATAAACGAACAAAAAACTCAAAAAACAAAACTGTCGCATTTTTGCCATTTTTTCTGAAAAAATCGTCAAAATTCAAAAACAAGTATTTTTCGGCACATCTACTACTCAAGACCTTTCCTACGATATACATATTGCCACACTTTTGATGAAGCAAATATTTTAAAATTGTACCGCAAAAATATTGCTTACGTATTTATATATAGATTATATGTAAGCATATTAGTATTTAGAGTAAATTATGGGAATTTTACATCTTGGGACTTTTCGTGACATCAAGTAAAGAAAATAATTTGAAGTTTTTCAATTCAAAGATGTATTTGGGTCATTCTTTAACAAACTGAACACCTGTCTGACCGACACATTTTGATTTGGCTGAAATTTTTTTATGGGTTTTATATCGAAAAAAAAGATATATGTGTTCGAGGATTTTTTTTTTGTAAAATATAGCAGTTCTAAATTTCGAGAATTTCGTGATTTTTGGCTTGACGAGTTATTTTCAAATATTCGTAACTTCAGTTCTATTAAAGATAGAAACTTCTAGTTTGGTTTATTTTGAAGTTAAAAGATGCTAGTTTGCAAAAAAAATTAAAATTAATAAAAGTTATTAACAAATTCCTTTTGTTATAAACAAATAAAATGTTCAAATAGATCTTTAGTTATTGCTCCACCCACGAAATGAGTTTTTAGTATGACCATCGTATTCTACGTTTCATTTCCTATCTAAAAACCTATTCTTAATTAATGGAGAAATGATTTTTACAAAAAATTCCATATATGGGTCATTCTTTTACATACCGAACAGATTAGAACAAAATGTGACTAAGACAGTTTTGATTAAGCTGAAAATGTTTTTTACGGGTTCTATTTAAACAAAAAGATATAGTTCTTCTTCTTTTTTAGGAAGACTTATTTTCAAAGATTCATAACTTCGGTTCTGGTAGAGATAGATACTTTTCATTCATTCCATAAGGATGAAATATAAAAAAAAACTTGTATTTATAAAAAGTAATAACAAATTCCTATTGTTATAAACAAAGAAAATGTTAAAATCAATTTTTAGTCATTATCTAACAAAAATAAAGAGAAACGAGAAAAAACGTATATATCAGGGTTGTTTCTTTACGCGTAATCTAAAATAGATTACATTACATGTAATCTATGTAATCTAGCGTAATCTATTAATTTTGATTTAAGAAGAAATATGTGGAAATATTGTATTATCCCTATGAAATTTTTTTCTTAAAAGACATGATCAATAATATTGTCAAAAACAAGCTCTTGCGATCTTGGAAAAAGTTAATTTATTGCTAAAAAAATCTTAGAATTCACATATCAATTAAATAGATTACATTATAGTTTACATTATAGATTACACGAAAATATCTCGCGTAATTTACACGTAATCTATGCGTAATCTATACATGTAAAGTAATCTATTTTGTCTACGGCACAACCCTGGTATATATAGTTAATGGAGCAATTAGTTTTAGTGTTACAAATAAGTTAATTTTTCCAGCGCTGGACGACAAAAATTTATAAAATTTTTTGTCGTCCCGCGCTCGATAAATTGTTTATTTCTAACAATAAAACTCATTTCTCCATTAATTTAATATACGTTTTATATTGAAAATTGAACGTAGAATACGATGGTCATACTAAGAGTGTTTAGTAAATTCTTGTTAAATAATGACTAAAAATTAATTTTAATATTTTATATGTCTATAACAATAGGAATTTGTTAATAATTTTACCAGATTTGAAGTTATGAATCTTTGAAAATAAGTCTTCAAGCCAAAAATCACAAAATTCTCGAAATATAGATCAGCTCTATCTCCCCTACAGAAAAAAAAGAAAAAATCCGAGAATAATTGTTTATATAGAACTCGTAAAAAAATTTACAGCTGAATCAAAAATGTCTTAGTCACTTAGTCCTAATCTGTTCGGTTTGTAAAAGAATGACCCACACATGGAATTCTTTGTCGTCTTGCGTATTTAAGTATTTGCAGAATGGAAACTCTGTTTTTGTTGATGATACATCGAACATATTTACTATTCTAAGTCGAAGCTCCATAAAAGCTTTTATTGAAGATTATTTAACGTTACATCAGCAGTAGCAGACGTGGGATGTGAAACAGTTATCCAACTACATGCAACATCATGAGCACAGATTACAACGAAAATGTAGCTAAGGATAAGGTTTCAGTCGATTTCGTAGAGAAAAACAATTTGGAAGATGAACTGTAACGCAATTGAATTCACGCTTAATACCCAGTGGCGGATTTGCCATATGCGAGGCCATAGGCAAGTTTTCTATTATTAGTTAGTTGAGTTTTTAATTCTTGTGTTCTATTGTGTTTTGGATATTTATTAGAACGTAACGAAACAAAAAACGCACATAGGTTTTAAATGTACATAAAGTATTTTTTTTATTTTGGATGAAAATGCACTAATAAGACTACTCAAAATGCGGTACCATTTATTTTTTTCGCTTTTAGGAGGATCGATTACATTGACTTAAAACTTAACCTTTCGGACTTTTAAAAACGCAAACTCATCAATTAAATCAGAACAGTCCAAGGACCGACTTATTATATTTTTATTTTATTTTTAAAAAATTTGCCGTAATATACTTCAAAATTTCCAGTGCATCTTTCGATTCCGCCGAAGCTTCCATTCTTAAAAATGTATTTATTTCCGAGTATAACTCTTCATAGTTCACGTCCGATTCTTCTGTACTAGGATTTCTCAGTGATATTTCTAAATTTTTACAATCATTCAACAATTCATTTAGATGCAAATTCGCATTTTTTCGGTACGGGTTAAAAAATCAAATATTTTGTTGTATGAATCAAGCATTTTGAATCTTTCATTTAAGCTTACTAATGCAACATCAACTATTGCATTAAAAAAATCTACTTTATATTTAGACTTTCCATTTAGAGGTGTATCAGTTCCTTCATATCCAAAAAAAACGTCGTTTTTGGCTAAGCCGCACTTGAGGGAATACTGGCTCAGTACCTAATTTTATAGCTTTTTCTTCAGATTTTTTAATAATCGCTTCAAATGATTCATCACTTCTGAATGATTCTAAAATTTTGTTCGTAGTTTCCACCAATTTTATCATAATAGAAATATCTGCCGAGGGATTCTGCATAACTTTGGTTACTTTGTTAATTTCATACAATATATCATGCCAAATTGTAAGTGAAAGTATAAACTGATATGAGGATATCTCATTCGCAAGACCGTTAGCTTCAGAAACAGCAACTCCAATTGAACTTGAATCTGCAACTTTGTATAAAGCTTCTATAATTTGAAACAAATTATCTTTTACAACTTTTATACTATTTATACGGCTTTCCCAACGCGTATCTGATAATGATTTAACAGTCATTTTACAAACACTTTGCAGTATGTCCCATCGAACGGTTGATGCAGCAAAAAATGTTCGTTGAACAGTACCAAAAAAGTTAATTGCAATTGAAACTGATTTCGCAGCATCACATACCATTAGATTAAATGTGTGGTTAGCACATGGAACGTAAAGAGCTCTGGGATTTTTTTCTTTGATTAAAGCTTGAACCCCTTTGTATTGCCCTCGCATGTTAGCACCATTATCATACGATTGCCCGCGACAATTCATTAGATCCAAATTAAACTCAGCTAATAAATTAAAAAAAATTTCAACTAAACCTGAACCAGTGCTATCAGTTATGTGAAAAAAACCACAAAAAAATTCTTCAATTTGTACTTCTTCCTGATTAATTTTAACGCATCTCAAAAGAATTGAAAGCTGTTCCTTATGACTTACATCAGGAGTGCAATCCATGATAACAGAAAAATATTTTGACGACTGTACAGAAGATACGATAGTTTTCAGTATTCTTCTCGATATAAGTCCAATTATTTCATTCTGCACATCTTTTCCAAGATAGGTGTCAAAGCATTCTTTATTTTTTATTCGTTTGAGGTGCTCTAACATAACTGGATCAAATTTTGCAATAAGTTCTACTTGTGCCAAAAAGTGTCCATTATTAGGCTGATAAAGTTGCTCACGGTGTCCACGAAAAGGTAATGATCTTTCAGCTAACATTAGGACTATAGCAAAAAGACGTTCAAGTACCAAGCGGCAATGTTTCTTCTCATTTTTTATCATTCTCTGCAAATTTTGATCAATTGTTGCATTTGATTTTAAATTAACTGACATATTCATCCATTTTTGCATACAGCTAATGTGATCCTGAGATTTATCATGTTGTTTTAAGCTAGAACCTATATTTTTCCAATCTGAATAACCTTCAGTCGACGATAAACATATTTTTCGGGTAGCAAACATTTTGCAACAAAAGCAAAATACCGAATTATTTTGTATAGAATACACTAGCCAGCTTCTAGAAACTTCTTCACCGTTAGCAAGAACGTGTAGAAACTAGTATTAAATCTGCGACCCCTTTAAAATTTATTTGTTTAACCTGACTCGGTCCTTTTTTAACAATATCGACTCTTTCTCGTTCATTAAACGAAATGGGCCATAACGCCTGGTCGTCGGAAACAATAACCACATCAGTTATGTCTTGTTGTGCTTCATGCAATTTGGGATTCGAAGCTAAAACAAAATCATTGGAAGCTAACGAAGACTCCTGAGACAAATTCATTTCAAAACCTTTTTCATGGGTGTCCGGTAATAGGACAGCAGAAACTTCAGAATTTGAAACAACAAAAGATAAATACCCTAAAGATGCTTCAGACTGGTCAGATAAAATATCTACCAACTTTTCTGAAACAGCTTGCGAAGTACTAGCACCTGCATCAAAAGTTGTGTTAGTACCTAATGATATATTAAAAAAACTTGCCAATGGTTTAATTTTCTTAAACATATCTGTATGGTTTTTCTTATTTCTTTTTTTTCGGCACCCGAAGCCCATTCTCTTCCAGTGTCTCGATCACGATGAGGATTCATAGTTAAATAACGATGAATATAACTTTAAATTTTTTCCAAAGTTTGATATTTATTTATAAATATATAATATAATTTATATAATATTAATATAAAAGCGAATAATCAGAAGAATAGCCAAGGAAAGAGCAGAAGTCGTCAATATAAAATGTATAGTCAGAAGAATAACCAGGAGAAAAGCAAAAATCGTCAATATTAAAATCGCATAAATTACTAAGAACACCAAAAAAGAACGTCTGAACTATAAGAATTTTAATTTAGAAGTGAAATGCAAAACAAATAATCCCTATTTTTACATCATTCATTACTTACATTATACCAAAAAATTGTAACTCGCACACAATTATAACACAACATTTCTTATACCAATAACAACCATACTATAGCTATAGCAATCATATATTCACAAAAATATAATAACTGTTAATGTTAAAAAAAATCTAGTAGGCTTAGAAAAAATTTCAAATTTCGTTTATGTATATGAGACTAGAAACCGCATACTCTTTCATATGGTTGCCAGGCATTATGTATAACGCAAAAAAATTGACACATACATAATAATAGATGTATATGTAAAGTTAAATATTTTATAAAAATACTGTTTATAAAAATACTGTACGCATACATTATATTGAATTTTAATAAATGAGCTTCGTTGTTTATATTTATTGTACTAAGAAAATTTTTTTATATTACTTGTACTAAGAAAAAAAAATGCGAGGCCACCGGCAAATGCCTGGTTTGCCTGTGTTTAAAACCGCCACTGTTAATACCTATAAAACACTTTTTTGGCCAGAATGCAACAACATAAAATATTAAACTGGTCACCGCAATTGGTATAGAGAAATGAAAATAAGTAAGCAAAGCCGACAGAAAGGACCACATTTGCAGTGAGTGTATAATAATTTATTGACCATTCCACCAAGAAGTGTGGAATCGGAACAGGCTTTTTCCACCTTCGGAAATATTATTTCCAAATTAACAAACAGTTTGACGATAAATCAGTTTGACGAATTATGTTTTCTAAAATCTATTTCTTAAATCATTCGACAATGTATGGTATTGGTTTTTCTTTATGATATTATTAAAGTTTTATTTTGGTTCTTCAATTTTTATTTTTTTAAGAAGTTGAACTATGTGTTTTATATGTTTATTCTTTTCGATACTAAAAAATGAATAATGTAGAATAATAAAAATATTTGAAAATTGTTTTTTTTCTAATTATTTATGGTTTTCCATAAAAAATTTTAAATCCCGGGATCCCGGGAATCCCAGGAGTTAATATTTATGTATCTCGTAGTCCCGGGATTCATAAAACACCACGGGATTGCAATCCCTATTTGCGATGCACAGTTTTTGAGTTATTGTTAAAAATCAATGTAGATGTGATTGACATTTACTATCGACATTGACGATAAAGTGTTTTTAAAACTTTACAACCCAATTTTATGTGAATTATTCTTGACATTGTGTTCTTTTACCGAACACTTGTCCGACTTTTTTATAATTAGAACTACGCAAAGTCTATCTTTAAAGTTTTGATGGATATTAGCTCAATATATATCTAGAACATTTTGTTTTCAGAGCAGTGGTAAAATTAGCCAATGCTATGCATCAGCGTCACTATATTTTTAAATACATCAAGAGACAATAAATCCTCTCACATAATAAGATATGAAATAGGTCAATATTTTATAACTGAATGGGGAAACAAAAGAAAAATATTATAATTCAAATAAAATATTATAAACGATAATAAAATATTATCAACGTCTTTTTGAATTGCAAGAACAAAACTAAAATTGAGTTACCAGTAAGACAACCAGTGGCATATTCCTTGATCATATGATGTACTGTCTTTCTCAATGATAACAACCCAGATAAAGATTTATATGACGTCTCATTTCTCCCAGCAAGCCATAGCATACCATTATCAAGGAATATTTCGCAGTTCATTATTAATTTTAGTTCATTCTTAACAATGTTCATTGTTAATTATTCGCCAGTACTCCTAGGATATCACCTTGACTATTGATATCTCACTTACAAAATAACGTTTAATCTCGATTGGTAGTCGTATAAGTAAACCAAAACTGTAGGGGAAAATCTTACGCTTAAAATCAGACAGATAATCTCCATGACATTTTTATTTTATATTTAATCTTTTTAGTAATACTCGCCACAGTAGCAATTGAAATTTAATTCGAGCAAATATTACTCGCACTTAAACACGCAATAAACTTTAAAAAAAGGCATATAAAATACTCATACTCATACGGCATACTCATAGAAAATTATATACGACCACCTCGACATCTATAGCAATATAATACAAATTAAGATTAAGAAAACAGATTAAGATGTTTTGATTAAATTACCTAAAATACATAAAAATACGTGTTTTTCCAATTTTCTGTAAACAGCATTTTTCACATCATAAAAAATTATGGAACCCTCTCGAAATTAACCCAAATAGAATACGATTTAAATCATCCAAATCGAACGAGCCGTTTTTGAGAAATCGGTCAACTTACATAAAAAACTCATAATGAAACACAGAACCTCCTCTTTTTTGAAGTCGGTTAAAAAACTAAAATAATTCAAAATATAAATTTAAAAAATAAAGAAACTCAAAATCGACCCATCCAACTCATATAATCATATAACATTTAGTACGAGACTGAATAAAAAATATTATAATTTTAACAATTCATTTGTTGATGACACACACACAATTGACACACACAGTACACATAATCGAATTGTATCGCATACTTGCCGAACATAATATTCGTTTGCCTTTTTACTTCATCGTTGTTTGAATTTCTTCTTTATTTTATTTATTTTTTTCAAAATGTTACTTCCGTTCAAAACCTTGTCATATTGCGCAGAAGAAGTTTTACTTCAAAAACAAAAGCAAAACATAAGGAATTACATAAAATAAATTTTAAAAAGATAATGGTATGTTTAGTTTACACATTTTACCCATCAAATAATGGAAACATACATGTTTACATTCATACATAAGTAATTTGAGTTAAGAAATCATTCATTCTTATCTTTGTTCTTTGCAAACGGAAACATAATGTTCTGTTTAATTAAGCTTAAAAAGTAACTTAAAAAATGTGGATATAAACTAAATGTGTAAAATAGACATAAGATAAAATTCTTAACTTACTATCTACAATGAAAATTGGAAGCATATGAATGTTTAAATTTACGGATATTAGTTTCATTCCAAAACATCCTCTACTTTCTTTTCTTAGCTAATATTATTTAGGTTTGATACCTTCCTTTTTCAATAAACAACATATGCCGTCTGCTAAACACGGATGCTACATTTCTCCATTCTCACATGATCAATTTGCGTGAAAAAATACAATAAAAGTTTAGAAGCGTCTTTTTGTGTTTTATGATTTACATAAAATTGATTGGAATTTGTGTTTTTGTTATAAAATAAAATACCATAAAATAAAAAAAAACACAACATACCGTGTTCTTATGCAAAAATTCTTACAAGAAGAGAATTTATGTGTTACATGATGATTCCCTTGTTTTTCTTGTAAATTTATATCTTATCTTATTCAATTTTATCCTCTGAATAAATTTACAGAATATGTATATAGGATGTGCTGCAATTGTAGAGGATTAAATTGGATTTTTCAATTTAATAAGTTTGAATATACAAATGAAATCAAAATCTAAACAGATGTGAAATACCTACTCATATATTGATGTGACATATGGGAATATTTATTTCTGCGTAATATACAAATCTTCTGTAATATTATTACACAATCTTTAGCTTTATTATTTTGCGATTATTATTTTAAGCTAAATAAGCTCCCAAAATCTACCACATGGGATAGTAAGACAATCATACAATTATCCATCCCATACTAGATTGTACAACTGATCCAGTAATCACCTATTACTGGTGACCAGTAATGCAACAATGGTCGAGTACTAGCAACCATAACTTGGCCATTAACATAATTTTAATGAATGATAGCTTTAGACAATAAATGGCAAGCATGGGACAAAATTTACGAAAAACTATTTGAAATTTTATATAAATATCTAAATAAGAAACGTTAATTTTTTTGAGAAATTATAATGTTTTAATATCATTTTAGCATAATAGAATATTTAATTTTATTTCTAGTGATTTATATTTTATCAAAATTTCTTGAATTTCTTGAATATTATTGAATTTCACTTATATGAGTAATTTATTAAAATATGTGACATGTACTGTAAACATAACATAGTATCCAATTTGCTTCTGCAATTTTGAATTCAAGAAGCTTAGATCTAGATGTATAAAAGAGCACAACAAATTCAACATCACCGGCTTTATAACTTAATTCTACCCTTTCAATCAAAAATATTATTTTGTTGTTGTCATATCACACAAGAGTTTCGCACCACAAGAGTGCTAACTAGAAAATATTTTCAACAATTTATTTAGCTGAAAGAAATACGTTTGTTCGTATAATAAAGTAATCCTTTAGGGGATTTTGTCATCATAAATCTCAAACGTTAAAAGAAAAGAGATTCATAGTTATGCCACAACTTGGAAACAGATTTTATTTGTAATAAATCGTTATAAATTTTTTCTTCGATTCCAAATAATTTCTATGACTTCTTACAGAAAATAATTAATGAAACAAGTTTATTGTTCATTTATATTTAATTTGTTTAGATTCCTGTTCATTAGTCTAATAATATATTTCATATCAAGAGTTGTAAATAGAATTTTACATCAGAGGGAAAATATAAAGCACGAGCTGGGTAGCAGCGAGTGCAGTATTCCTTCACGAGCACTCGTGATTTGTACTATATACCTTTTCTACGAATTTTTTATAATGCAGAAACGTATAACTTATACTTGAAAAAACTAACTACTTTACCTTATAAAAAAAGTCGAACAAGTGCGAATAAAATTTGCTTACAAAGGATTCCATGAGTGTAAGGAACACAATATCAAAAACAATTGACAAAGTTGTGTTGTAAAGTCTTTATGTTACCAGACCATAGACATCTAAAAGAAAGGATCATCGTAAATCGTAAATGTAAATGGTAAATGTCAACCTTGTGAAATTGCTGTTTATGGTAACTAAAGAAAGATTCAATTCAAAATAGATTGACCTGAGTTTACAAAGAGCGTTATGTTATTCAATTGGTCATATGATTCCTATTAGCTCGAAAACCTTGAAGAGAAATATGAAATTGAGCAACTGAATTAAAAAAAAATGAATAAAAATAAAACTAATCATGGAAGAGCTGAATTAAATGTGAAGAAATAAAATTGAAAAATTTAGATCAAGATGGAAGATAAAAAAGGCCGAGCAACAAGAGGTCCGCTAGAAATAGGTAGATGTTCGAGATCAGACAGTTTTGTGTACAAGTAGAATCTGATGTATCAGATTGGTTTAAACAAAACAAACTAATTACAAACAGATATCGAACAAATTTTAAAAGAAAATTAGCTACATATAAGTAAAACTACATCTATCCAATTTTGCAATCAACAAATATCAAATCTACCACAGAACATATTTGTGACAATGTATGACACTATAAGTAAAACACACGCCAAACCTACTCTACATCATATGTCGTGCAATTACTGTAAAATATCAAAATAGTTTTTTTAGTATTAGCTCCGAAAAATGATTACTTTTAGAACTGTTTAGAGTCCGCAAAATTGTATTTTAGTGGCCTAGTACTTAAAGTCGTTATGACAACACTTTAGCGGATTCAGAATTTGTTTTCATTTTATATTATAATTATTTTCAAATTATAATCACAATTGCTTTGATAAGTTTTGTTCAAAAATCAAATTTTTAGGTACGCTAGAATACAAATTAAGCAATAAATTAGGAAAAAAATCCTAAGAGCTAATACAAAAACGTAATACGTTGTATGCAACACGTACGCAAATGGCTTTAGCAGACTCATCTTCATATTACAGACTCGGCTAGCGCCTCGTCCGGAAACATTACGATTCGTCCGCTAAAACCATATTTTGCGTACTTGTTACATAAACTACTAATTTCTAAGAAAATTAATTAATTTCTTCTATTCAAATCTTTTTATTTTTTTTTATCATTGACTGTTATAAGGTTTTTGCAAATTGTTTTTGTTGGGGATTGTTGCAAACTTTTTTTTTGATATTTATAAGAAACATATTGAAATGTCTCACAGATTCTAAATTTATGAAGTTTTTAAAAACATTAGTATCCAAAAATGATTTAAAAAACCAATTTTATTTCTAGTATAAAGCCTCTAGTTTCTTAACCATGAGTTGGATTTTGCTGATTTTCCATCTTTTCCAAGATATTTATAAAACACACATTTTTAAAAAAAGTTTTTTGATTTGGCTCCACAAATGCGACCGTGAGAGTACCGGTTGGTTCAAACGCATTTTGTGTTTTACAAGCTTTTTTGTTGGAGCCGCTCACTCAGAAACCTCCAACTGCAGAGGTCGTTTTTTTGAAAGAAACTGATTAAAACGGTTTCAAAGATTCTAAATATATGAAGTTTTAAAAATATTAATATCCAAACGACCGTTATAACGGATCTAAAAACAGACTTTCTTCTAGTATAAAGCCTCTAGTTTCTTAAACACATGTCAGATATGACTGATTTACGAACTTGTCCAAGGTATTAATAAATCACACATTTTTAGAAAAGGGCTTTTGATCTGACTCTACAAATGCGACCGTGGGAGTGCCGGATGTTTCAAAACAATTTTTTTTTTGCAATTTTTTTTGTTGTAGGTCTATTTTAAGAATAAATTGATAAAAAAGATTCCAAAGATTCTAAATTTGTTATATTTTTTAAAATATTAGCATCCAAACGGCCCTTATAACGGTTTTAAAAAACCAATATTTTTAGAAAAAAGCCTTTAGTTTCTTAACCACGAGTCGGATTTTGCTGATTCACGCACTTGTCCAAGATTTTAATAGAACACACACATGTACAGAAAATTTTACCTCAACATATGCGACCGTGAGAGTGCCGGTCGTTTTCGTTATATCTCATATCGTGTATATATATATATATATATATATATATATATATATATACATACATTTTTTTTTGTTTTGCCGTCTCTGCTCATCATATATAGTCGTTTGGCACCAAAATTTTCCCGAAATTCCTGGTAGATTGCAATAGGTAGATTTTTATATGAAATCTACCTAAAAATAAAATGGAATAAAGGAACATAAATAAACAAACAAAATACTTCTCCTTCTCGTTGTCTATTTTTTTAACAAAAGCTTTCACCACTGTGAGAAATAGCACTGTAAGCTTTATTTGCAGGTTTGATTAAAAACTTTGGAAAACACTTAAAGATTTTGAGCTGTCAAATAAACATCTGTTTGGAAAACGGCGTCCATATTTTGTTCAACTTTAACCCTAAAGCTTTCAAGATTTTCTCATCTAGCCAGCAAAATAGCTCAAAACTTTGAACTGAAATACTTTTTTCCACACACTGATAAAAGTATTGACGTGTATTTAATCAAAAATATCGTTGTATTACTATTATTCGCATGGATGGATCAGTTGTTTGTGATTTGGAAATTGTGTTTTAATTTTTGATCTATGTGTGTGAAAGTCCAGAGTGCTTAAAGCCTTGCTAGTGACACATAAGCTAACGTGAGAAACCACATACTACAAGCAATATCAGTGAGACATCTGGCGGAGGAATTCTATTTAGTCAAAGTTAGCATCGCCAATCTTAGTTATAGCTTATTCCTGGATAATGCGCGTTATCGTTTGCTTGAAGAAATGAACCTTTATAAAACTATGTCTGTGCTTTAATTATTGAAAAAGACAGTGCGGTATAAGTGCTAATTGAAGAATTTCATAGAAGTGATTATTCTTTTTATAACCCACTTAACGAATGTAATAGAAATTTTAACAAATATAGTGCTTTTTCTGACTCTAATATGAGTAGGGATCAATTCCTGAATAAAAATCTTACTAAATTTAAAACTTTGAATTCCTCATTATATAAATATAAATAAATTAAGTAGTATTATATTTGAGGTTATAGCAATTAAGATTAATTTATATATGTATTGTCCTTATTTGACAGAATAAACTATTATTATTATAAATTATCATTTATCAAGGAATATGCCAGTAACTGTGTTATCAATTTTATTTTTGTTCCTGCAAAGTTTTCAAAAATTTTCTTTTGCTTCTTATTTGACTTTTATTTCCTCCTATCATGGAATTTTCGTAAGTGAAATGATTTTTTGATTTGACCTACCCATTCTTTAAAAAACATAAAAATTTTTTTTGAGTTAATCAATGTCTGAGCCGCTGTTGTTTTGGAACATAAGTCTTAAATCCGATCCGAAACACGTAAAATGTGAATTGTAGTTTTTTTCTGAGAAACTTCAAACCATACCTTTGAATTGAAAATATTCCAATTACTTCTTTACTTACTTGAGTTTAATTGATCTCAAAAATCCAAAATGAAATTTAAATTCCCTTAATGTAGTCTAATGTTAATACATGTAGAACTACAAATTGACCAAGTGTCAGCCATTGATTTCACATTGATTGGAAACAATCAATAATGACTATACAATCGTGACTTAGGATGTTAATTAGAATAGAAATGTTCCCCATTCTATGAATTCACACAAAGTATTGTCTAGAAATTTAATGCAAAAAATCCCATATAATGTAAAAGCATTTCCATAATATGGAGTCTAATGACAGTGGAAAAATTCAACTTAAGTAAAATAAATAAGTGATGGAGAAGTTTCAACTTTGAAATTGTCATCGCCTTAACGGCGTAATCGATAGCGTGTCTGCCCAAAGATTCGAGCCGGGCACTGACGAGGGTAGGTTCGAATCCGATCCGAAACACGTAAAATGTGAATTGTAGTTTTTTCTGAGAAACTTCAAACCATACCTTTGAATTGAAAATATTCCAATTACTTCTTTACTTACTTGAGTTTAATTGATCTCAAAAATCCAAAACTTAGGTTATGTTGTCAACATTGTTAAATAGGCGCATGCGTGAAGTCAGTTTAAACTGGTTGTGTGTAAAATAGAGAAAAAACTGGATAGAAAAATGTTAATAAAAATGTCCATTTTCGACTGGATACAAAAATGAATACTTTTCTGGACAAAAAACTGGTCCGTGTAAAACAGCCTTAAAACGACATTTTTCGGATTATTTATGGTACAAAAAGTTGAACTTCAATGTCCTAGGACTTTATAAAATTTTATAAAGTCCTAGGACGTTAAAGTTCAACTTTTTGAGCAAAATTTAAGACTCATTTCGTTTTATTTTAATAAATTTCCAGTATGAAATAAAATTTTGTATTTACCTCAAACGAAAAGTGTTTTTAAAGGTACTCACTAGTAATTTCGTAAACAACTAGTTCGTACTTTAAAGTCTCACTTTTCGTTCTAGATAAATAATTAACTATTATGAAATATATATTTTTTTAAATGACTTGGCCGAAAATAAGATGATATGTCTTCTAATTTTTATTATAAGTTTTAACAAAACTAAATGTTTGAAACATTAAAATATTTGTAATTGTATTGGCATGATGATCTTGGTTTCTTAGGTCTTTTGAGGTCGTCAGAGTCCCTGTTCTTTGTTTTACTTTAAAATCCATTTATACAGTTTAAAATGCAAGCATGTCTGAATATTTGTACTGAACAAGGGGAAATTACTTCTCGAACGCACATGACTGAAGCTCAGCAGAAAAACCTCACTAGGCACGCAGTCCTCCGATTGCTTCCTGTTAGAGACTTACTAGCAGGTCCAGTGTTCATTACACATACAACTGCTATTAGAAGTTGCAGCAGTTTCAATCTTGCCTATGGAACTTTCCTAGGTGATTTCGCTTTTTTGCTTGCTCGATTTTTTCCTGGAAATTTTTAAAACTATGCGTTATATATCTTATTTTATTTCATTGTTTCTCTCTCTTATCATGAAATATTTGCCTTCGTCATATATTATCATATGATGGGATTTTTTGTTTAATTATTCATTATTTAAGAAAACTCAAATTTTGTGTCCATCCACTCCTCACAACGTAAGTTGTTGTTGAACCTAGGTTTTTAATAAGAATACATAATAAATAATTAAAGTCATTCTTATCTGTTTTATAAGTACCAATTTTATTATTATTAAAAGTTTATTACTGTTAGTAATTACATTATTTCAATATTTTTTTTTAATTCATATTAATTATATTAATTCAGTTTTGGGATTTTTTTGAACTAATAATAATTATATTTCAGTTTGGTTTATTTTACACAAAAATATATTTTGATCACATTAATATATGTATCTACAATTTATCCAAAAATATTTTTTGTTTTTACAAACATACACATCAGAGGCCGCTTATCATCAATTTTATTTGTTTTTCTAATATTTATGTTTTCTTATATATTTCTATTTCTAAGGAGCTTATAAGTTTTCTATATAAAATTAATTCTAGGAATATGTCTGCTATTTGTCTAACAACTATTTTATATGATACAGCATCACAAAGGGATATACATATGAGTTTTATATGTTGTACATATATTCAGTTTTGTGGGTATGATAATTAATTATGTTATTGATGTTTTTATGATATGATTAATGTGTGAACCTATAGAAGAAACCTTTTACGATGTTTAAAGTTTACAGTAGTCTATTGTGTTGGAAATAGGTTTCTTAGAAAAGTTTAAGAATATTTCAAAAACTTTTTTGTACTATGAGGAGTGAGTTTTTGTCAAAGTTTTCAGTTTGTTTAATAATGAAAAACTCTAGTTTTATGAGACTGATATCTTCATTTTTATTTTAATTTTCCGAGTCAGAGTGGTTATAGCTAAAGCGAAAATTGTTTGGTCTTTTAATAGTCCACTGCAGTCAATTACTCAATACAATGTACGTGAACAAGGAATTAACATTACAACTTTACTGTCGTCTGCTTATATTTTGTTGTTGCTTTATTTATTAGCTCTTACAATCAAAACACTTTTGAAAAAATTTTCAAAACTTTACTCTTATTTTAGGGGCATTTCCAGACAAATCTAATATGTCTGCCGGTCAGCCGTTATGTGCACTGAAAACGCAAAATTTTCAACAGATTTAAATATATTTTCTTAAATTTTTTTGGTAGAGACGGTGATTTAAAAGTGTTTGAGACAAAAATTGACCAATGAGAAAGGTAGTGTACACCTATTTAAAACTTCAATATTTAAGTTATCTCAGTCGATTTCAGTACAAACCGAACACCTTTCTGACCGACGCATTTTTGAGTTGGCTAAAATTTTTTGGGAGATTTATATCGAAAAAAAAGATATATGTGTTCAAGGATTTTTTTTTAAAAATAGAGCGGTTCTAAATTTCGGGAATTTCGTGATTTTTGGCTTGAAAACTTATTTCCAAAAATTCAAAACTTCGGTTCTATTAAAGATAGAAACTTCTGTTTTGTTTTATTTTAAAGTTAAAAGATGCTATTTAAAAAAAAAAAAAAATCAAAAAATTTTCTATAAAAAACGTATTTTTAATTAATGAGGAACTGAGTTTTATTGATCGAAATAAGTTAATTTATCCACCCACAATTAATGAAATTTTTTGTCGTTCCGCGCTCGATGAATTAATTTATTTCTAACAGTCAAAATCGTTTCTCTATAAATAAAAAATATGTTTTTTATAGAAAATTAAACGTAGAATACGATGGTCATACTAAAAACTTATTTCGAGGTGAGGCAATGACTAATTTTAACGTTTCATTTGTTTATAAAAATAAGAATTTGTTAATAATTTTTATAAATAACATTTTTTTTTAAAAAGTCCTTAAAAGATGGACTTTTAAAAAACGAATGAGAAAAAAGGTGTCTATCTTTACCAGAACCGAAATTATGAAATTTTTAAAATAAGTATTCAAGCCAAACATTACGAAATTCTTGAAAAAAATTTCAGCTAAATCAAAAATGTGTTGGTCAGATTTTGTTGTAGTCTGTTCGATTTGTAAAAAAATGTCCCATATATGTGAGCTTATGATGTGGTTTCCTATACTTTTAATCGCTTTTAGACAATTGAACAACGAAGAGGGTGCACCCATACATTTTTTTATTGGAAACTCAAATCTAAGTCTTGTCACTCAGTTTTGATGAAAATTGGTAAGTAAACTTTTGTTGTGGTTTTACAGTTTGGAAACATTTTGTGCAAAAATGGAAATAAGGAACAAAGTTCATTTTCGTCAAATGGAGAAGACTAATAGGAGCAGGAGGCTGGCAAATATCAGTTCGTATCAGTCGTAATTATTAAAGAGACGTGTTTAGTTAAGCGACTTTAGCTTTCTGACTTGTATCCACTGGGTTATAGTTCATAGTCAACAAAACTACGTAAAACAAAAGGTAGTCCTGACGAATGCTTGAAAACTTAAACATTTATAAAGGTTACATGTTGAAACTTGTGCTCAACAGCATGCAAATGCAAGACAGTAAGGTAGAGTCAATGGATAAATCATAACTTTGATCAAAAATAAACTTCAAAGAACGTTGAGTGCATTAATGCCATCAAACAACCAAAAGAACTAGTTATTCTTATTTATTAGATACTAATATGATATATAAAGGCTTAAAACGTGTCAACAAATAAACGTCTTTAAAGGATTTCAACCCTTTTCGCACTGTTTTGGTCATGTAAAATAGAATAGTTTTAAAACGGAGAACGGATCAAATAGGATGAACTACATTCTTCATCTTTATTAAGCACAAGATTTTGCGCAACAGTTCTCGTTTTCATAAGATGATGGTAATGAAACTCGAAATAATTTTGAATAATTTCCTGAAAAATATGTTGACATATTCTACTATAGATTAAAAGACCGTGGAACACAACCTTAAAAAATCGTCCGTCATTACTAAACCTTGTTAGCTCGGCAACTTTTTAACATAGACCATTAGCGCCAAAAAAATTTTAAAATTCTTATTAAAAAGTATATTGAATATTATATGATATGACAAGCCAATACGTACGATTCGATGTTTATCGGAAATCTGATTAAATTTCTATTGTTACCCAGAAAACTAACTAAAGAATTTCAACTTACACAGAGTACTGAAAAAAGTTTAAAGTTTTAAATGTCCAAGAATGCATATAATTTTTTTCTGTTTTAACAATTTTTTTAACAACTCCATTTTAAATTGAAGTATTTGCTTCGTCCTCAACTCAAAATCTATTTTAATTTAATTTCTTTCCTAAAAGTATATTTATTGATTTCTGATTTATTTCTAAAGAATGTTCTTTTATCTTATTGACATAAAACATCAATCTAAATTGTTATAAAAACAAGTAAAATAAATTTATTGCTTTCAAAAAAGTTTTCATTCAGCATCCATCTACAGAACACAATCATCTTGTAATAAAATTATTTTTGTTGTCTTAATTACTTTCCATAAATTTTAAAGTTAAAGAAAAAAATTTAAAAATAATAAATGGAACTTCGGGGGGGGTTTTCGAATAGGGTTTTCATCGATTAGTATTGAAATTTTTTTACGGTTTTCCTTACATATTTGAGTTTTCTATTTCTTTTGTTTTGATTTAGTTATAAATTTATATTACATTTTACAAAAGTCTTTCCATATCTTCACTTTCCGCATCACTGGTTATTGTATCCGTATCAGTAAATTCATCATCGATTCGATTGCGTTTACAGCATGGCATACGACGATTTTCATCTTCACCATCACTCCAATGTTCAAATTCTTCTTTATGATGTTCCAGTAACATTAAAGATGGAAATAAACTATCACAACCGCTGCATCTGAAAAAGGATTAAAAAAATGTTCGAGTTAGAAAAATTTAATTAAAATGCTATTTAAAGTTTTTAAAGTGACGTAAAACTATCATTGAAAATGATACTATTATACTTAATGAACGTATTCACAAAAATGGTAGCTTGTCTTTGTTTAGCTAAAGTGAAGACTCATAATTAGATGGAAACATAGTAGTTTTAGAAGAATATAATTTTTTGTACATCGCGTTTGGTAATGAAATTAAATATTTTTTTTAAAAAGTTTTCCAGAGAAACTTTTTGTTTTTCAAGAAGTTGTCATTAAAACAAATTGCTGTTTTTTGAATTTATTTACTTTATTATGATAGATAGTGAAGATAAGCTAAAGGAAACGATATCAGTAGTAGTGTGAGGCCATATCAGTAAACACATATCAGGTCTGGTATAAAAATTTTGATCAAGCGCTCAGGAGATAGTCTACTCGAGTTATGATCAGTGAAAACTACAAAACTACAAAGACTATTCGGAATGCTTTAATGTCTTTTTCTCGTCTGTATAAGCCACAATGTTTTCAGAGAAACACACAATATGTGTTAATAAATTAATTCAATGTTATGTTTAGAAGAAAAATATTGAAATTTTAATTATATTTAGAATTATAATGTTTTAGATATCACACCTTTTTAATATAGGGGTTTTTATTCTTAACCAATATTCATGCATTAACTGGACGGGCACGTGTGGTAATCTATTACTCTCAAGACCTTTCTTAAAATTTCATATTTATTACGTCACATTTCAGCCCACGGACTGCGCAAGTTGCAATGATGACAAGGCCTAAACTTCTATTGCAATGTTTCAGTCTAAATTTCAAAAATTATTTCTTAAAAACAGCAAAATCACAATTTTAATAAAAATTTTGTTAAAAAGCATTTTATTCCTTTTTGATATTTTCTTAAATGTTCTACCAGTTTGTCCAAACAAATTGTGTGAATCTATTATGGAATTTGACTTTTATACAAATAACATTGGGAATCCTGACAGCGGAAATTTCTTATGTTATCACAATTATTAATAAATAAACATTCAAAAAAAAATTATATCGACAAAATGATATTAAATTTGACTAACAAAGAAAGTAAATTAACACCAAAAAAATTTTACAATTACAAAAAAATTATGTAAATCAAATCAAAAAAATTATACAAAATGAGTTTAACAAAGCTTACATTAATAATAACTCCGGGAGGCAGCGTTGCAAATGAAAAAGTCATTTGATGCCGGTTGAATTTTATTAGTTATAATTACTTGCCCCTAATTATAATAACTTTCCCCCAGCCAATGATAAATCCGGTTGGTCAGCTGCAATAGTAGTGGGGGTGTGGTTGAGGGGGATTTTCTAGCTGACAAAAAAACGAATGCCATAACTCATTTGATGCCACTTAAAAATTTATATGATCAGCTGATTGGCGGATGGGGGACTATAGATCAGCTATTCGTTTATATCTGTACCAAAATGCAATATGGTCAAGTCATTTGATGCCAGATGAAATTCATACAGTTGACATATAATACTATTAAAAGTATAAAGCAATAATCGTATGTAGATATATCGGGGGTTGAGCCGGGCATTCACATACAACAGAAACAGAAACAGAAGTTGATACAAATTTGATAGGAAAAAATTCTGTTTCTGTAAAATTAGTATGGAATTCTGTTTCTGTTTCAGTTGTATGTGGTTTCAAGCCTTAAGACCGTCAGCTAGGGTAATAAACATACAAAGTGTTGCAACTTCCAGTATTGGCAGTGGACTGTATTATTTAAAATTTGTTGGGTTTTGTGCATAGCTGCTTAATAAACCAGTATTATATTTTGATGAAAATGATTTAGTATATTATCAATATACTCAATCAATATCAGGCGAGTATCAATATGATATTCGCCTAAAAAGGCTGTATTTCGATGACAATGATGATAATTGAGTATCGTAACACCCGCCTAAAATAGGCTATATTCGATAAACTGATAATTGATGTTAATTACATCCGCCTAACAAGGCTATATTCGATGAAATAATAAAATAATTGATTTGAATGACATCCGCCTAACACGGTTATATTCGATGAAATAACTGATAATTGATGACAATATCATTTTTTGGAAAAAAATAAAATCAATTAGTTGTATGACATGATTTTATTATTATTATTAAGAATTATGGCATTATAATTTTGCCAAAAAAATGTTGTCAAGTGTGTCAAAAGAATGATTTTTATTTATTTTTTAACCCAATTTTTTGGGAAAAAATAAAATTAATTATTTGTATGACATGAAATTTTATTATTATTATAGAGAATTATGGCATTATAGGTTTGTCAAAAAATAATGTCAAGTGTGTCAAAAAATGATTTTATTTATTTATTTAGCCAATTTTTTGGAAAAAATTTTAGCTGTTTTTATGACGTAAATGTAATTGAACATGAAATAAGACATGGACATTTTTGAATTTGTTATAGTTTTTGAAATATTTTTGGAATTTTGAAAAAAGTTTGTATTTTCGATTTTGTAATAATTTTTGCAATATTTTTAGAATTTTGGAAAAGGTTTCAATTTTTGAATTTGATATAATTTTTGTAATATTTTTGAACGGTGTTATTTGTAAGGTGTGAACGTTGCTTTGAAGTTATAAATTTCATTGTTGGAAAAAGTGATTCACAACAGTATGATGATTCGAATATATGAACAGTAATATGCAAGCAGCTTTTTTCAAATTGGGGTACTTTTATTGAGACAGTCGTTTCCAAAACTACAGATTGATGTTGATTTGTGGTGCATTTTGAGAATGTGCGACTGAGTTTCTAATAATTCCGTTTCTCCTGTGGAATTTTTATTCAAAATATAATAAGGAATCGATAATCCATCGTCAATAATAAGCTTTGCTTCTAAAAATAGGACGACTTAATTGTAAGAGATGAAAGCTCGATGTGTTTGATAACTGTACCGGCAGTGTGTAAAACAATCATTAAGCGTGTCAAAACAAAACAAAATTCATTCTTTTGGCTTAAAAACCTTAATTTTAAGTGATAATGAGAAATGATGATGGTCAGGATTGATATGTGAGAACAGAAGCTTGATTATATCGAACTATAAGTGTGTCAAAAAAATAACGTCAAGTGTGTCAAAAGAATGATTTTCATTTATTTTTTTGCCCAATTTTTTTGAGAAACATAAAATGGGAAACATTTTCGATTAGAAACATTTGTCAAATAAAATTAATTATTTGTATGACAAAAAAGCGGTTTTGTAATTGAATTAACTTAACAAGTCATCTTGCTAGATTTAATCTTGATTGATTGAATCATCTTGGAAAAAGTTTATTTTTATTTTGTTATAATTTTTGCAATATATTTAGAATTTTGAAAAAAGTTTCAATCCTTGATTTTGTAATAATTATTACAATATTTTTAGAATTTTCAAAAAACGTTTAAATTATTAGAATATTTTTGGAATTTTTGATTTTGTAATATTCTCTTGAATATTTTAGGAATTTTGAAGAAAGTAGCAATTTTTGATTTTATTATAGTATTTGGAATCTTGGAAAAAGTTAGAATTTTTGATTTGGTTTATTGTTATAATTTTTTGAAATCAATTCAATCAATTCCCTTTTATTTGAAAAAAAGATAAATTATTTATTTGTATGACATGAAATGTAATTGAACATGAAATTGTTAGATAATGGATTATTTGTATTTATAAAAGTTGCAATTGCTGAACGCTAAATGGAAAGGTTTTTGAGTAGTTTGTAGAGTGTATTATCTTTTCACTATGCACTGCAGTCTGCCGGTAAGTATTGTTAAGGTAAGTAAGTATTTTTAAGGTAGGTAAGTATTGTCAAAACAGGTAAGTATTGTTCAGTTGTTTTCTTTTTCTCGCTCTTTTTCAGCCATTAGCTGAAAAAGTGCGAGATATTGGAAAATATTGTTTTAATTAAATAAATTCTGAGATCGGCCAGTAGGAAAAAAAATTAGTATAGTTATTCCCATATCCACGTATTCCTTTCATTTTCCCCATCTCCTTCCTTTCTAGTTGACATGGTATCTTCGGATATTCAAAGAGTCTGAGTAATGAATATTTCATGTTTAATGTGCTAATCATGTCTAACTAATTAATAAAAAAAAAAATATAAACTATGTTAACCTATGATCTGTTATAATTTTCCGGAAACGTATTGATGTTTCGTGTTAGTTCTGTAATAAACTTCTAAACGATGTATATTAAACATTTTTTTTATCATCCGAAACACGAAAAATGTGAAGTGGGTTTTTTTCTGAGAAACTTCAAACCATACCTTTGAATTGAAAAAATTAATTGATCTGAAAAATCCCCAATTTTTTTATGTTGAATAAACATCGCTGCCCACAACTAAAAACAAGTGCTAATAAAAGCCTTTTGCCA
Organism: Diogma glabrata; assembly: GCA_963693315.1. Taxonomy (NCBI): domain Eukaryota; kingdom Metazoa; phylum Arthropoda; class Insecta; order Diptera; family Cylindrotomidae; genus Diogma; species Diogma glabrata. Next base: position 315,742,539 of record OY856187.1, on the reverse strand, counting down.
AAAACTATATAAAAATCCTTAACCCAGACCAAAGTTTTGATATTTCAGAGCTTTGAAATGTCAGATCCTTCATGTTTTACTGTTGTTTTCACTCAGTTTTCTATTATCAATTTTAGAGAGTTTATTTTCCAGACGAGGAAAGTGGTTTAACATTTTTGTAGTTAAATCGTGTTAAAAAGCTAAATTTTAAAATAAAATGCAGAATTCTTTGAATAAGATCAGTAACAACTTTATCTTTTCCTTGTAATGCTAGGTTGGGAACTGCAGATTCTCTATTATATCAGTTAAGAATACACAGTCATTAATCCATTGATCATCCTTTAATTCCGGATAGTATTTTTCTTTGAAAAAAAATTGATTATTGTGGGGAAGTAGTTAATTTTTTGTTTGTTTTAATTTTCTTTTTTTTTTAATAAGAAGTGTTGTGTAGTAGGAATTACAAAATGTGTCACAACAACACATAGATACCTTTTAAGACGTAGGTCCCACAACATGCGTCTTGAGGTATAGGTGGACGCTTTTTTTAAATCTTTGTGGATTGAAGGCACTCGAGACTATTTATTCGGGCAAAGCATTCCATGTGTACGATATACGCACAAAGAAATCCCTTTGCATTCTATTACTATGACAGTGAGTAATCTCGACAGTCCCACCGCCCGCACAAACCGATTGACGAGTAATACGGGGAAAAACATATGTCTGAGGCATTATGGACCTGATTTCATCCGAGCACTGCTGGTGACGATATTTATAAAAAACAACGAGGTCAGCAACAGTGCGACGATGTTGTAGGGAATCAAGATCTAACGTTAAATCTCGATCACCAACAATTCGTATAGCTCGCTTTTGAACAGAGTCCAAAAGAGCCAGGATAGTAACAGATGCAGTACCCCAAACTTGACAACAATACTCCAAAACTTGACAACAATACTCCAATACTCCTAAACAACAAAGCTTCTGGTCTCGACAACATTCCTCCTGTTATTCTAAAAACATTTTCAAAAGAACTTGCACCAACCCTCACCAAAATATTTTTATTTTGGTGAGGGTTGGTGCAAGTTTTTTTGAAAATGTTTTTAGAATAACAGGAGGAATGTTGTCGAGACCAGAAGCTTTGTTGTTGTTTAACCCCCTTTAAAGTTTATCGACAATTTTGGGTTTGAAATGTAATTGTTTCATATTAGCTCCTGAAGACTGGATTTGGGGTATTTCTTTAGGAGTTTCTAAAACTGTTGAATTTGAAGCAATGCGTTCCGCGACCAATGTTGCTTTCCTTGCAGGAAATAAATCCAAATATTAAATAATCTACGTTTGTTTCTAAGAGCCAATTTGGCTGCTTTCGAAAACAAATAGTTTTGTTTATTCGCCAGTATAAAAACAATGACGATCAAAAGGGAAACCTTGAAAAAAACTTCGGAGACCATTGGTGTCCATTTTTGAAAATTGAAATATTTTACGGGATTTGGGAACTCTAGTTTGTAGCAAATCAGTTTTGATAATTGATGTGATTAGATAATGGTCAGAATTTCCAATACTACCCTTATTGACATCGACACTCGTAATATCTGGCATAGATGTGAGATAAAGGTCTTAGAGAAAACTTTTATCACCGCCATTACGAGGAGCTAAAGTTGGGCTTTTTACAATCTGCGTCAGGTCGTGCGATGCAGCAAATATTTCTGCCTTTCTGCCATAGCTGTCGTCATCGGTCATTTTGGAAAATTCTAACCACGATTTGTTGGGGACGTTGAAGTCACCGGTAACGATAACCTCACAACTTTGGAATTGTGCTCTAATTTCGTCGACAACAAGTCAACAAGTCAAGAAATTAAAAAAATTGGGATTATGTTTGTTTGGGGACCGGTATAGAGCTATTGTGAAAAAAGAAATTTCAGGTAGACAAACCTTTAATACTACTGTGCTGTAGCCATCACCATGTACTTCATAATTTGGGAAGCGTTTATATGCAACACTCTCTTGAATGTATGCACATACACCTTGATGGAGTTTAAAAGCTGATTCAAGCCTATATTTGGGATTTAGTTTTACGTCATAGGGATAGTTTTCAGAAACTTGTGTTTCTGTAAGAAAAGAATTAACGAAAGTTATCCCATTTTTCGATATTTTGGACTAAGAGCTGGTAATTTACTGGTAATTTAATTACAAATTTATTACAATTTTAATAAATTTTTAAATGTTATTAAATTTTTTTATTTCTTTTCGAGAGCCGCACTCGTTCTTTCAAAGAGCCGCATGCGGCTCGCGAGCCGCAATTTGTCCATGTGTGTTATAGAGATGTAAGGTATTATAAATTTGTCAAAAAAAATGTTGTCAAGTGTGTCAAAAAATTATTTCATTTATTTTTTTTGGCCAATTTTTTGGAAAAAAATGTAGCTGTTTTTATGACGTAAATGTTAGACCACGGTCGATAATTTTTGAAAACAAAAAAAAAAGTAGTAGGATGAAACCCATTATAAAAGTTGGAAAATATCATAAAAATGAAAGGAAAAATAATTTACGGGCAATCTGAGGTCGGGAAGGGGAAGGGGTGAGTTTTTAAGGGTGAAAAACGGTTTATATCGATTTCCGGCAAAACTAAAAGTCCTACAGAAAAAAATTGAATGGCAAAGTTGTAGGTAATAAAAAGATCTAAAACTTTTTCATAAACATTTTTTTCACATAACCTCAAAATTTTAGTGAAAAATTCAAAAACCAAGTTTTTGGTTTTTTATTTTTATCTTTTACAAAAAAAATTTTTTTTTCACGAATTTGGTGAAAACTTACCTTTTTATGTCCCAAATACGCCGTAATTTATTTGATTTGAAATATTTATTTTCCACCTTATTTTAAATTAATATCGAAAGAGCACCCTAATTTTCAATCGAAAATTCACTCGTCAAAATCTCAGCTTTTTTCAAAAATTTGGTATGCTTTCTGTTCGTTGAAATCTCTACTTTCCGATGGTGAAAAAAAAAATATATTACTATAGTAAATCTTCTCAGAAAATGCAAAAAATGAATTGAATTTTCGATGGAAAATTAGGGTGCTTTTTCGATATTAATTCAAAATAAGGTGTAACAATAAATATTTCAAATCAAATAAATTACTGCGTATTTGGGACATAAAAAGGTAAGTTTTCACCAAATTTCGTGAAAAAAAATTTTTTTTTGTAAAAGATAAAAATAAAAAACCAAAAACTTGGTTTTTTGAATTTTTCACATAAATTTTGAGGTTATGTGAAAAAAAAGTTTAAATAAAAGTTTTAGATCTTTTTATTACCTACAAATTTGCCATTTAAAATTTTTCCATAGGATTTTAGTTTTGCCGGAAATCGAGATAAACCGTTTTTTACCCTTAAAAACTCACCCCTTCCCCTTCCCGACCTCAGATCGCCCGTAAATTATTCTTCCTTTTATTTTTATAATATTCTCCTCCTTTTATAATGGGTTTCATCCTTCTATTATTATTTTCACTTTTTATTATTTTTAAAAGCTTCCACCCTGGTCTATGCAATTTCAAATGAAATTAGACATGGACATTTTTTAATTTGTTATAGTTTTTGAAATATTTTGTAAAAAAGATGTATTTTTGGCTTTGTAAAAATTTTTGCAAAATCTTTAGAATATGGAAAAAATTTTAATTTTTGATTTTGTTATAATTTTTGCAATATTTTTTGAATTTTGAAAAAAAAATAGAATTTTTGAATTTGTGAATTTTATATACATATTATATATTTTTAGAATTTTGAAAAAAGTTTCAATTTTTGATTTTGTAAGAGTTTTTGGAATATTGAATAAAAAATGGAATTTTTGAGTTTGTGAATTTTTATATATATATTTTCAGAATTTTGAAAAAAGTTTCAATTTTTGATGTTGTTAGAATTTTTGGAATATTTTTAGAATTTTGAAAAATTTTAAATTTATGATTTTATTATAATTTTTGGAATTTTAAAAAAAGTTTCAATTTTTGATATTGTTTTAATTTTCTGAATTGTCTTTTTATTGTCTGAATTTTGCACTTTTTTGACATTAACTCAAAAACTGTGCACCGCAAAATTCTAAGAAAATGCGATGATTTCTAAATTAGGTACTTTTTCAAATGACAACCCACTCGCTTGAATCAAAAAAAGTTTTTTTACCTTCTCTACCCCCTTCCTCAAAACACAGAGAAATATAATTATTTGAGACTTCGCTATAGTTTTCATACAAAATTTATTAAATTTCCTAGCTCTGTGAATTTTTTTCAAATTTTTCTGTCAATCAATATCGAAACGTTAGGGCTCTTTCAAATGAGACCCCACTTGATTAAATTTTAAATAGTGTTTTTACCCCTTCTCATATCCACCCCCTTAATAAATATAATTATGAGTATATGACGCTTTTATATATTTTTTATTAAAAACGTACTAATTTTTCTATCATTCCAAATACATTTGAAGATTTTCGATCAGTTAGGTTCGGAGCTAATCAAGGTAAAAAAACACGAAAAAAACGTAATTATTCAAAATTATACAAAAAATGGTGAGGTGTAAAATGCCAAAATAAATTTTTAAGGAATACTGAAATGAAGCCCTTTCATATTATACCCTACTTGAATCTATAAAAAAAAATGTATTTTCTCAAAGGTCTCGTAACCCTGTAAACCAAACAAAAACAACTTTAGTTTTATTTGTATTTGTCATCTTATGTGGACAGGCTAGTTTTATACGCACCTCAAACTTCAGGTCCATAGCATTTATAGTTTACGAGATAATCGATATAATGTGAAAAACTCGTTTTGCTCTCACCATATAGTGTTCGGTATAAAAAACGGAACCCTAAAAACCAAGTACGTACAATAAATCAATCCCATCATACTTATATTGCGAAATTATGTAAACCGGCATATAGACAAATTCGATCATCTGCTTTTCCTCTACTTTGCAGTTACGACACATAATTGAATAAAAACTCAATGTATGCAATTTCTTAATTGCAAAATAATCTATCTAATCTTAACCATAAAAGTTATATACACTTAAAACTTGGTGATTCAAATTTATGCTTATCTTTATAATAGGAAATATAAACTCAAGAACCAATTTTCACATAATTTAACGTGGCTTTTCTTACGCTTTTCCTACACACTCCTATAAAAATAAAAAAATTAATATCATTGACTTTCACAAATTGTGTGCTATATTTATTTTGTTACCCAATTTTTATTGTTTTAAAAAATTTATTGTTTGTTCATGATACATCCGTATAGACATGCTTACAGACTTGAACAACATAATGGCAAAAAAATATGAAAAGGAATTTTACGAATCTGGTGCTATGGATTTATTATGATTTTCGAATGCAAGAAATTCAAATAATTTATTTCATGTCGTTATATTTATATATGTACATTTTTACGTTTAACGCTTTGAATAAATGTAAACGTTTTTGTTGAACAAAATTTGAAGTAAATTTGGCATATATCTAAAAAATTTTAACACATTTGGGATGTTCCTGAAATTATCTCCCTATGCAACATTAAATCAGAGATAAAATGATTTATGTTATTATATTTAGGACGTTTGTAACGAAATTTTGCGTTCTTAGTGAATTATTTGCTGTTCATTTAAATTGAGATAAGTGATAACTCAAACAATGACTTTAAAAATTATATAACGTTTCTACAGGATTGCAAAAACAAAAAATTTGAGCAAGGCAACTTCTATGTTAGTTGTCTTGACACCGGTAACTTTAACGTAGTCGATTGCCCCTATACTTTTATTAGTAATTTATATGATGGTTTTTACTTGGCTATACTGACCCAGATAGAAGGTCAGGGAAGTAAGTGTTTAGCTACAGCATGGATTGTATACCTATTGCAAGATGTGGTGCTTTCGACCAAGGTCTCAATACATAAATGATTTTTATTAAAGCTAGGTCTTGTTAGTGAAATTCCGAGTGAGTGGGGCTGGAGGTTATTGCTCCTCATACCTTCCGTACAAGAAAAGAATATCATTAAAATAATCAGAAAAAAAATGTCAAAGAAACCAAAATTTTTTTTTTTTTTTAAAGTATTGATATATCCAGTGGATTTACTGTCCTTTGAAGGATATATATTATATCAATACTTCTCGGTTCTGTAATTCTAATTCAGTAAATCCATACATTGGATTTGACTGGATTCGAACCGTCGACCCTAACAATGTATGGACTAGCGTTTCAACACACTCGGCTATACATCGCTTATTGGAATGTGAAAAAGGACTGGAATACCAAACTGTAACGTGTAACGTGATGCTTTTAGGAGTCTAGAAGAAGAGACGGAGAAGTTTTAAATGGATCTTATTCCTCTGCAAGAAATAAGACAGCCAATAATTGGAAAACAAGATCTGGATAGTCACTCTCTAAACTGTAGTGATCGAAGAGAATTTGGTACTAATTTTCTTGTGGCTTCACACATAGGAGAAACCGAAATGAAATTACGTGGAACATACAAAACTAACCCTCTCCTTACCGTGCAGGCATCTACTCAAGCTAAAACCGTTGGCGAGAAGGTAGCTTTCTACATGACACTGGAAGAGGTTATGCAAAATCAACACCAACACATAACTTCATAACGGTTCTCGATGACTTTAATGGGTATATAATAGCTCTGGAATCTGCACTCGGGATTAAGAACTCATGCGATATAGATTCCTACTGCGAATTTGTAATTTTGGTAGCAGCCATCACGTCAGATATAAAGCGAAAGTTCCCCAATTTCCACTTGCCCGACACAGTTTAATTGAGTGACTCGAAACCAACCCATTTACCTTCTTGCCACCAATAAAAGCACAAGAAGTCGTTAATTAAGTAAGGTCTTTCTGAAAAGGAGGGATCAAAAACCTGTACTCTTCCCAATTTGATCTGGCACTCTTGTTCCAAGGTGACATACAAAAGGAGCTAGGTCTTAATGTTATAGCCAAACGGAAGGAGACATGCACCAAAAGCAATCCTATACACGACTTATCGCAGTACTCACCACCAGCAGATACATTCGTTTTTAAACGGCATAAGTCCTCTGGTAATAATCGACCACATCATAGGCTGGGTGGCACCGCAAGATGGTTGCACATCCAACCTTCAACGAGGTCACATAGCGTATCAAAGTGTACATGCACCCTTCTGAATAACCCATCAGTGCAGTGAAGGTCAACGCAGTAATACGGATATTCGTCGAGTAGATAAAAATACGAACACTTAAAAAGGAAAAGTTACGTTGAACTCTTAAGTTCATAGTTTACCTGCCAGACTGCCCAATGTTTTTTTTTTTTTTTTAACAAGAAGTGTTGTGTAGTAGGAATTACAAAATGTGTCACAACAACACATAGATACATTTTAAGACGTAGGTCCCCCAACAACATGCGTCTTGAGGTATAGGTGGACGCTTTTTTTAAATTTTTGTGGATTGAAGGCACTCGTGACTATTGTTGTATGTCGTATAAATCTTCTTTGGTTTGTAATAGATTTAGTTAGTAACAATATAGATTAAGAAATTACTTAAAAATTTAAATTATCTAAAATCAACAAAATTAATAACTAAAATAAAATTCATTAAATTATTAATTATGCGAAAATTGCATCAATCGAAATAATTGCACAAATCGAAATATTTAAATAATTTTATTTGACTTGCAATAAAATTGTTTTGATGTTTCGATTTGCAATTAAAATTAGGCCAAATCATTTTTATTGATTTTGGGTAAAATAAATATTATAAATGATTGGATTTTAGTTTTAAGTGGAGTTGAGTTCTAGTTTTAATAAAGAATAGTCGAGTTAAGTTTTAGTCCGTAGACTAAACTATAGTGAAATTCAAAGTTATAATAAAAATTATATGAAAAAAAATATAAATAGTCGTAATAATAATTAAACAAGTGTTTTAATTAAAAGTGTTTACGAGAACCATCCACAGGTAGGAACTACACATACTGTTTGTACATAAAGTGTTGTATACTACAACTTGTACTATATATATGGATGTACATGTAAAATAACATTACACCAAGAACAAAACGGAAAAAAGTCTTTAAGGATACTTGGTATCCAAAATCTTTCAATTCCGATACTGAAAGAAGTAGTGTACAGTCCTTTTGACACTTTTCAGGAACTGGCTATACTATTTCAAAGCAGACGGTCGCACACGAGACGTGCAAACATGAAACAACGACAACCAAGTTTTAGCAGAATCAAAAACCCACTTGTTAAAAAAATGAAACTACTTCCGAATGCGAGAGTTGTTTCATCCAGGGGAACCAAGGTAGTGCCATGCAAAAGGCACGACCTAACAAATGTTTACCAAGAGCCACAGTAGCTTTAAAAAAATAAATGGTAGCGTTAAAAAAACCTGCACAGCCCAGTAATGAGCTTAGCTAGTTTGGACAGCTTTATTCAACAGGATGCTCTCGATATTGTGTTCATCCATCAGCCATGGGCAGCAAAAATTAAAAGTTATCGACCAAAAACATACAACTGATATACTCAAGCAATAATCATACTTAACCTCATAATAGTAACGATAGGCTCTTACCAAAAACTCAGACGGTCAAAAAGGAACCGTTGGAGAAAGTTCCATGAGATGATAGACATTTTGGTATGTTGACCATCTAGATCCAGAAGAAAACTTTTATCACTGCAATTTATGCGCAAATATTTCTACCCACATATCATTGTTCGCTTCGTCGGTCATCTTGGAAAATTCTAACCATGATTTGTTGTGGACGTTGAAGTCACTAGTAACGATAACCTCATAATTAGGAAATTTTGCTCTAATTTCGTCCACAACATTAGTCAGGAGATTAAAAAAATTGGGATTATGTTTGTTTGGGGACCGGTATAAAGCTGTTGTAAAAAAAGAAATTTCAGGCAGATAAACCATAATACTACTGTGTTGTAGCCATCACCATGTAGTTCAAAATTTGGAAAACGTTTATATGCAACACTCTCATGAGAGTATGCACATACACCTTTAAGTTTAAAAGCTGATGCAAGCCTATATTTGTGATTTAGTGTTACGTCAGAGTGGTATATTTCAGAAACCTTTGTTTCTGTAAGAAAAAGAATATGCGGTTTGTCATGCTCGAGATGATGTTGCACGGCGTCACGGTTGGCATTCAATCCACAAATATTTGGAATTTAAATTTTAAATTTTTTATCAAATAAAATCAATACAATTGATTCGTTCAATTGAATCAATTTGTCATTTGATCAAAATATACTTTGTTTTAAAATGGGTAACTGTGCAGTAAATCCTATTATATAATAAAACATGATATAGGCCAATATTTAATGATAGGATGTAAGAAATAATAAAACATATAAAACCAAAATTTTTAAAAAATATAAAGGACTCACAGCTCTGAGATATCAAGACTTCGGTTTTGGTTAAGGATTTTGATATAGTTTTTGGCGTAAAACTTTTATGAGGACATTGTTTTTAGTTATCGGCAGCTATGAATATCAACCATAAAACTCTTTGTAAAGTACAAGTACTTTATCTCCGTATCTCAGTATCTCCGTTTAGAAATTTATTACAAAACTAACACGCAACATCAATACGTTGCCGGAAATCTATAAGAGATAATATATTAGCATAATTTAGTTAAAGATGATACACTCAGCAAACTACTCAAAAACCTCTCCATTTAGCATTTCGAAAAATATTAGAAAATCAAAAATTCAGATTTGTTTCAGAAGTCCAAAAATATTTCAAAAGTTATAATATATTCAAATATTTAAACTTTTTTTTCAAAATTCTAAAAATATTCCAGAAATTATTACAAAATCAAAAATTTTAAATTATTGCAAAATTTATAAAAAAAATCAATAATACAAACTTTTTTAAAAATTCTAAGAATATTTCAAAAATTATAACAAAATCAAAAATTGAAACTCTTTTCAAAATTTTAAAAATATTCCAAAAATTCAAACTTTTTCCAAAATACTCAAAGTATTGTAAGAATTATAACAAACTCTAAAAAACAAACTTCTTTCAAAATTCCAAAAATTATAATAAAATTAAAAATTTAAACTTTTTCAAAATTCTAAAAATATTCCAAAAATTCAAATTCAGACCGAAGTAACTTTTTTCAAAATTCTAAGACTATAACAATATCAAAAAAACAAACTTTTTTCAAAATTCTAAAAATTTCGCAAAAATTATAACAAAATCAAATATACAATTTTTTTTCAAAATTTCAAAAATCTCCAAAAATTATAATAAAATACAAAATTTCCATGTCCAATTTCATGTCATACAAATAATTAATTTTATTTTTTCTTTACAAAAATTGGGTAAAATTGACAAAAATTGGGTAAAAATTTCATATTTAAAATATGAAAATTTGCTTTTTTTGAAACACTTAATGATTTTTTTTTTGGCACACTTCCGGACTCCGGTACAGTTATGAAACACATCGTCCTTTTTGACCTGCCCATTGAGTATACCTATTTTAGAAAAAAAAATTCGAAAAAATCCCTCCAGCGGTTTTCTATATTTCGTAGGTAATGACGGACGGACGACTTTTTTGGAGTCAGTAGGTCCTAAAACGTCGAGGAATGCAAAAAAAAAACGTGGGTAAGAATTTCACTTTTGGCTCGAGAATTCAATACTTTTTTTTTTCAAAACCGAAGTAATTACTGAGAAATTTTCCCATATTGCTTCCACGAGTTAAGACGAAATAAAGGTAAACATACAAACCTGTTTGAAGTCTATATACAACTGGGTGCAATAGGTTGACAAAAATTGGTTGACGACCGCTTAATTTTATAACCAGTGTGTTGATGGTTGTGAATGTCTTTGTTTAAAAATACTTTGACCTAAATGGAAGTAAAACCCGGGTTTCAATTTCAAGCCCATTGGGCTAGCCACTAGACCACTCAACACTTACCCGACTAGCACTTTATTCAGGTTCAGGTATGCTCTATTATGATCCGGACCGGATCGGGGTGTAATAAGACAAAACCTAATAGAGCATTTGCATCGGGCCCCTATCAGAAATCATAGTTGATTTCACTACTAGGGCATGCCGAATTTGTCCTGATCAATCACGGATTTCGAAAACCTCTGATAGTAGTAGTGGTAGTAGTAAATGTCGGACCAGGGCCGGATTAGAATCATATCTGATTTTCTAATTAAGGTATGCCCTATTTGTCCTGATCTGAGCCCTATTTCATTTTAATAATTTTTATTTGGTTAAAATTCACTAAATATATTATCCGTTTTAGAAATACATAGTTTGCGAATTTTTACATATACTTTAGTTATTGCTTCTCTGCGTTATGAATACATACAGATAAGCATAAAGTTAGAATATTTTTATAAACATTTTTTTCTAGTCTATGTAGTAGTAAATTTTCTAATTTTTCAAATGCATGTTAAAGAAAATTCCCTATTTTAAATGACCCGTCATGGTCCGTTTCTAGTAGGGCTGTGTGATCCGGTTTGAATATTTTGAGGCGTTAAATTACTGATCACGACCTGTTCAGTGTCCTTGATACAGTCCCTATCAGTAGTAGGGAAAGTCGTATCCGGTCCAGATCTGAGCCACTACATAATGGTAGTCGGGCATATTTATATACAAAATGTCATAAAAATGGTTCTATTGCATTGATGCCAATTCCATGGGAATTGGTTCTATTGTATATTATTACAAAACTTAACACCGAGTTAAGAAAAAAACTTAAAACTTCCACACCGAGTGGTATTTTGGGAGATAATTAGAGCATTTGTTCAAAACAATTTCAATAATTCAGGTTAACAAAACGCCTGCCAGAGGCCATGAGAATGATTAATGATTCGAGATAATGAAGATTTCAAGCAACATTTCAATTTTAACATACTACAATACATACACAGAATAACATCTAGAAAACGAACAACGCGTTTATGTCACAGCTGTAAATATGCGACAAAACGGCTTGAATATATTGTCTACAGCTATAACCGCTTTCTTCGCGATATGTCAAAATAATGCGTTTGCGAAAACGGAAGCTTCCGTATTCGGAAGCACAAACGTGCCTAGCATGGAATCCGAATAAAAAAGATTTCTACGACGTAAAGAGCTAGTTGACGAACAATCTGGCATTTAAAAAAAACTACGATAAACAGACTGTACCCTATCCCAAACAAGATGAATGCTTCTTTTTTCGCAAGTTATATTGATAAATATGTTTACAGGAATTGAAAATTATCAACGGCGTTACACATGCCATCAACGGCGTTACACCACCCACACTGGGATGTATGCGTTAATGTGCAGTACTCCAAGCCTCCAAACTAAGTTCGAGCTTTGTTTAAAATCACACTGACCGCTTCCTCTCCTTCATCTACATCAACGTTATGAGAAAAATATAAATCGCACATGGTTGAACTTTGAAGATATTTCTTGTCGAATATGGAAGTAATATTCAAATATAAACATGGATTTCACCTTAAAATGTACAACGAAGCGTTGATAATGATTAAAGATCTGTGCTTAGCAATCACAAACTTTGTTCTCAATCAATTATGAATGCCACCGCCGAATCGATCTGTTGCTGCTGCTTTGTTCAATGTAGAACTGCGTCGTTAATATAAACACAATACTGACCGTTAGTTTTATTATAAATACATGGGCTGATTTCAATTTAAAAGATCACAATTTCCAATTCGATTGGCGTTTGCAATCACCATCAAATCAACAAAGCTCAGGTTCAAACATTAGAAATGTGCGGTTTAGATGCAGAATGGATTGCTTCTCACATGGACAATTATATGTTGCGTCTTCTATAGAGACGTCTTCTATTCTTTATCTGACCTGAAAATGGAACAACAATAAATATTGTTTACCCAGAAGCATCGTGAAATTAAACATATTAAAAAGGAGTGCCTTCTTTTTTCTTCTTTTTTTTTCATTCAATCAGACAGAGCCCCAGCAACGCGTGGTCGGTTCCAGCTAGTTTCTAAATAATTAAAACCGCTTTAAGTAGCTCAAACGAGAAGAATCAAATCATTTATGGAGTTTTTTGTATGTATCTTGCATACAAACTAAATCGATTCACAGGAAAATCTTTACGATAATAATAAAGCAATTAAATAAACAATTTCACATGAATAAAATTGTCAAAATCCAAACACAGCACCATATCAGAACCAGATAAAACGAATAAATCTGAATCAACAGGAGATCATCCTGACAAAAACACTTTTTTCGTTATGTATATGAAATTTTCATGAAAATTTTATGATACGAATTGCGGAAAGTGAAAATAAAATTTTTGTATTTTAAAATTAAATCTTTCAATGATAGCAGATGAAATATCTATTTTCATAGCAGGCTTCATCCTCTGTGAAAATGGGCTTTTTTTGCTCTAGTGGAAAAATTATTTTTACCAAATTACAAATTGTAGTTGCAATGGAATTTTCAAATAATTATTAATTTTACAAGTTTTTAAAACAAAGCAAATATGGAAAAATAGAATATGAATTTGAATGTTATGTTGTCGGTTTTTTAGTTTAATAATTTTTAATAAATATTGTTCATATAAAATAGTATATTTTCCTACAGCAGATGAAAAAATTGTTTTTTTCGTGAGTAAATATTTGTTCACGCGACGCGCCAGCGTCGAGGGAGACATGTTTATGAACGAAAAACGTTTTTATCTCGCGTAGGAAATGCAATTTTCTCTATGATAGTATATATATAATCGATATTTATTATAAATTAGAAATCGACAACATAACATTCAAAGTGCATGGTTTCATTGTTTAAAAAACTTTGTAAAATTATATGAAAAACCATAGCAACTACAATTTGTTGTTCTTTTTACACTAGTGGAAAAAGAACCCATTATCACAGGTCATTAGGCGTGATGAAAATAGACTTTTCATATGCTATTATAGAAAAAATTGTATTTCCTACGCGAGATGTGATTCCTACGCTATTTATGTAACAAGGGCATTATGGAGGTTATACGCCCGCAATGCGACGTAAGCCAGTCCGAGGGCCTCTGGCCCGAGGGATGGATTACACTTGATGGACGTAATACCCAGTGACGCCAGTGGGTGCATACAAGATTTTATGCTTCACTTAATAAGCTAAACCTAGTAAAAAGTCTAAATGAACTGAAAACTAGCTGAAAAACTCTCAAAAAATCCAAATGAACTTTGGTATGCTATGAGTTGCGAGTAGGTATGTTATAAAAATTCATGTTGAAAGATGCTATTAATATCTTTCTGTATATGTGAATAAATCACCCACTTCACAATTAAAATAAAAAACAAATAAAGTACTAAGCTTTTTTTTTGTTTGGTTTTCAATTTTTATTAATAAAATAATTTTATTAATATTATTGCCGTCATGTGAAAATATTTTGTTTTAAATTTTTATTTAAAATTTAACATGTTTCGATAATATTTAAAATTATCATCATCAGAAAATTGTAACAAAATTAAAACGATTTAAGCTACGTACTACTTTACAAAAACAATGTAAAAATCGTAGCTTAAATCGTTTTAATTTTGTTACAATTTTCTGATGATGATAATTTTAAATATTATCGAAGTATGTTATAAGTTTAAAATAATTATTTTTTGTTTGTATTTCGCTATGTAAATACATTATTATCCAAATTATCCTACAAATTAGTCTGACGTTTAAAATAATTTGTAGTTTTTGAAAATCAAATTAACATTTAATTTCAACAAAACGTTGAATAAAATTTTCAAAAATGTTTTTAAAATTTTTAATTAATTTACATTTAAAATAAAAAATTGGTTAAAACTAATTTTAATTTACATTTCATACATTCCATACATACATTTCATACATTTTTTCTTTATAGCTTCTTATAAGCGGGCGTTATGAATTCATATTGCCCTCTCATAACGCCCCGGTTTTTATGAATGTGTTTATATATCGCAGATCCTAGACATTAAAACAACTTAATATCATTGTGAAGCATAAAATCATTTTACATGTGTGAAATCGCCCCGGCCCCACTCGACGCTAACGCGTCTCGTGAATAAATTTTCACCATTGAAAAACAGCGTTGTTATTAGGGTTTCTAAATATCCGACTTATTTGATTATCCGGATATCGAATACATAAACAATACATTATCCGGATAATCCGGATATCCGGATAATTAACCAATAAATAAAACATGTTTTTCACTTTGCGGTATTTAAATCATTTATGTATATTTTTCGTGTATCTATATTAATTAATTTTTATACATAGTCACAAAATAACAAAAATAGTAACAAATCATAAAAATAATAAAAAATTAAAATTATTGATAAATTTAATTAGGATTTAAATTAGACCTCGACTCAATATCGAGACATTGTAATAATTAATTAATTAATGCAATAATTTTTCTAATAACTTAATTAACTTCATTAATTTAAGTTATTGATGCATTTATAAAAATGCATATTTTAGAAAAATTATTGCATTAATTAATTAATTACTCTAATGTCTCGAAATTGGGTCGAATTCTAATTTTTATCCTGTTAAGACCAGCAATTGAAAATACCCGCACCGTTGCAGTCGGTGTCGGTTTTATTGGTAATAATACGCGATTTAGAATATTTAAATTGCCCGTCCGTTTTTTATAATTATTTAAATAAATGAAATCTTTTTTCAGCAATATGGAACTTCCTCCATTTTGCTTCTCAACATAAGTAATTAAAGCAATAACATTCTCAAGTGCTTTCTGCAGTCACGATTTCTTATACAAACTTCACTACTTAGACTTTCTTCATCTTCACTTTCAATAGTAATTTCATTAGTGATTTCCTCAGAGACATAATTTAGAAATACAGCTCTCATAAACTTTAAAAAAATAGCCAACACTTCAGATTTAATTGTTTATAAAACATTATTTTTTTAAAATTAATATAGCATTAAATAAATTATAGTAAAATATCTTTGCATTGCAGATTCACTAAGTGTTTCATAAAATATTCAATGATTACAGTTTTCAAAACAATAAAGTTGTAAAGAAATTTTGAAAACTTATAGTCACTTCACTGCACTAACAAACTTTGCAACGCAACTTAATATTTATTTGAACTTTGCAACGCAATTCGATTATTTTTTTACAAAATAAAGGTTTTTTTAATATTCGGATAATTGCAAAAAAGTATCCGGATAATCGAATAGTCAAAATATGGTCGAATAATCCGGATAATTCAATATCCGGATATCCGGATTAGAAACCCTAGTTGTTATCTCTTGTAGTAAAATGTACTATTTTCTACGATCGTATATTAAAAGTTGTTGTTGTTAATCTCTAGTGAAATTGGGTTGTTTTTCATCTAGTCTAAAATTGTCTTTGTAAAATATCAAATTGTAGTTGCTATGGTATTTTCATGTAGTTTTACAGAGTTTTAAGACCAAGCAACCATGAAATAATAGAATATGAATTTTGACTGGTATGTTGTAGATTTCTAATTTAGTAATTTAAAATAAATATCGTTTATACATTTACTATCGTAGAGAATAGTGGATTTTACTACAAGAGATGAAAACGGTGCTTTTTTGTGACTGAAAATTTGTTCACGAGACGCATTAGAGTGAAGTGGGACAATTTCACGAACGTAAAATGTGTTCATCCAGCTTAAGATATGCAATTCTTTCTATGAAAGTATATATATAATTAATATTTATTATAAATTATAAAATTAGAAATCGACAATATAGCAGTCAAAATTCATTTTCTATTTTTTCATGGTTGTTTTGTTTTAAAAACTTAACGTAAAATTATATGAAAATACCATATCGACTACAATTTGTTATTTAGTAAAAATAATTTTTTTACTACTAACTTGAGAAATTGTCATTATTTACTCGAATGCCCAATGAGAAGTAATTTTTCTCAAGCTAGGTCAATAATAATAACAAAACATTACCTAGGTTAATAATGACAAATTTTCCTTCATTTTTAATTGAAATGAACAAACAAATAATAATTGCATTCCTTTCTTTCGTTTTATTTGTATGAAACTAAACTTCCAGGCTACTTGATATTTTAAGATATTGTAACGACTCTTCGTTGGTTTTTTTCAATTATTGAGCAAATACGACAGTAAAAAGACAGATCTTTAGTTAACAGAATCCCAAACTTTATTTGTCATCAAATTACAGCAGCTTCCGTTTTTCCTTACAATAAATTCCAGGGTCTCCAATTTATGTACGATAAACTTCACCGCTTTTCCACAATTTGAATCAATAATATTCGGAATCGTAAAATCTGTATTTACTATTCCACTAAGTTCAAATTCTTTCACTATTAGTACCCAGGCTCAAGTACCACCGATTATTCCTTAAACTTGCGAATATTTATAAACACTTTTAATTGCAAAAGTAGAACTGACTATCTGATATTTTTGTTCGCTTATTTATATCGAAAAATAAATAAATCGAAACTTCTATAATCCACTAGAAATCAATACTACGTAGTCCGTACATCTTGAATAGGCCACACCTGTTTTCATTCATACTTGCATTTGTATTAGCGAACTCAAATTTAATTTATGCAAAATGTATTTGTTAAAGGGGAGTTAACTTTTGATTCATCTTTGCCATAGAATGCAGAAAACATTTAGGCGGAACGTATTGGTTATTTATGATTAAATTAAATTAACCCATTCTGGACGAAGTTTATTACACTGCCCTCCATTTAGTTTTGTTCGCCCCGAACAATATCAGCTATCGCATTGCAGATGTATCACTTTCATCTTGGTACGAGGTCCCTTTTGTATGCGGTAGATAGCATCATTAATTCGTTTGATTATTTTATATGGGCCTTCCCAATCTGGCTGCAGCTTGGGTGATCTTCCCTTAGTTCTTCTGGGGTTGTATAGCCATACCAATTCTCCTTCTTGAAAACCGCAACTATTTGCATTTATGTCGTACCTGGTTTTCATTTTGTCACTGGCAATCTTAATGTGGACTCGAACCTGATGATGGATTTTATTCATCTTCTCCCTTAGTTGTCCCACATAATCTGTTTTCGTGGATACCAGACCTCCAGGGATGCCAAACTCGATGTCACTAGGAAGATGTAGTTCTCTTCCGAACATGATATTCGCTGGCGTTTCACTTGTCGTATCGTGCACTGCGCTACGATAGGCCATCAAGAATAACGGAAGATCCTTGTCCCAATTTCTTTGGTTGGCTTCTACTATCTTTGACAAATGTTCTTCCATGGTTCGGTTGAATCGTTCTACCATGCCATCCGACTGCGGGTTCATAGGTGTAGTTCGTGTTTTTCTAATGTCGAGTGTTCTGCACAGCTCTTCCATCAATTGAGATTCGAAATTCATTCCCTGGTCGGTATGCAACTCGAGCGGTGTTCCATATCTGCAGACCCATTCATTGACTAATGTTTCAGCGACCGTAACTGCTTCCTGGTTCGGTATCGCATACGCTTCCGGCCATTTTGTAAAGTAATCAATGACCACCATGATGTATTTGTTACCTTTTGTCGTTTCCGGAAATGGCCCCGCGATGTCTATAGCAATTCTCTCCATTGGGGCTCCCACATTGTACTGCTGCATCTCTCCTCGAGTTCTAGTTTTTGGTCCTTTGCTCGCCGCACAAGTATCACATCGCCGACACCATTGCTCTACGTCGGTTCGATACCTTACCCAATAAAACCTCTCCCTTACTTTAGCCAGGGTTTTATTGACTCCCAGGTGTCCTCCAGAAATACTTCCATGCAGCTTTCCCAGTACCTCTTCTACTCGACTTGATGGCAACACCAGCTGTTCCAACACTTTCTTTCCATCAGCGGACTCCCATTTTATTTTTAGTATCCCGTTATCCATCAATAGTGAGTCCCATTGCGCCCAGTAGCATTTCACCTCCGTACTTAAAGGTGCTACCTCTTTCCACTCCGGTCGCCTTCCTTCGGTTTTCCATTTCAATATTGGAGCCATTGCTGGATCCTTTAGCTGCTCTCTTTTAAATGCCTCGGTACACCAATCGTCAGGAGTTTGGAACTTAATTTGATTCACTTTCATTGCCTCCTTTCCCTCAGTCCTGCTATATGATTTGCGCTCCTCAACACAGGGTCTTCTTGAAAGATCTTCAGCGTTACAATGTATCCTTCTCTTCCGGTGTTCAACGTGGCAATCTTCTTCCTTTTTGACATTTGCCTCCTTTCTCGCAGTCCTGCTATATGACTTGCGCTCCTCAACACAGGATCTTCTTGAAAGTTCTTCAGCGTTACAATGTATCCTTCTCTTCCGGTGTTCGACGCGGCAATCTCCTTCCTTTTTGACATCCACTTGCTTGTTTGAAAGATTCATCATCTGGACTGGAACTACTCCTTCTTTTGCTGCTACTAGTGTTTTGCATTCCTGTCTAATGTGCCCTAACTGTCCACAATTCCAGCATCTTACTCTGCTGGATCTTCTTCGTTGATTTTGTTCAGGCTTATCTTACAAACTTTTGACACGCATGATCACTTTCTCAAGCGCTGCTTTTAGTGGCTCTTCAGCAACCTCCATCTTACGTACTCTACCTGAGTCAAACGCTCTTTTTCCAGCTTCCATTTGCAGGGCCAATGCTAAGACTTCCGCAGGTAATTTCTTCCCGCTTAGATACAGCTGATTTCTCATTTGCACATCTCGAAGAGCATTGATAAATGTATCAGCTGCCAGCTCGTCTCGATGTTCAGCGTTATAGTTCGGATATGACAGATTAACCAGTCTCACAATGTCAGCCTCTAATTCTTGCAAAGTTTCGCTGACTCCTTGTTTTCGTGTTCTGAGCTGCATGCGATGGAGAGCTTGTATATGACTTTCCCCATATCTTACTTCTAAGGCCTCCATTATATTGCTGAATCACGCTCTGTCGCTGATAGTGTCTGCAAAATCTCAGCAGCAGGTCCCTGCAATGCCAATATAAGCGCATTTGCTTTTTGCTGGTGATCAACCCCAGTTGTTGCTATCTCAAATTGCACCTTAAATATCTGATACGATGTAGATCCATCAAATGTGGGTGTTTTCACTCTAGCTGGAGCTGAAGTAGTTGATGGATTGATCACGTTACCTAACTTCAATTGTGCTATTTCTTGGCGGAATTCACTTGAAAGTTTGCGTAATTTCTCTTCATGTTCTTCGGTAACTTTCCGCAGCTCCTTTTCCATGTTGTTGATTTTAACCTTCGCACTGGATATACGTGACTCGATTACTTCACGTAGTTTTTGTTGATCTAATTTTTGTTCCGCTGCCAGTTTCTCTTGTCGGGCCATCAGATTGTTTCCTTGTTTGGCAATCATATCAGCAAACTGTTGTTGTTGGTTGTTTCCTTGTTTGGCCATCATATCAGCAAATTGTTGTCGTTGGTTGTTTCCTTGTTTGGCCATCATATCAGTAAGTTGTTGTTGTTGCTGTGCCATCATTTCTTTCAACAACACCATCATCGGATCAATTGCTGGGGCATTCTGAACTGGAGCTTCCTCCGGCTCTATTTCTATGACCTCTGTGTTTTCACCGGCTTCTTCTAAAACTTTACGCAGCCGGAATGCAAGTTCTGCCTTCGTTCCATGGGTTGGAGCATTCCTTTTCCTCAACTCATCCTTCAGCTGGGTCTGGCTGAGATCACTAATATTTACTGTCTTGACCATTGTTTCAATAATCCCACTTCTGACACCACTGTAACGACTCTTCGTTGGTTCTTTTCGATTATTGAGCAAATACGACAGTAAAAAGACAGATCTTTAGTTAACAGAATCTCAAACTTTATTTGTCATCAAATTACAGCAGCTTCCGTTTTTCCTTACAATAAATTCCAGGGTCTCCAATTTATGTACGATAAACTTCACCGCTTTTCCACAATTTGAATCAATAATATTCGGAATCGTAAAATCTGTATTTACTATTCCACTAAGTTCAAATTCTTTCACTATTAGTACCCAGGCTCAAGTACCACCGATTATTCCTTAAACTTGCGAATATTTATAAACACTTTTAATTGCAAAAGTAGAACTAACTATCTGATATTTTTGTTCGCTTATTTATATCGAAAAATAAATAAATCGAAACTTCTATAATCCACTAGAAATCAATACTACGTAGTCCGTACATCTTGAATAGGCCACACCTGTTTTCATTCATACTTGCATTTGTATTAGCGAACTCAAATTTAATTTATGCAAAATGTATTTGTTAAAGGGGAGTTAACTTTTGATTCATCTTTGCCATAGAATGTAGAAAACATTTAGGCGGAACGTATTGGTTATTTATGATTAAATTAAATTAACCCATTCTGGACGAAGTTTATTACACTGCCCTCCATTTAGTTTTGTTCGTCCCGAACAATATCAGCTATCGCATTGCAGATGTATCACTTTCATCTTGGTACGAGGTCCCTTTTGTATGCGGTAGATAGCATCATTAATTCGTTTGATTATTTTATATGGGCCTTCCCAATCTGGCTGCAGCTTGGGTGATCTTCCCTTAGTTCTTCTGGGGTTGTATAGCCATACCAATTCTCCTTCTTGAAAACCGCCACTATTTGCATTTATGTCGTACCTGGTTTTCATTTTGTCACTGGCAATCTTAATGTGGACTCGAACCTGATGATGGATTTTATTCATCTTCTCCCTTAGTTGTCCCACATAATCTGTTTTCGTGGATACCAGACCTCCAGGGATGCCAAACTCGATGTCACTAGGAAGATGTAGTTCTCTTCCGAACATGATATTCGCTGGCGTTTCACTTGTCGTATCGTGCACTGCGCTACGATAGGCCATCAAGAATAACGGAAGATCCTTGTCCCAATTTCTTTGGTTGGCTTCTACTATCTTTGACAAATGTTCTTCCATGGTTCGGTTGAATCGTTCTACCATGCCATCCGACTGCGGGTTCATAGGTGTAGTTCGTGTTTTTCTAATGTCGAGTGTTCTGCACAGCTCTTCCATCAATTGAGATTCGAAATTCATTCCCTGGTCGGTATGCAACTCGAGCGGTGTTCCATATCTGCAGACCCATTCATTGACTAATGTTTCAGCGACCGTAACTGCTTCCTGGTTCGGTATCGCATACGCTTCCGGCCATTTTGTAAAGTAATCAATGACCACCATGATGTATTTGTTACCTTTTGTCGTTTCCGGAAATGGCCCCGCGATGTCTATAGCAATTCTCTCCATTGGGGCTCCCACATTGTACTGCTGCATCTCTCCTCGGGTTCTGGTTTTTGGTCCTTTGCTCGCCGCACAAGTATCACATGGCCGACACCATTGCTCTACGTCGGTTCGATACCTTACCCAATAAAACCTCTCCCTTACTTTAGCCAGGGTTTTATTGACTCCCAGGTGTCCTCCAGAAATACTTCCATGCAGCTTTCCCAGTACCTCTTCTACTCGACTTGATGGCAACACCAGCTGTTCCAACACTTTCTTTCCATCAGCGGACTCCCATTTTATTTTTAGTATCCCGTTATCCATCAATAGTGAGTCCCATTGCGCCCAGTAGCATTTCACCTCCGTACTTAAAGGTGCTACCTCTTTCCACTCCGGTCGCCTTCCTTCGGTTTTCCATTTCAATATTGGAGCCATTGCTGGATCCTTTAGCTGCTCTCTTTTAAATGCCTCGGTACACCAATCGTCAGGAGTTTGGAACTTAATTTGATTCACTTTCATTGCCTCCTTTCCCTCAGTCCTGATATATGATTTGCGCTCCTCAACACAGGGTCTTCTTGAAAGATCTTCAGCGTTACAATGTATCCTTCTCTTCCGGTGTTCAACGTGGCAATCTTCTTCCTTTTTGACATTTGCCTCCTTTCTCTCAGTCCTGCTATATGACTTGCGCTCCTCAACACAGGATCTTCTTGAAAGTTCTTCAGCGTTACAATGTATCCTTCTCTTCCGGTGTTCGACGCGGCAATCTCCTTCCTTTTTGACATCCACTTGCTTGTTTGAAAGATTCATCATCTGGACTGGAACTACTCCTTCTTTTGCTGCTACTAGTGTTTTGCATTCCTGTCTAATGTGCCCTAACTGTCCACAATTCCAGCATCTTACTCTGCTGGATCTTCTTCGTTGATTTTGTTCAGGCTTATCTTACAAACTTTTGACACACATGATCACTTTCTCAAGCGCTGCTTTTAGTGGCTCTTCAGCAACCTCCATCTTACGTACTCTACCTGAGTCAAACGCTCTTTTTCCAGCTTCCATTTGCAGGGCCAATGCTAAGACTTCCGCAGGTAATTTCTTCCCGCTTAGATACAGCTGATTTCTCATTTGCACATCTCGAAGAGCATTGATAAATGTATCAGCTGCCAGCTCGTCTCGATGTTCAGCGTTATAGTTCGGATATGACAGATTAACCAGTCTCACAATGTCAGCCTCTAATTCTTGCAAAGTTTCGCTGACTCCTTGTTTTCGTGTTCTGAGCTGCATGCGATGGAGAGCTTGTATATGACTTTCCCCATATCTTACTTCTAAGGCCTCCATTATATTGCTGAATCACGCTCTGTCGCTGATAGTGTCTGCAAAATCTCAGCAGCAGGTCCTTGCAATGCCAATATAAGCGCATTTGCTTTTTGCTGGTGATCAACCCCAGTTGTTGCTATCTGAAATTGCACCTTAAATATCTGATACGATGTAGATCCATCAAATGTGGGTGTTTTCACTCTAGCTGGAGCTGAAGTAGTTGATGGATTGATCACGTTACCTAACTTCAATTGTGCTATTTCTTGGCGGAATTCACTTGAAAGTTTGCGTAATTTCTCTTCATGTTCTTCGGTAACTTTCCGCAGCTCCTTTTCCATGTTGTTGATTTTAACCTTCGCACTGGATATACGTGACTCGATTACTTCACGTAGTTTTTGTTGATCTAATTTTTGTTCCGCTGCCAGTTTCTCTTGTCGGGCCATCAGATTGTTTCCTTGTTTGGCAATCATATCAGCAAACTGTTGTTGTTGGTTGTTTCCTTGTTTGGCCATCATATCAGCAAATTGTTGTCGTTGGTTGTTTCCTTGTTTGGCCATCATATCAGTAAGTTGTTGTTGTTGCTGTGCCATCATTTCTTTCAACAACACCATCATCGGATCAATTGCTGGGGCATTCTGAACTGGAGCTTCCTCCGGCTCTATTTCTATGACCTCTGTGTTTTCACCGGCTTCTTCTAAAACTTTACGCAGCCGGAATGCAAGTTCTGCCTTCGTTCCATGGGTTGGAGCATTCCTTTTCCTCAACTCATCCTTCAGCTGGGTCTGGCTGAGATCACTAATATTTACTGTCTTGACCATTGTTTCAATAATCCCACTTCTGACACCACTGTAACGACTCTTCGTTGGTTCTTTTCGATTATTGAGCAAATACGACAGTAAAAAGACAGATCTTTAGTTAACAGAATCTCAAACTTTATTTGTCATCAAATTACAGCAGCTTCCGTTTTTCCTCACAATAAATTCCAGGGTCTCCAATTTATGTACGATAAACTTCACCGCTTTTCCACAATTTGAATCAATAATATTCGGAATCGTTAAATCTGTATTTACTATTCCACTAAGTTCAAATTCTTTCACTATTAGTACCCAGGCTCAAGTACCACCGATTATTCCTTAAACTTGCGAATATTTATAAACACTTTTAATTGCAAAAGTAGAACTAACTATCTGATATTTTTGTTCGCTTATTTATATCGAAAAATAAATAAATCGAAACTTCTATAATCCACTAGAAATCAATACTACGTAGTCCGTACATCTTGAATAGGCCACACCTGTTTTCATTCATACTTGCATTTGTATTAGCGAACTCAAATTTAATTTATGCAAAATGTATTTGTTAAAGGGGAGTTAACTTTTGATTCATCTTTGCCATAGAATGTAGAAAACATTTAGGCGGAACGTATTGGTTATTTATGATTAAATTAAATTAACCCATTCTGGACGAATTTTATTACAATATTTAAAAAATGAAATGGAAAATGACTAATATCAAAATCTAATCAAAGCAAATATGATAATTAGTGGTAGTAGTTAAAAATAGGACATTATTTATTATATAACAAGGTTGAGAAGTAGGCTATTATTGACCGAGAAATTTTAGATCCTGAGGCGCGCAGCGCCGAGGGATATAATGTTCGAGGTCTATATTAGTCTTCTCAACCGAGGAATATATAGAATTGTTTTAACTACTAACACTAATTTTCATATTTGCTTTCATTATGTATTTATATTAGTCATTTTCCATTTCATTTTTTAAATATCTTAAAATATCAAGTAGCCTGGAAGTTTAGTTACATACAAATAAAACGAAACGAAACAAAGCAATGCAATTATTATTTGTTTGTGTTTTTTTGTTCATTTCAATCAAAAATGAAAGAAAATTTGTCATTATTAACCAGTGGCGTCATTTCACCAAAATCTTAGGGGGGCGAGAATTTAAATGACATAAAAAGATTTTTTTCGTAAAACATAACATACTCGTTTTTATACACACATATATTTAAAAGCATTTAAATGCATCGACTTAGAAATAAAAATAAAATGCTTTTTAGCTACATTGGTTACTCTGCTAGTCTTCTGGTGTTGTTTCATCGAAGCGAATGCCACAAAGTTTTGCAAAATTCCTTCATTTGTTAAAAATAATATTAAATTTAGTATCATCTCTGCATTGTTTAAGCATCATGAAAGATTTAATTAAAGGGCTTGTGCTAGAAATTATTATATCGTTGCCTTGTAACTGTTCAGAGAGTGAATTTGTAAACGACAGCAGATCGTGCAGCATAGAAAAAAAGGATGGTTTTTCTATACGATTTTTTAGATCCCGGGCATCCCGGGATTTAAAATTTATGAGTCACATAGTCCCAGGATCCATAAAACACCACGGGATTGCAATCCTTACGTAACTCCTCTTATATCGAATCGTTTTTTTGTTTGTTTTCCTTTATTTGTCTCAGAGAGAAAGAGTTATGTCTACCCTAAACTGACCAGAGCCAAATCGTTAAAATGTGGGACAAAATGCAATCATTCTTCCAAATACTAACTAATTAGAATTTCTATTGCGAGAAAGTGGAACGGTGAAAACGTGCTAGCTAGATTGTGCATAAATTTACTATTTAATGCTTTCCTTTACTATTTGTTTACTATTTAATTCTTCAAAAAATTCTTTTATTTTAATTGGACATTCAACCGTTAGGAAATGTGCTTGCAGTGGTTCGTACATTTTCAAAATTCTTTCTAGTGCTGGCATTACCGCCAGCCAGCGAGTTCCACTGTATCCAATAAGTTGGTTATGTTCGACATTACTTTTGCCGCAGAACTCCTTCAACGTCTCCAGTAAAGACAGTAAAATATCCAAATTTCTTTAACCCTGCCATTTAAATCAGCAGCATTTCTTATTGCATAATTTAGAATATGATCTGCGAATCCAATACCCAATACACTCTGGTTCAAATTCGAGTTTAGCTTGTTTTTAAATATTCACCCCTTGACGTGTTACCACTAAAATTGGTGTTCGTGTTATCAGCGCAATTGCAACTAACTTTTTGTTAATGTTAAATAACAACAAGAAAACAAAATAACAACAAAGCTTGTTCAAGCTACTAGAGCTGGCGGCTTATAGCAACGCTTTTTTATGTTTATCTGTATCTATATGTCTTTTAATATCATAATGTCCACTGTTAATTTGCAAATTCACTCCGACTGGTAATACACTAAACTTTTGCGTCGTTATATTTTGATTTTTTTTATAAAAGGATAGTCCAATCCAATATCGTATAAGAATTTACGTAAACGTTTTCTATCCGTCTTGATTTGCAGGAGAACTTTTTAAATATAATTTTAAAAATTAGTATAAATTTACCTTTTATAGTTAAAAAAATTCTATATATATACCTCGGTTGAGAAGACTAATATAGACCTCGAACATTATATCCCTCAGGATCTAAAAGTTCTCGGTCAATAATAGCAAGTCAATAATACTAGGTCAATAATACTTCTCAACCTTGTTATATAATGTACTATTTTCCACTAGAAGAAAAAAAAACCTATTTTCACAGGGGATTAAGCCTAAATGAATATAGACATTTCTCCTGTAATCAATGAAAAAATATCTTTTATATATTTAATGTTCGTGAAATTGTTTAATGTTCGTGAAATCGTCCCACTCGATGCTAACTTATCTCGTGATTAAATTTCCACACACGAAAAAGCAGTGTTTTTATCTCTTATAGCAAAATATACTATTTTATACTAACAGTTTATAAAGGAACATGTAACGATCGGCTTACCAAGCGTAAAATAGTAGTGTTTGGCTTTAAAGCGTAATAGTTATCTACATCTATACCAACTACAATTTGTTATTTAGTGAAAATGATTTTACAATAGTGAAAAAACTCATTTTCACCGGCGATTAATCCTGCATGAAAATAATTTTTTTGCACGATCAAGCGATTTTGCATGTTTACTGATTCGTAAATAAACATAGTAAGTTTCGTTTACAAATCACCGATCATGCAGGCGGTAAGTAATTATTTACCGGTAAAGGTGACCCACGGTGTGAATAAAAAGACTTTTTATTTAAATAATTATGTAGCGCAAATTATTAGCTTCAACTTTAGATAATATTCTTTTAAAAATATTGCAATTAAAAGATTTAAAAGCAATTTATTTTGAAAAAATATTCTATGAAAGTTAGTTTTGCAACAAAAAAAAACCTAGCTAGAGCCTAAAGAGTCGATTGATCTAAGGCGTTATAACTGCCGTTTGAATCATAATGTTTATAAAATTTATAAATATTGAATATTTAAACCTTTTTTTTTATCATTTTTATCCAGATAACAACCTTGGCATTTAGGGTTCCTGAAAAATCAGCTGTTTTAAAAATTTACTAAACTTTGTTGTCCTCGATAAAGATGAAAATGACCAAGGTAAAAAATGAAAACTTTTTTGCACGTAGATACAACATAAATCTATCCTAAAATTAAAATAAATAATTGTTTAAGTTCAGAGGTTGAGACCCTGGGGCTGTTAAAACGAAAACAAACGCAAACTTCCATGCTTTCATCATTTTTATTATGTTTAAACTAATACTAGGTTTTAGACAAACCTTTCAACTATAACCTCAGAGATTTTCAGCCTTCTAACCTAAGAAGTTTCAATGCAATCAGCATTATACTAATGTAATGCAAGCCACTCTCACGCCTACAATCACAACAAATCACAAAAAATATCCCATAGAAACATTAAATAAAATATAGAGGGGCTGAAATCTCACAGCTCTGAGATATAAAGACTTCGATCTGGGTCTTGATTTTGATATAGTTTTCGGCAAAAAACTTTTAATGAGGACATGGTTTTTAGTTTTGTGCAGCGATGTATATCAAACACCACTCTTTGTCAAAGTACAAGTATTTTTTATCTCTGTTTTTATTTATTACAAAACTAACACGAAACATCTATAGGTTGCCGGAAAATTGTAATAAAAATTCCAAAAATATTGTTAAATTAAATAAAATCAAACTTTTTTCAAAATTCCAATAATATTCCAAAAATTCTTAACAATTTAAACTTTTCCAAAATTCTGAAAATATTGCAAAAATTATTACAAATCAAAAATTCAAACTTTTTTCAAAATTCCAAAAATTATAATAGAATCAAAAATTTAAAATTTTTCAAAATTCTAAAAATATTCCAAAAATTCTTACAAAATCAAAAAAATGAAACTTTTTTCAAAATTCTATGCATATGTATAAAATTCAAAAATTCTATTTCTTTCAAAATTCTAAAAATATTGCAAAAATTATAACAAAATCAAAAATTGAAACTTTTTTCAAAATTCCAAAAATATTCCAAAAATCAGAATAAAATCAAATATTTAAACTTTTTCTAAATTCCAATAATATTCCAAAAATTCTTAAAAATTCAAACTTTTTCCAAAATCCTAAAAATATTGCAAAAATTATTACAAAATCAAAAATTAAAAATTTTTTCAAAATTCCAAAAATTATAATAAAATCAAAAATTAAAAATTTTTCAAAATTCTAAATATATTCAAAAAATTCTTACAAAACCAAAAATTAAAACTTTTTCCGAAATTCTAAAAATATTGCAAAAATTATTACAAAATCAAAAATTGAAATTTTTTTAAAATTCCAAAACTTATAATAAAATCAAAAATTTAAAATTTTTCAAAATTCTAAAAATATTCCAAAAATTCTTACAAAATAAAAAATTAAAACTTTTGCCCAAATTCTAAAAATATTGCAAAAATTATTACAAAATCAAAAATACAAACTTTTTCAAAATTCCAAAAATATTTCAAAAACTATAACGAATTCAAAAATTTCCATGTCTAATTTCATTTTAAATTACATTTACGTCGTAAAAACAGCTACATTTTTTTTTCCAAAAAATTGGCTAAAAAAATGAATGAAATCATTTTTTGACACACTTGACATTATTTTTTGCCAAACTTATAATGCCATAATTCTCTATAATAATAATAAAATATCATGTCATACAAACTATTAATTTTACAATCGCATCATCATTATTCACTGCATTCTCTCCATTCACTCTCAATTCAACATTGGCAGAAGCATATTCTTTATATACATACTTGTAAACATATTTCACACTTTTAACAGCCGTACATTTTTTCCACGTTAATATGACAATTGAATTTTGCAAGAAGGTAAGGATTATATGAACAACATATCTATTATCAAGAGATGCACCACGTACATCAACACTCATACCATTATCACGTCGACGATACAAAGGATAACCATTGACAGATTCTTTAGTATTTTCAGAAAAAGGTTTTGGAAAATTCTTATTACATTTACTATCTCTCATACAAACAGAATTGGGATTTAGAGCACCACATGGTCCATGCATCATATGACGTTTCACATATTCATGTAATTTAGGAAAAAGAATGGGATCAGGGATTTCAGTACATACAAATTTATTAATCATTTATTTCATTTCCATCAATTCTATCTTCATCTGACAAATTTAACAAAATATGAGCGAGCATGCAATGCAAATAAAAAAAACGAAAAATCTCAACGGCCATTTCAAAAATATAAATTTAATTCGTCTATAACTTTTTTATTTATGATCCGATTTGTGTGAAAAATCTTTAAAATCTAAGTTACACTAATATCAGTTTGCAGTGAAAATTTGAAATGAATCCATCCGCGAATTAAAAAGCCTTAAGTTTCACAAAATTTTCGTTAGCGTATTAATATGTAAGATTTCAATAAATTTTGTTTACGTAAAACCTGCTAAGTTCTATATTAAAAATTGAATTTGATTAGAAATAGTACGTTATATAACAAGGTTGAGAAGTAAGCTCGTATTGACCGAGAACTTTTAGATCCTAAGGCGCGTAGCGCCGAGGGATATAATGTTCGAGGTCTATATTAGTCTTCTCAACCGAGGTATATATATAATTTTTTTAACTACTAATACTAATTATCATATTTGCTTTGATTAGATTTTGATATTAGTCATTTTCCATTTCATTTTTTAAATATCTTAAAATATCAAGTAGCCTGGAAGATTAGTACAAATAAAACGAAACAAAGGAATGCAAAACGAAAATCATACAAATAAAACGAAACAAAGGAATGCAATTATTATATTTTGTTTGTGTTTTTTTGTTCATTTCAATTAAAAATAAAAGAAAATTTGTTATTATCAGCCTAGGTAATTTTTTGTTATTATTATTGACCTAAGTTGAGAAAAATTACTTCTCATTGGGGCATTCGACTGAATAATGACGATTTCTCAAGCAAGTTAGTAGTGAAAAAAACCTGTTAAGTCACAAAACTGGTTATAAAAAAATAAATACTGAATTAAATAACCTTTCTTTTATTTATATTGTAAGGAATACAAATAAATGTTCAGAAATGTAAAAGCTTTTTAAAAAAATATATTCAATTTTTTTAAAAAATGTTTTTTGTCTCTCCTGATAATTTACATTGTTGGTAGTTAGCAGGTTTACACTATAAGCCGACGAAATATCTATCAATTTAGGAAAGCTTTTGTAAATGTGTAATCACTATACATATCTACCAAAGAAAGTATACCTTAATTCAAACAATGCTAATAAACAATAATGACTCTGTTTTGTTTTAATTTTTTTTTAAATTTTTGCGAAAAAAAATAAAACTCAATAAAAGAAACAAAAGAAATTACTTCGGTCTGAAAGACCTAAGTATTACATTCATGAGCTCAAAGTGAAATTCTTACCCCCACTTTTTTTGGCATTTCTCGACGTTTTACGACCTACTGATTCTAAAAAAAGTCCAAGCGGCACGTATATCCGCTAGAAATAGGTAGATTTCGAGATCAGACAGTTTTGTGTGCCAGTAGAATCTGATGTATCAGATTAGTTTAAACAAAACAAACTAATTTCAAACAGATATCGAACAAATTTAAAACGAAAATTAGCTACCTACAAGCAAAATTATATGTATCCAATTTTGCAACAAACAAATATCAAATCTACCACAGAACATGTGTGTGATAATTTATGACACAAACCTACTCTATATCATATGTCGTGCAATTACTGCAAAATATCAAAATAGTTTATTTCTAAGAAAAAAAAATTGATTTCTTCTATTCAAATCTTTTATTTTTTGACTGTTATAAGGTTGACATTGACTGTTATAAGGTTTTTGGAAATTGTAATTGGGGATTGTTGCAAACTTTTTTGTTGAAGCCAACAAGTCAAAAACCTCTAACTGCAGAGGTTTATATTTATAAGAAACGGATTAAAATGTTTCCACAGATTCTAAATTTATGAAGATTTTAAAAATATTAGTATCCAAACGGCCGTTATAACGGATTAAAAAAACCACTTTTTTTTCTAGTATAAAGCCTATAGTTCCTTAACCATGTGTCAGATTTTTTTGATTTACGAACTCGTCCAAGATATTATTAAAACACACGTTTTTAAGGAAAGTTTTTTGATCTGGCTCCACAAATGCAACCGTGAGAGCGCCGGTTGATTCAAACGCATTTTGTGTTTTACAAGCTTTTTTGTTGGAGCCGTTCACTCAGAAACCTCCAACTGCAGAGGTCTTTTTTTTGAAAGAAACTGATTAAAAAGGTTTCAAAGATTCTAAATTTATGAAGTTTTTAAAAGTATTAGAATCCAAACGGCCGTTATAACGGATCTAAAAAACAGAGTTTTTTTCTAGTATAAAGTCTCTAGTTTCTTAACCATGTGTTGGATTGGGCTGATTTACGAACTTGTCCAACATATTAACAAAACGCACATTTTTAGAAAAGGTTTTTTGATCTGGCCTTATAAATGCGACCGTGAGAGTGCCGGTTGTTTCAAAAAAAAATTTTTTTTTGCAAACTTTTTTGTTGGAGCCGCTCATTCAGGAACCTTTAACTGCAGAGGTCTAGATTTAAAACAAATTGATAAAAAAGATTCCAAAGATTCTAAATTTGTTAAATTTTTTGAAATATTAGTATCCAAACGGCCGTTATAACGGTTTTAAAAAATCAATTTTTTTCAGAAAAAAGCCTCTAGTTTCTTAACCACGTGTCGAATTTTGCTGATTCACGAACTTGTCCAAGATATTATTAAAACACACAAGTACAGAAAATTTTTTTGATCTACCTCAACAAATGCGACCGTGAGAATGCCGGTCGTTTTCGTTATATCTCATATCGTTTATATACATATATATATATATATATATATATAAATTTTTTTTTTTTTTGTTTTTTTGTCTCCGCTTATCATATATAGTCGTTTGGCACAAAAAATTTTCCGAAATTCCGAGATGAAGCCCATTGCAATAGGTAGATTTTTATATGAAATCTACCTAAAAGCAGAAAAAAAAATGTGTGTCTGTCTGTCGGCCGTCCGGCCGTCACAACCGACGAAATCTAGAAAACCGGGACGGATTTCAAAATTTTTTTTTCTCTAAAAATAGGTTTTCTCAATGGAAAGAGCCGAAAGGACGATGTGTTTGATAACTGTACCGGAAGTGTGTCAAAAAAATCGTCAAGTGTGTCAAAACAAGGAAATTTGCATACTTTGTGGTTCGTTCAAACGTTCATTCACGTTCAAAAAACGTTCATTTTAAGTGATTACGAGCAGGAACATTGAATTTGGAGAAATCTTGATGGTCGGGATTGGTATGTGAGACCAAAATCTAGATTATTGCATTATAATTTCGTCAAAAAAATGTTGTCAAAAGAAAGATTTTTATTTATTTTTTTACCTAATTTTTTGGAAAAAACTAAAATTAATTGTTTGTTTGAAATGAAGTTTTATTATTATTTTTGAGGATTATGGCATTATAAGTTTGTCAAAAAGATGTTGTCAAGTGTGTCAAAAGATTTTTATTTATTTTTTTATCCAATTTTTTGGAAAAAAATAAAATTGTTTGTTTGAAATGAAATTTTATTATCATTATTGAGAATTATGGCATTATAAGTTTGACAAAAAATGTTGTCAAGTGTGTCAACAGAAAGGTTTTTATTTATTTTTTACCCAATTTTTTTAGAAAAAATAAAATTAATAGTTTGTATGACATGATATTTTATTATTATTATAGAGAATTATGGCATTATAAGTTTGGCAAAAAATAATGTCAAGTGTGTCAAAAAATGATTTCATTCATTTTTTTAGCCAATTTTTTGGAAAAAAAAATGTAGCTGTTTTTACGACGTAAATGTAATTTAAAATGAAATTAGACATGGAAATTTTTGAATTCGTTATAGTTTTTGAAATATTTTTGGAATTTTGAAAAAGTTCCAAAAATATTTCAAAAACTATAACGAATTCAAAAATTTCCATGTCTAATTTCATTTTAAATTACATTTACGTCGTAAAAACAGCTACATTTTTTTTTCCAAAAAATTGGCTAAAAAAATGAATGAAATCATTTTTTGACACACTTGACATTATTTTTTGCCAAACTTATAATGCCATAATTCTCTATAATAATAATAAAATATCATGTCATACAAACTATTAATTTTATTTTTTCTAAAAAAATTGGGTAAAAAATAAATAAAAACCTTTCTGTTGACACACTTGACAACATTTTTTGTCAAACTTATAATGCCATAATTCTCAATAATGATAATAAAATTTCATTTCAAACAAACAATTTTATTTTTTTCCAAAAAATTGGATAAAAAAATAAATAAAAATCTTTTGACACACTTGACAACATCTTTTTGACAAACTTATAATGCCATAATCCTCAAAAATAATAATAAAACTTCATTTCAAACAAACAATTAATTTTAGTTTTTTCCAAAAAATTAGGTAAAAAAATAAATAAAAATCTTTCTTTTGACAACATTTTTTTGACGAAATTATAATGCAATAATCTAGATTTTGGTCTCACATACCAATCCCGACCATCAAGATTTCTCCAAATTCAATGTTCCTGCTCGTAATCACTTAAAATGAACGTTTTTTGAACGTGAATGAACGTTTGAACGAACCACAAAGTATGCAAATTTCCTTGTTTTGACACACTTGACGATTTTTTTGACACACTTCCGGTACAGTTATCAAACACATCGTCCTTTCGGCTCTTTCCATTGAGAAAACCTATTTTTAGAGAAAAAAAAATTTTGAAATCCGTCCCGGTTTTCTAGATTTCGTCGGTTGTGACGGCCGGACGGCCGACAGACAGACACACATTTTTTTTTCTGCTTTTAGGTAGATTTCATATAAAAATCTACCTATTGCAATGGGCTTCATCTCGGAATTTCGGAAAATTTTTTGTGCCAAACGACTATATATGATAAGCGGAGACAAAAAAACAAAAAAAAAAAAATTTATATATATATATATATATATATATATATGTATATAAACGATATGAGATATAACGAAAACGACCGGCATTCTCACGGTCGCATTTGTTGAGGTAGATCAAAAAAATTTTCTGTACTTGTGTGTTTTAATAATATCTTGGACAAGTTCGTGAATCAGCAAAATTCGACACGTGGTTAAGAAACTAGAGGCTTTTTTCTGAAAAAAATTGATTTTTTAAAACCGTTATAACGGCCGTTTGGATACTAATATTTCAAAAAATTTAACAAATTTAGAATCTTTGGAATCTTTTTTATCAATTTGTTTTAAATCTAGACCTCTGCAGTTAAAGGTTCCTGAATGAGCGGCTCCAACAAAAAAGTTTGCAAAAAAAAATTTTTTTTTGAAACAACCGGCACTCTCACGGTCGCATTTATAAGGCCAGATCAAAAAACCTTTTCTAAAAATGTGCGTTTTGTTAATATGTTGGACAAGTTCGTAAATCAACCCAATCCAACACATGGTTAAGAAACTAGAGACTTTATACTAGAAAAAAACTCTGTTTTTTAGATCCGTTATAACGGCCGTTTGGATTCTAATACTTTTAAAAACTTCATAAATTTAGAATCTTTGAAACCTTTTTAATCAGTTTCTTTCAAAAAAAAGACCTCTGCAGTTGGAGGTTTCTGAGTGAACGGCTCCAACAAAAAAGCTTGTAAAACACAAAATGCGTTTGAATCAACCGGCGCTCTCACGGTTGCATTTGTGGAGCCAGATCAAAAAACTTTCCTTAAAAATGTGTGTTTTAATAATATCTTGGACGAGTTCGTAAATCAAAAAAATCTGACACATGGTTAAGGAACTATAGGCTTTATACTAGAAAAAAAAGTGGTTTTTTTAATCCGTTATAACGGCCGTTTGGATACTAATATTTTTAAAATCTTCATAAATTTAGAATCTGTGGAAACATTTTAATCCGTTTCTTATAAATATAAACCTCTGCAGTTAGAGGTTTTTGACTTGTTGGCTTCAACAAAAAAGTTTGCAACAATCCCCAATTACAATTTCCAAAAACCTTATAACAGTCAATGTCAACCTTATAACAGTCAAAAAATAAAAGATTTGAATAGAAGAAATCAATTTTTTTTTCTTAGAAATAAACTATTTTGATATTTTGCAGTAATTGCACGACATATGATATAGAGTAGGTTTGTGTCATAAATTATCACACACATGTTCTGTGGTAGATTTGATATTTGTTTGTTGCAAAATTGGATACATATAATTTTGCTTGTAGGTAGCTAATTTTCTTTTTAAATTTGTTCGATATCTGTTTGAAATTAGTTTGTTTTGTTTAAACTAATCTGATACATCAGATTCTACTGGCACACAAAACTGTCTGATCTCGAAATCTACCTATTTCTAGCGGATATACGTGCCGCTTGGACTTTTTTTAGAATCAGTAGGTCGTAAAACGTCGAGAAATGCCACAAAAAGTGGGGGTAAGAATTTCACTTTGAGCTCATGAATGTAATACTTAGGTCTTTCAGACCGAAGTAATTTCTTTTGTTTCTTTTATTGAGTTTTATTTTTTTTCGCAAAAATTTAAAAAAAAATTAAAACAAAACAGAGTCATTATTGTTTATTAGCATTGTTTGAATTAAGGTATACTTTCTTTGGTAGATATGTATAGTGATTACACATTTACAAAAGCTTTCCTAAATTGATAGATATTTCGTCGGCTTATAGTGTAAACCTGCTAACTACCAACAATGTAAATTATCAGGAGAGACAAAAAACATTTTTTAAAAAAATTGAATATATTTTTTTAAAAAGCTTTTACATTTCTGAACATTTATTTGTATTCCTTACAATATAAATAAAAGAAAGGTTATTTAATTCAGTATTTATTTTTTTATAACCAGTTTTGTGACTTAACAGGTTTTTTTCACTACTAACTTGCTTGAGAAATCGTCATTATTCAGTCGAATGCCCCAATGAGAAGTAATTTTTCTCAACTTAGGTCAATAATAATAACAAAAAATTACCTAGGCTGATAATAACAAATTTTCTTTTATTTTTAATTGAAATGAACAAAAAAACACAAACAAAATATAATAATTGCATTCCTTTGTTTCGTTTTATTTGTATGATTTTCGTTTTGCATTCCTTTGTTTCGTTTTATTTGTACTAATCTTCCAGGCTACTTGATATTTTAAGATATTTAAAAAATGAAATGGAAAATGACTAATATCAAAATCTAATCAAAGCAAATATGATAACTAGTATTAGTAGTTAAAAAAATTATATATATACCTCGGTTGAGAAGACTAATATAGACCTCGAACATTATATCCCTCGGCGCTACGCGCCTTAGGATCTAAAAGTTCTCGGTCAATACGAGCTTACTTCTCAACCTTGTTATATAACGTACTATTTCTAATCAAATTCAATTTTTAATATAGAACTTAGCAGGTTTTACGTAAACAAAATTTATTGAAATCTTACATATTAATACGCTAACGAAAATTTTGTGAAACTTAAGGCTTTTTAATTCGCGGATGGATTCATTTCAAATTTTCACTGCAAACTGATATTAGTGTAACTTAGATTTTAAAGATTTTTCACACAAATCGGATCATAAATAAAAAAGTTATAGACGAATTAAATTTATATTTTTGAAATGGCCGTTGAGATTTTTCGTTTTTTTTATTTGCATTGCATGCTCGCTCATATTTTGTTAAATTTGTCAGATGAAGATAGAATTGATGGAAATGAAATAAATGATTAATAAATTTGTATGTACTGAAATCCCTGATCCCATTCTTTTTCCTAAATTACATGAATATGTGAAACGTCATATGATGCATGGACCATGTGGTGCTCTAAATCCCAATTCTGTTTGTATGAGAGATAGTAAATGTAATAAGAATTTTCCAAAACCTTTTTCTGAAAATACTAAAGAATCTGTCAATGGTTATCCTTTGTATCGTCGACGTGATAATGGTATGAGTGTTGATGTACGTGGTGCATCTCTTGATAATAGATATGTTGTTCATATAATCCTTACCTTCTTGCAAAATTCAATTGTCATATTAACGTGGAAAAAATGTACGGCTGTTAAAAGTGTGAAATATGTTTACAAGTATGTATATAAAGAATATGCTTCTGCCAATGTTGAATTGAGAGTGAATGGAGAGAATGCAGTGAATAATGATGATGCGATTGTGGGAAATGAAATTCAAGATTTTTTGAATGGACTGTATTGGTTCGACTGAAGCTGCTTGCCGCATATTTGAATTTCCAATGCATTTTCAATCTCATACAATTATTCGACTTGATTGTCATCTGCCTAATAGACAAAATGTTTATATCAGGAATGGTAATGTGGCTGGTGCAGTCGCAAATGTATCAAGAACAAAATTGTTAGCATTTTTCCATTTGAATTCCATTGATAATTTAGCTAATGAGTTTTTGTATACAGAATTCTGTATACAAAAGATGGATGCATAGAATGTAATATGTTTGGCATGATCAAAGTAAATCGTGGAAAAGAAGATAACGTGGGGCTGATAAAGTTGTTGCTCGATTATATATGGTTTCTCCAAAAGATATAGAATTGTTTCATATGCGTTTACTTTTGTTGCGTGTTCGTGGTCCATAATCTTTTATTGATCTACGTATGTATGAAGGTGTTGAGTACCCTACTTTTGTTGCAGCATGTGAAACTCGGGGTATTGCAACAAATGATAACGAATGCGTGAATGTTTACTTGAAGCTTCAGAAATTTAATCACCAAAACAGTTTCGTCAATTATTTTTATTTATCTGTGGTTTGAATGTTCCTCCGAATGCTTTAGCTTTATGTATTGAATTTAGAAATAGTATGATTGAAAACTTTTTACGAAATTACGATGAAGATGTGTCAATTAATCGAGCCTTTATTGAAATTAGTGAAATTCTTCTTACACATAATACTTCATGTGGTGATCTTGGTATTCCGATTCCACAATATAACTTACAGATTGGCGATGTATAGGTCATTTTGATATTGAAGAAAAAGCAAATTTCAATGTGTTCTATTCAAGCTTTAAAATTAATTGATCGTTTGTTAAGAGATTTGACTACAAACGAAGAAAATAAAAATAAACCGTTTGCAGGTAAAACTCTTTTACTGACTTTCGCCAAGTTCTTCCAGTTATACCGCATGGCTCACGTTCTATTTTAATTGAAAATTATAAGAATTGGAGATCCCAACCAACGAAGATACTAGAACCATTAATCGACATATCTATGATTTACAGGAAAGAGCCAGTATATTGTTTTACCCTTGTATTGTCAAGCATTAGTTCATGAATGGTAAACAGGACTTGGCTATTTTTATTGGGCTATTGCCGGAACAAGCAATCAAAATTAGTAGAACAATGCCTGATCTTAAGGATGTTGTTACAAGAATCAAGAAATCAAATCGGTTGGTGTTACGGACTCTCATTGACATCTAAGAAATGTTCTTGGAAGAAAACCCTGATGTCCAAATCAGCTTCACAAAGTTCACCACGTTGCGACTGAGAGAATGTATTTTAACCGGATATACGGAAACACACAATTTCTGTATATGCATGATACACAAAAATGTACGTTTGATGTGTAAGCCACTACAAAGTTTAAATAAAAAATGAAAAAGAACTGCTTAATAGACTAAGTTGTTCTAATGATACAATGGATTGAGCAACAAATATATGAAATGATCGTAAAAATGTCGTGGAAGCTTACGTAGAAAATATTTTGGAATCTCTTGAATGTTTCGAAAAAAAAACATTATGACTATGAGCAATGGAAAAAAGGATGAATTTGTAGAAGGTTTAATTCAGAGTAGAAGATTTAATTTGTAGAAGATTCAAATCGGTCAATATATTAAAAATTCATAATTTCATAGCTATACATGTATTTAAAATGCAATATTTAAAAAAATCAATAATTTCAAAATCGACAAACAAATGTACGTTTTCAAAATAATAGCCCTTTATGATATTATGATACACAAAAATATAATAAGATAACAATACAAACACATACCTTTGTAGTTTTTTTAAGACTTAACCTTCATTTACACTATTATTACAGATATAAGTAATTATTTGCAGGAGCACACGTGCCGGTACCAAAAGCTCGGTACAAAATGACGGTTAACATGGATTTAGCAGTTTTGTTGTTTTGAACGTTTTGAAATCATGGATTTGACAGTTTTACTCATCATGCGTTTTTGACGGTTGAAAAATAAAACTGACAGTGAAATTTATTCTCGATTGTGTATCTTTTTTTACACTATTTGAATAGCATAAAAAACGTTATAACGATAAAAGTGGATTTACCAGGTTTACACTCTTAGCCGACGATTTGTATTATTTGATGTGTTAAAGTTTTTTGATAATTTTTGTTTATAAATTATGTGTGGTAGTATTGTAGTTGTGACGTAGCTAGAACGTTAATCCACCATAGGATTTAATATGTTATTAAGTGGTTTTAACCAAATTAAACAAAACTGTTCCGACATTGCATTGATAAAGTAGTTTCTGTTTATGTATTTAGTTTGGTTGGTTTGATAACTTTTTTGTATTATTCTGTTTCTATTTAAGTTTTTTATTTAAACTAATCTGACACATCCAATTCTATTTGTACACAAAGCTTTCTGGTCCCGAAATCTACCTATTTCTAGTGAATATACATGCCGCTTGGACTTTTTATTTTTCTTGCTGCGTTTTTCCTGGTTTAAAAAATTTAAAATATGGAGGAGCTGAAATCTCAAGCTCTGAGATATTTATGAGGACATTGTTTTTAGTTTTGAGCAGCGATGTATATCAAACATAACTTTTTGTTAAAGTGCATGTAATTTTTTATCTCTGTTTAGAAATTTATTACATAACTAACACGAAACATCTATACGTTGCCGGAAGATCATAATAGATCATAAATTAACATAATTTAGTGAAAAGATGATACAATCAGCAAACTACTCAAAAACCTCTCCATTTAGTGTTTCGAGAAAATATTACAAAATCTCAAATTCATATTTCTTTCAAAATTCCAAAAGTATCGTAAAAATTAAATAAAATCAAACTTTTTTCAAAATTCTAAAAATATTCCAAAAATTATTACAAAATCAAAGATTAAACTTTTTGCAAAAATTCTGAAAATATTGCAAAAATTATAACAAAATCAAATATTGAAACTTTTTTCCAAATTCCAAAAATTAAAATAAAATCAAATATTTAAACTTTTTCTTAATTCTAATAATATTCAAAAAATTCAAACTTTTTCCATAATTCTAAAAATATTGCAAAAATTATAACAATATGAAAAATTGAAACTTTTTTCAAAATTCTAAAAATTTATATATAAAATTCACATATTCATTTTTTTTTTTTCAAAATTCTAAAATTATTGCAAAACTTATAACAAAATCAAAAATTTAAATTTTTTCCATGATTCTAAGAATATTGCAAAAATTAAGTATTACCAAATCAAAAATACAAACTTTTTTCAAACTTCCAAAAAAAATTCAAAAACTATAACAAATTCAAAAATTTCCATGTCAAATTTACGTAAAAACAGCTAAATTTTTTTTCCAGAAAATTGGTTAAAAAATAAATGAAATCATTTTTTTAACATACTTGACAATATTTTTTTGACAAACTGATAATGCAATAAAATTCTCAATAGTAATAATATCATGTTCATTACATTTCATTTCATCCAAATAGCAAATATTATTATTTTCTACAAAAAGAAATGAAAATCATTCTTTTGACACACTTGACATTATATTTTGACAAACTTATAATGCCATAATTCTCTATAATAATAATAAAATTTCATGTCATACAAATAATTAATTTTATTTTTTTTCAAAAAATTGGGTAAAATAATAACTAAAAACCTTTCTTTTGACACACTTGACAACATTTTTTGACAAACTTATAATGCAATAATCTAGTTTTTAGTCTCACATACCAATCCCGACCATCAAGATTTCTTCAAATTCAATGTTTCTATTCTTAATCACTTAAAATGAAAGTTTTTTAAGCAAAAAATATGCAAATATCCTTGTTTTGACACACTTGACGATTTTTTTGACACACTTCCGGTATAGTTATCGAACACATCGTCCTCTCGGCTTTTCCCATTGAGCATACCTATTATTTAAATCCATCCAGCGGTTTTTTAGATATCGTCGGTTGACGGACATACATTTTTTTTTTGCTTTTTTAGAATCAGTATAGGTCCTAAAACGTCCAGAAATGCCAAACAAAGTGAGGGTAAGAATTTCACTTTTGGCTCATGTATTCAATACTTTGGTTTTTTAGTAATAATGAAATCGATTTTTTTAAATCTATTCTATTCTTTTTCATATATTAATATCAGCTTTATTTGTATGTCTTTTCCATAATAATAGTATGTAGATGAAAAACATGTTCTAGACAGAGTTGTGAAAATTTGACCATTTTTGATTTTCCTGAAACTTGGCATATTAGTAGTATGGACAAAATACAAAATTCGACTTATTTTAAAATATTAATAAAGGGCATAGTTTGAGCACAGGGAGCACCCCAACATGCATGAAAAATGAAAATTCTGCCAATCCGATGTAACTTTGATATTAAATTGCTCAAGAACGGCTATACCGATTTCATCAAACTGTTTTTTGTTTGATAGATGATTAGTTAGCCCTTTGAAAAAAAATTAATTTATTGTTTTTATAATTAATGTTTAAATAAAAATATTAAAAAAACTTTTTTAAAGATGGCGCTAGGGTCAAAGATCAATTGGAATTTAATTAATTTTTTTTCTGAAAATAGTTCTATCCTGACTCTGAAATATATCAAGTTAATTCAGAGGAGTTAATTTTTCTTCTTGAGATATTTAATTTTAAAGATTTTTAGTACGACTGAAATTCGAATTTTTCTTCATTTTTTCAAACAACTTCCATTAACAAAAAATTTTAAAATCAATTTAAATGTTAACTTTTTTTTTAAATATAGCTCTAACCTTCCTTTAAAATATATCAAATTTACAAGGAGGCGTTAATTCGTGTTCTTGAGATATTTAATTTTAAAGATTTTTAGTCCGTCTTAAATTGTATTTGTTCATTATTTTTTCGAACAATTTATATCATCAAAAAATTTTAACTACTGAAGTTCTGAAATTCACTGAAAGTTTGATGAAATCGGTATAGCCGTTCTTGAGCAATATAATTGCAAAGTTACATCGGATTGGCAGAATTTTCATTTTTCATGCATGTTGGGGTGCCCCCTGTGCTCAAATTATGCACTTTAAAAAAATTTTAAAATAAGTCGTATTTTTTATTTTGTCCATACTACTTACATGTCAAGTTTCAGGAAAATCAAAAATGGTCAAGTTCAAATTTCGACTTTTTCACCTGCGTAGATCACGTTTTTCATCTGTATTATTGTATTGTTTTCTAACCTATAGCGGATAGCCTAATGAACTTAGCCTATTATCTAATGAAAATTATCCTATAAAAAATTATCATTATTCAATTGGAATGATTCCAATTGGTCAAATTGTTTTGAATTTATTAAAATTATTTTCAAATTATAATCACTATGGCTTTGATATGTTTTGTTTAAAAATCAAATTTTAAGTTAAATTCTCTTATTTCGTTTGGTTGAATTTGGTTGATTGTATGTGATGAGGTTTTTTTATCATCAGGGTTTTTTTAATCAGAAATTTGATTTATCAATTAAAACAATAAAGATTTATTGTTTTAATTGAAGAAAATGTTTTTATTTTATGTTTATTTTATTTAATACACAATTCTTTGTCAGAGAATAAAATAGTGTAATCAATTCGTGTG
Source organism: Diogma glabrata (assembly GCA_963693315.1). Lineage (NCBI taxonomy): Eukaryota > Metazoa > Arthropoda > Insecta > Diptera > Cylindrotomidae > Diogma > Diogma glabrata. The sequence goes on along the minus strand of OY856187.1, from coordinate 315,698,887 downwards.
TAATGAATTTTATTCTTTCGCAAATTTAAGACTTTCGCTCGTGCCTCTCTCAAATTTTAAACTTTTGCTTGTGAATAAACTAGTTCATTACACACTGATCGATTAAAATGCTATTATTTTATCCAAATACAATAGGATTAAATTATAAGCAAAACCTTTTATCGAAAATTTCAATTTAAATACAAAATGGAATCAAAATAAAAAGAGGAAATTGAATAATTTATTTACCCAAAATGTCTCTTTTTTTGTTGATGTGAGGCAAGTTGTCGATGACAATGAAACGCTCTGTCACAAACATTACATGTTAGTGATTCATCTGTAAATAAAAAGATAAAATAAATAATTTAGGTCATAATAATATAATTAAATAACGACAGAGTTTTTGAGGAAATATGAGGTTCAATAATGGTTGGGTGGTATTGGTGCAATTTTTAATAGCTTCAACAGAAAACAATAACATATTTTAAAAATAATCTATAGCATTTATTTTTGGATTTGTTCATCTCAGTCATATCAGTTTAGGAATTCTATTGACAGTGAAAATGCGGTATTGTTGACATAGCTTAAATAAAAAAATTCGGTATTGAATGATCTATTTTCGATCCAGGCTCAAATTTAATTTCGTATCAGATAAATTTCTCAAAAAAAGTTTCTGCGTTGGCACATCGTCTTTTAATTTAGAAGGAGTTGGCAAGTGTTTTCTAACAAATCAGTTACAAATAAAAATTTAGCGCATTAAGTCTCAACTTTTGAGTATATTAACACTACATGAGTGCACAGCTCCCATAAAACAAATTCTGTTATTTGAAATGTTTTATTATGTTTTCGAATAGGTACCAGGTGTCTAATAGGGTATCCAAAATACTTGAATTTGGAACTACTCCCGACAGTCGAGTATTTTATTTTTAAATACCTGGTATTTAATAATAAAATAGTCGACTATCTGGGTAGTTACGCTCAAACTTATAGCACGAATAGGTCCAGCACAGCTCAAAATTTATCATTTATAAATTATAAATCAAAATATTTTAGGTCAATTTAGTTTCAGTTTATTTGTTCTGAAAATTAGTTTACATCTCTAAAAATTTATTGAGGAAATTCATTTTGTTTAGTTATTACTTATTAGGTTGTTTTTCCTTTTTACAAGTAAATTCAGATAAAGATATTGCTGTTTCCATTTTAATATATTAAAATAATTGGTGAGGTATTTCTTCCTTTTGAGTTAGCAATGATCTTCCTAGGTAAAGTTTCCAGTAGAGTTTATACAGCTTGTATTGTTTCAATAATATTTATCACCTTTAGGGTTTTTGACTATATTTATTGAAACTGTTGCAAGAGTGTTAATTCCGTTTAGTAACGCCTTTAGAGAAGTGTTTTCTGCTAAAAGCGTTGGTGTCTATTTATCATTTGAGTGCATTATTTTAATAAGGTGTCATCAACCTTTTTCCTTTCAAACCATAAGTAAAATAATTACGTACCATTAAATAATTTTATTTCCAGTAGATACCACTATCTTCTCCATTGATGTCCAGTTTAGCATAGAACACGGGAGAACCTAAATCACTTATGCATTAAGATATACATTTTTGAATCATATATAAATACTTTGTTTAGTACACTCTATAATTTTAGAATACAATTTAAAATTCTCGGAATTTGTGCAGCTAATAATTTTACTGTACATTCTTATAATTGTTCGTTATTTGTTTTGTTTATATTTTTGGTGGTATATTCCTTATAAGACTTTAATTTAGAATGGCTATAAAATATTTAGATTGCGACGAGCTGTCAATTGAATACCAATTAAGAAATATTGAAGGTCCAATACCAAGAAAGATGTCCTTGCTAGCAGAAGCATTAGAAAAGGAGCACTAGGGAAGTCTAGAACCACCAAAATATCCTTACCGTCCAGCTGCTCGCTCGAAATCCAAAACGTGAATTAAAGTTATGTTCAGCAAAGTTGAAATAAATTCAAACTCAAATAGAAGTAAGTGGAGTAGAAGTATCTGGACTACGCTAATACATATAAAGTATCGGCTACAGAGAAGAAGCGTTTCAAAATCTGTATCAGGTACAACAGAATGGGTGATGTTATCATGTGATAAATTCATTGATTGTATAAGTGAGCTGAAAATAAACAAATCACAGTTCCAGAAGCTGAAAGCTCTTGGAGGGAAATTGTTATTCCTGATCTAGATGAAAATGATGATAGCCAAAACCTTTGGGATCGTGATGAAGAATGAAACATACCAGCCAATACAATTAGTTATATGTTGCACACTGAAGCTGGTCCTTCAAAATCCTTGAGTTGTGTACAGAATGAACCTAGCAAACCAAATAGTATTGTTAACATAAATGATAGCGCTTCAGAGAGTGGCCAAGATGATTGCAACTATCCATCAATGAGAAATCAGCTTAAATCGATCGCTAATACAGATATGACTAGGAAGGCGGCACGACAGAGAAACGACCATGGAAATCTTACAGATTCTAACGCAAATCAGGATAATATAAACGAGGTAGTGGAATTAGTATTAAAAAAATTGAGTTTCGCAGTATCATCTGAAACCAATAGAGATTTGTTGACAAATCAAGAGGTTAATACACACAGATGGCCAATCAACAGTAATGGCAAAGCATCAAGCATAGAAACTTCATTACCTAGGTATAACCCATCAATCTCACTACCACAACCACAACCTCATCATCAACTTTCCAGCTACGATGGAAGACCAAACCAAGATGATGGGTATATAGGACATGAAAATGTTTGCAATCCTAGAAGAGATCGACATACATAAATGGAACATTGGGAGGAGAATGAATCCGGAGGAGTATCAATAGAGCGGTTCTATTCTATTGGTTCAAACAACCTAAGATTAGAATCATTAGTTAATAATGTAAACGTTTTGATAAGAGATAAAGCTTTGTAATGGTATTGGATGTATCGAGAACGAAATCGTAATGTAAACTGGGCCCAGGTACGTGAAAGCTTGCTTCATCGCTTTCAAGACAGATGTACTGATAAGGACAATAGACAAACTCGGGAACGTCGAAAACAAAAATATAAGGAACCTTTCCTCGATACTTATCATGATATTTTATTTCTAACATTGCCGTTGCAATACCCTATGTCGGATCGAGATATTAAAAATTTGTTAATACGAAATATGCGAACTGGTCTGCAAGCTTAGTTTGCTGGACACACAGATATTTCAGATATTGTTACCTAAGTAAATCGTGCCGTTGCAGTGGAGGTTCCGGGAATGGCATATCAAACGAAACGCCAAGTCAGCGAGATTGAAGTGGGTCGGAATGAAAGTGGTTTAAGCTTCAATCAAGGAGATTTTTCTAAGTTGTCTACATCTTCTGGTTCTGTATGCGCTGTAGCTTGGAACAAAGAACTGAAACCAAACGCTAGTAATATTCCTTTCAGTGTACTAATGTGTTGGAACTGTAGATGTTTGGGTCATTATTATAAAAACTGCCCTAACCCTATCAGTCATCAGTTTTGCAATGGATGCGGCGAAAAGAATACTATTAAATGGAACTGCAAATTCTGTCGACAACATAGTAGATTTCAAATGGGTTCCAGGAACGCGGGAGCCCTGAAATCCCCATCCCCTTTAACGAAAATTTCCGAAATTACTATAGAGGAAGCAGCAACGAATACCGATCCAGAGTTAATTCGGATAATTAGTCGCAAAAAAGATCTAAAATATTAAATGGAATACAATTGACAGTAAACAATTCTTAATCATTTCGACCCCGCAGTAAGTTTTCACCCCTTAATCGTTCCATAAGATATTTTAAACCCCAAAAAGATATTAGAAAGGTTATTTCTGAATCACATTTATCAAGAAACGACGACTTATAAGACCATACGCTACAATTCTTATTAATGGTATTCCTTATAGAGGCTTGTGAAATAGCAGCGTGAGTATTTCTGTATTGGGTTATGGGATCTGTTTGGGTTAGTACCGTTAATCGTAAACGAGCTAGATAGTAAACATATACAACCAGATGTCATCAGAGATGAAAACATACAGTGTGTTTAGGGGACGGGGGTAGAGAGGGTAAACAAACCTTTTTTGACCTAAGCGAGTGAAGTATCATTTGAAAGAGCACCTAATTTAAAAATCATTGCAATTTTTTTAGAGTTTTGCGGTGCACAGTTTTTGAGTTATGGTCAAAAAAGTGCAAATTCAGACCGCCCCCCCTCCGTTTCGACACTGATTGATAGAATTTGTGAATTTGTAAAAATTCACACAATTAGGAAATTTGGTAAATTTTGTATGAAAACTATAGCAAAGTCTTAAATAATTATATTTCCGTATGTTTATGGGACGGGGGTAGAGAGGGTAAAAAAGAACCATTTTTGACCCAAGCGAGTGGGGTGCCATTTGAAAGAGCACCTAATTTAAAAATCATTGCATTTTTTTTTAGAATTTTGCGATGCACAGTTTTTGAGTTATAGTCAAAAAAATGCAAAATTCAGACCGTTCCCCGCTCTACGTTTCGACACTAATTGACAGAAAAGTTTGAAAAAATCACAGATTTAGGAAGTTTGGTAAATTTTGAATGAAAATTATAGCGAAATATCAAATAATTATAGTAGAATTTTTTTGCCAGCGAACACAAAATTTGTTTGTTATGCGCATATTGTTTGCACATGCGCATGCACATGCGCATATTGTTTGCACATTCAGTGTCTCGATTAAAATATTAAAAAAAACTATTGGGGTCCCATTGAAATGGACAAAAAAAAACGCATAAAATTTATAAATTACTATTGAAATTCAACCAATTATAATAGAAACCCAAAAACTAGTAGAAATATTAATGATTTTGTAGGAAATATAACAAAATTTTGATAATTAAAAATAATTATAATAAAAATAACGACGCCTATGGAAACAAATATCACAACAAACAAATGGTACGAACTAGAAGTAGAAATTTAACTAATATAATTGTTTTGAAAACAAATTTATCCCAAAATAAATAATACATCTCTGTTTTACTTTTTGTATCATCTTTTATCTCTTGCTGCGTCGTAGCTGTCAGAAATTCGCTGGCAAAAAAATTCTACTATATATATCTGTGTGTTTATGGGACGAGGGTGGAGAGGGTAAAAAAATCCTTTTTTGACCCAAGCAAGTGAGGTGTCATTTGAAAAAGCATCTAATTTAGAAATCATTGCAATTTTTTTTAGGATTTTGCAATGCACAGTTTTTGTGTTATTGTAAAAAAAATATTTTTAGTATGTAGCATCTCCACCCACCTAAATTTCGACATTTGATTGGCCGAAAAAATAATCACATTTAAACCATTTATAAGCTGGTGTAATTGAATCTTTCTTGAGTTACCATAAACAGCTATGGATAAGATTTAACTAGAGTAACATTTTTTGAGTCATTTTTGATCAATGTAGATTTAATTGTAGTTTACTATTGACACAATTACGATTAAACATTTATTTTGTTAGCGTTTTTTGGTCTTTTTTTATGGTTTATCTTTTATCTTTCTATGGTCTTTTTTTTATGGTTTGAGTTAATCACTTAGGTTATGTTGGTAATGATTTATGCACGTGTTAACGATAGGAAAGGAAAGTTGAAGGTTGGTAATTAAGGACTTGGGATAGGGCTGGAGCGAAAGTGTTGGTGTATTGCGGATTTAAAAGCTTGTATAAAGGATTTAAGGATTGTATAAAACGGGGAAAACAGTTTTTGGTAATCGATTCTACCAGTAAACGGAACGTGAAAGGAAAAAGTTATTATAGCTGAACGTTCTCACATATGAGACCTCCAAGGTATGTTTATGGGAATACAATGATTGTCTTGTGGCTGTGACGATCTATCAAATGGAGGTATAAGTGATTAATTTCCTTAGAGCATTTACCATAGTAATACCTGTAAAACAGTGTAAGAGCTCCAACCACTCTTCTATGATGCAGCGAATCACTACCCGATGTTAACATTGGATCATCAATTAATTTAAAAGCACGCCTGTGAACTCTGTCGACAAAATCTAAAGAGGTTTCTGTTGCTGCAGCCCATAAATGGGAGTCGAACTCGAGGATCAGTCGTATATATACCCCTGGTATGGTTGCTTTATAGATTTTATGGTAATTTCCGATGGAGAGAAAAAGCTTTTACAGCACCGTAGGAAGCCAAGTCGTTGGGATCCCAATTTTGCCACGGAAAGAATATGATCATGCCATTTCAGTTTGTGATTTATATTAGTATCCAATAGTTTTAGTGTAGGGGAGTTTAATAATGGTTGCCTGGAAAACGTTACATTGCCGTTATTTAGTGAGGTTTTATGGGACAAAACGCGCAACTTCGTCTTCATAGAATTAAATATCACAAGATTCCGTTTACCCCAGTCCAGGATTCTTTATGAGGCAACAAAAATGTTTGTTTTATAGTTTTTTTAATTTCAAGATAGTGCAACGTACAAAAATATAATAAATAAAAAAAATTATGTATAGTATTATTTCATTGTTCGGAATATTTCTTATTTACGTAAATTTTTTTTAGGAGCAATTACTATTGTTGTTTAATAGGTGATGACATATTCCACAAGAATTTGTTAAATTATATTGCACACACAAAATGGCTTTCAAAGTCTCAAGTAGACTTTCTGATTAAAAAATCCTGTATCGAGATGCTCGAGAAAGATTTGTTATCTTAAGCTCTCAAATTCCAAAGAATTATTTCCACATTTTTGGAAATTTTTATTTCTCGAGAAATACTGTCGAGAATCTCGAAATTCTACAACAAAATTATATTTTAGATGACTGTTCCGGATACATGCTGCTTACAACTTTTCCGAGTAAAAAAATTAAACGCTTTAATTTGGAATCAACTTTATTTTATTTTACATTAATTTTAACAAAAGGAAGTTCTTTTTCACCTAACTCGTTGACGGTCTAAATCGAAGTCCCACCCAAAGTGTGCTTAAAGTTGAAGTAGTTTATTCTACTTTGGAGTGGAGTGTTAGTATATAAATATATTAATTTATTATTTGGGGAAATAAAAGGAAAGGGCACGATAAACAAATTATTTATTAAGTCCCAACGGCAAACAGTGTTAATTATATAATTAATAAAAATTATTATTTGCAAAAATTCATACATTTCTAAATCAATTATTTTGTTTAAAATAATTGGTATATACAAGCATAAAATTGCGTCTGCTGAATTTTGAAGAGTTTGTATATATATTTGGAAATAAGGTTGTTGGATAGAATTTAGGAAATGGAAATTGAGGAACGTGAGATCTCACATGAAAATTTGCTATTGAATCAAAATATGAAAATAGAAGTAACGATGTCCAAAATTAGAGTAATTGTAAAATTATTTTAAAACTCGCCAGTTCGCAATAATATTTTGCAAAATAATATAAAACAATTGGTTGAGGAGAGAAACGAGTTGTAATTATTCCTGGACTGCAAGACTAGATAGAATTCTTTTGAAACCATGATTGGCTGGTTTTTGCGAGTCAAAGCAGCAGTTGTAAAAACTTTAAATTATCTCAATTTAAATCATTTTATGGAATAAAAAAAAATTGAAGTGGTTGCTTTAAATATTTTGAGCGCCATTCAAATAGCCGCAAAATCAATAAAAGCTCTCAACCGTCAGAATACCTCATTATTATCTGTAGAGGGAATCCTAAAATTTCTATTCAAATCTCTTCGGAAAAATGATTTGGAAATATGTTACCTCCAAATTGTTATTTGAAATATAATCTCTCACATCCCAGAAAATGAATAAGTATATTTAAAGCTACTTGTGGTAAGATCACTATCAATTTGAAACTTCTAAGAAACGCTCTAATTTTGATAAAACCTATACATCCAATTAAAACCGAGAGAAATGTTTCTTTGTCTGAAAATTTTTGCAGTAAACGGAGAGTACGACTGAATGATAAATCACTAGACTGGGTGACAAAATCACAACACATGTTTTGTAAAACTTTTTAAATTGCAAAATTTAATTTTGAATAACGAATTTTTTTTTCATTGAATAACGAAATTCTGTTTTCTTTTGAAAAATCGGGACATTTTTAAAATGCCGCGGGACGCGGGAGAAATTGGTAAAAATCGTGACTGTCCCGCCGAAAGCGGGACGTCTGGTCACCTTATATTAAATACAACATATGGTTGTATTCACGTCAAATAAAATGTTGCAACAAAAGGTTGTACTCGTCAAGAGGTAAGAAAAAAAAATTAAAACGAATGAAATAAATTAAAAGGGGAATTCCATTTCAAACCAACCAAAAAACTTTAATTTTCAACCAGACCATTTTAGATTTTTATGAAACTTACAGAAATTATTCGCCATTAATATATACAAGTAAAAATGATTTTCCAAAATTTTTTATCTCTTTTCGTTTTTGGTAATTAATTTTCAAAATTTTGAAATATCGTCATTTTGGGGCTTACCTGTATATAAAAACCTACCTGTATTAAAAACTTATTAAACTTACCTGTATAGTTTAAATTTATAATATATCAAGTTGTGTACAACCTAGACAGCTGAAAAATCCTTCATTTTAAAGAAAAATGTACAAGGTTTAATTTGATATGCTACTCTCCTATGTTGGCTCAAAGCCGTTTTTTTTTGAAAATCTCTAAAAACTTTTTTTGAAAAAAAATCAAAGATAGTGTTTTTTTAAATTTTGAACAAAACATATGTTTTTTGATATACTATTAACTATAGTAAAGAAATCCTGAAAGTTTCAGAGTGGAACCAATATGGGATCAGAAGTTATAGTAAAATATAAGAAGTTATGTTCAACTAAAACTGGAACATTACTCTCGATTTAATATTTTTACATGTAAATAACAATAGGTTCAAGTTTAAAAAGGTTTGTAAATTAAAAACTACTTTAATAAGGAGTTTAAATATACTTTATTTTGAAATTAAACTCATGTAATTTTTTTTAATTTAACAGATAATTTCTTATTCGCCTTGTTGGATTCATTACGTCTTAATCGATACATTTTGCCGGTGGTTGTTATAGGATCTACTTTAGTCAACACTTCCTTTTTATGAATAGTTAATATATCTGGCAATAAAGGGTATTTGAAATATGAAGATGGTTCATGCAGTGTCAAGAGGCTTATTCGCACAAAATATTCTTCTGTTGCTAGTACACAACCTAACCACCTTATCAGAATATTGGCATGTAACAAAGCCAACAATCTCATTAATGTCCAAATCTTCACCAGTGTCCTCATATAAAACTATTTTTAAACTTGATTCTACTGAAAATGAGTAGTTTTTTACCAAGATCCGAGATCTATTTTGTGGAATGTAACAGTGAAACTTTTGTGTGCTTTCGACTGTTTTTCCAGTTTCGAGTCTGTTCTTCAAGGTTCTTTGTTCTGCTTCATGCTTTACGTTAGTAGTATAAATAAACTTTATGTTGACTATATTATCATTGGCCCAGTTTTACAATTGGCGAGGAGTAATTATTTGTTCGTTATACACCACCCGTAAACTGGCTAATACGGCTAATCTTTTTACTGTGCCTCCTACACCGTCACACGCATTTTTACCATGTGATGAGGCAAAGAAGTTCCATTCGGCTTTTATGCCAAAACCTTTCTCATGATTACAAAAATTTAAAAAATTTGATCTATTTTTGTACTGTGATGCTGCTCCATCTGAAAAATATATGAGCTTTTCGATTTTGTTGGGCAGTTTTCTGTTAAAAAAATCAATCATTCGCCGTTGAAATAAATGGACAGCAACTGCATCAGGCACCATACAGTCTGAAATCATAACTTCACTTGGGTGTTCCAACTTCTTTGATTCCTCATCAATATAGTAAATGACAAATGGATGGATGGTTGCTTTAGCATTGTTCCAATGGATCGATTACATTGATCGAGTTTACAAATTACTGGTAAGCAAACTTACTAGCTGATAATAAACTTGCATAGGGAAATGTTTAGCCGTTTTGGAATATACAATCATTTTGCGAAACCAAGCTCTTAATTTTTACAGACTCCCTTTGTGTTTCGTAAGTGCGCATTGTAATAAAATCGCATTGTTATAAGGTTGCAACCTTACCTTTCTTCTTTTGTTAAACCATATCTTATATTTAAGTAAATAATTGAATTTATTTGGAATAATTAGAATTGGAACTCAGAACCTACTATTATTTACATGTAAGAACACTAAACCGATGACCATATTCCAGTAGTAGTTAGAACATAACTTCTTATGTTTTACTATAACTTCTGACTCCATATTGGTCCCACTCTGAAACTTTCAGGATTTCTTTACTATAGTATATTTTACTATACAAAATTTAAAAAAAACATTATCTTTGATTTTTTTTTTCAAAAAAAATTTTAGAGATTCTCAAAAAAACCGGTTTTGAGCCAACATAGCCAACCTTGTACAATTTTCTTTAAAATGAGGGGTCTATCAGCGCTCTAGGTTGAACACAACTTGAGATATTCGAATTCAAACTATACAGGCCCCAAGCCCCAAAATGACGATATTTCAAAATTTTGGAAATTAATTGCACAAAAACGAAAAGAGATAAAAAATTTTGAAAATCGTTTTACTTCGGTCTGCAAGACCTAAGTATTACATTCATGAGCTCAAAGTGAAATTCTTACCCCCACTTTTTTTGCATTTCTCGACGTTTTAGGACCTACTGATTCTAAAAAAGCAAAAAAAAAATGTATGTCTGTCTGTCGGCTGGCCGGCCGGCCGGCCGTCACAACCGACGAAATCTAGAAAACGGCTGGACGGATTTGAAAATTTTTTTTTTCTAAAATTACGTTTACTCAATGGAAAGAGCCAAAAGGACAGTGTATTCGATAGCTGTACCGGAAGTGTGTCAAAAAATCGTCAAGTGTGTCAAAACAAAAAAATTTGCATATTTTTTGCTTAAAAAACTTTCATTTTAAGTGATTACGAGTAGGAACATTGAATTTGGAGAAATCTTGATGGTCGGAATTGATATGTGAGACCAAAATCTAGATTATTGCATTATAAGTTTGCCAAAAAAATGTTGTTAAGTGTGTCAAAAGAAAGATTTTATTTATTTTTTTACCCAATTTTTTGGAAAAAAATAAAATTAATAATTTGTATAACGTGAAAATATATTATTATTATAGAGGATTATGGCATTATAAGTTTGTCAAAAAAATAATGTCAATGAAAAAAATAATGTTTCATTGATTTTTTTAGCCAATTTTTTGCGAATTAAAATGTAGCTGTTTTATGACGTAAATGTAATTGAAAATGAAATTGGACATGGAAATTTTTTAATTTGTTATAGTTTTTGAAATATTTTTGGAATTTTGAAAAAAGTTTGTATATTTGAATTTGTAATAATTTTTGCAATATTTTTAGAATTTTGGAAAAGTTTGATTTTTTGATTTTGTAAGAATTTTTGGAATATTTTTGGAATTTTGAAAAATTTTAAATTTTTGATTTTATTATAATTTTTGGTAATTTTGAAAAAAGTTTAAATTTTTGATTTTGTAAGAACTTTTGGAATATATTTAGAATTTTGAAAAAAGTTTGATTTTGTTATAATTTTTACAATATTTTTGGAAATTTGAAAGAAATATGAATTTGGAATTTTGAAACATTTTCTCTAAACGCTAAATGGAGAAGTTTTTGAGTAGTTTGCTGATTGTATAGTCTTTTTACTAAATTATGTTAATATATGATCTGTTATAATTTTCCGACAACGTATTGATGTTTCGTGTTAGTTTTGTAATACATATATAAACAGAGATAAAAAATACATGGACTTTAAGAAAAAGTTATGTTTGATATACATCGCTGCCCAAAACTAAAAACCATATCCTCATAAAAGTTTTATGCCGAAAACTGTATCAAAATCCTTAACCCAGACCAAAGTCTTGATATCACAGAGCTGTGAGATTTCAGCCCCTCCATATTTTTACTTGTATATTTATGGAAAACAATTTCGGTGAGTTTCATAAAAATCTAAAATGGTCGGGTTGAGTTACTGGTTGGTTTGACATGGACCCATAGCTTTATTTTTATCCGTGTATTGAGAAAGATTTAGTCCATTGATAGCTGGATAAAAAATGCAACCAACAACAGCAAATTAGTTGTTTGATTAAAACATAATATCGGTAAAACAGTATTTTTGGATCCTTGGGAATTGGGATATAATATTAGAGTAAGAAACTTTAGAAAAACTATCACAACAGTCAACTTACGTGAACTTACGAAAAAATCATAATAACACACGGGTTTATGACGTCGTCTGTGATATAGCGCTGATTTCATGCTAAAGATGGGTGGTAGATTTGTGGAAATATGACACAGCTATTGTAGCAGCCACACTGAAAATCTCCTCGGAAAAGATTTTTTCAATGTTATTCCAAACAAAGACGATCTTGCGATCTTGCTAAAAATTAATTTGTTGCTCAAAATTTTTGAATTTAACATTATTACATAGATTACAGTTTACACGAAAATATCTTGCGTAATTTACTCGTAAATTTATAAATGTGAAGAAGTCATCTATTTTATCCACGGCACAACCGCGGTTAAAACAAAAATTTTGCATTACATACTAAAAAACAATTATCGCTTCATTGGCGATATAAATGCTTTCAAAAAATTTCTCAGTAAGAGAATTTAAGAATTTTGCTAAAATCGGGATTAAGACCACTTTATACCATAAAATACCGGTCAAATCTGTTTTGTTAATATAGTAAATCAATCATTTAAAAACGTCTAGCGAATTATAAAACAAAATACTTGCATTATATTAAAGAGAAAACAAATATGTACTTCACTAGAAAAAAATAAATCGATTACCAACCATTTACACGAAGAATTTTCTAAACAATATCAGGTGGTCCGTTACTTTGCTGTTTAAAAGATTAGTAACTAACTACTCTACTAACCAGTAGAAAATTTAAACTAATAAGAGATATAGACTCAATTTGTAGACAGAATTGTTATGACAATTCTTTAAATATGCCTATGGCTCACTGTAAAGTAGTCAAGATGAACCACCATTTTTTGGTTTAAATAAAAATGGGAAACATATTTAGCAACATAATTCACAAATATTTTCCTTTAGCTGGGTGGGCTGGTTATGTTTAACTATGTTATTTTTAAAGAAAAATTATATTTCTTTATATTGTTAGTATATAAAAAAATATGCAAAAACATGTTAATTAATATTATTATATTTTCATCAAACTCAAATTTTTGTAAAAACATTTCCCATTGTATTTGTTATTGCGGAAACTCGTAATAATAATGTTTTTTTTCAACCTGTTTATTTTATTTGGTAAATCCCAGATGGGATTATTTATATACAAAAAAACATTTTCTTTATATGACAATAAGGTGATTCAATTGCTATCTCGTTAATTTTTCTTATAGCCGTTACGCGGCAGTTTTTGTAATTTGCTGGTTTACAATAGACTTTTCGTTATTAATTTTATTAACGTGTTTATGCATAGTGAAACCAAAACCAATAAAGACTTGTTTTATAATAAGTAATATCCACCCTGTGTATAATTCAACATTTTTATTTATCTCAAAAAAAAAGCTGGATCTCAAAGCTTTTATGAAAATTACAAATGTGTTTTTTTCATGTTGAAAAAAAATCAAAACATTTAAAATATTTTTTGTGGTTTTCTCTGATGTCTATTGGAAAAGCAATCTTTTATCTTAAAGATGATGGTTTCCTGAGAATTTTTGTATTCGATTTCATTGTTCTTAGCATGTGATATTTCAAAGAAATCTCCGAAAAAATTTTCCTTTAAAGCTATATTTAGTAACAAATTTTTTGTTAGATTTCTAACTTTATATAAGTAGTGTTCGATTTGACTGAAGCAACTGATCCAACTGAAAATTTGAATGCAATTGTTGTTGTTTTTTCCGTTGTTTCAGTCAAATCGAACGCACCTAATATTTCCAAAAATAGAAAAAAAAAACATTATACGTCAAAACCAGTAGGATGTTATATTAAATACTTAATTGTAATATGTATTCTATTACTACATGGGTTCTTATATACAACTCGACTCAAATCGGACGAATCACGAAACTGCGTTTAACACCATACTGTTAATTCTTTTTCGTTTTGTTTGAACTATTACTCCGTTTGTATTGGATCTACAGTAGGGTTTCTAATCCGGATACCCGGATATCGAATTATCCGGATTATTGGACCATATTTTGACTATTCGATCATCCGGATACTTTTTTGCAACTATCCGAATATTAAAAAACCCTTTATTTTGTAAAAAAATAATCAAATTGCGTTGAAAAGTTCAAATAACTATTAACTTGCGTTGCAAAGTTTGTTAGTGCAGTGAAGTGACTACAAGTTTTAAAAATTTATTTAAAACTTTAATGTTTTGAAAACTGTAATCATTGAATATTTTATGAAACACTTCGTGAATCTGCAGTGTAAAGACATTTTACTAATATTTATTTAATGCTATATTAATTTTAAAAAACTAATGTTTCATAAACTTGTGGCCCTGTCAATAAAATCTGAAGTGCTGGCTATTTTTTTAAAGTTTATGAGAGCTGTACTTCTAAATTATGACTCTGAGGAAATCACTAATGAAATTACTATTGAAAGTGAAGATGAAGAAAGTCTAAGTAGTGAAGTTCGTATAAGAAATCGTGACTGCAGAAAGTACTTGAGAATGCTATTGCTTTAATTACTCATGTTGAGAAGCAGAATGAATGAAGTTCCATATTGCTGAAAAAGATTACATTTATTTAAATAATTATAAAAAACGGAGGGCAATTTAAATATTCTATATTGTGTATTATTACCAAAAAAACCTACATCGACTGCAACGGAGCGGGTATTTTCAATTGCTGGTCTTACCAGGACAAAAATTAGAACTCGATTCAATTTCGAGACATTGTAATAATTAATTAATTAATGCAATAATTTTTCTAAAATATGCATTTTTATAAATGCATCAATAACTTCATTAATTTAAGTAAATTTATCAATAATTTTATTTTTTTATTATTATTATTTATGATTTGTTACTATTTTTGTTATTTTGTGACTATGTATAAAAATTAATTAATATAGATACACGAAAAATATACATAAATGATTTAAATACCGCAAAGTAAAAAACATGTTTTATTTATTGTTTAATTATCCGGATATCCGGATTATCCGGATAATTTATTGTTTATGTATTCGATATCCGGATAATCAAATAAGTCGGATATTTAGAAACCCTAATCTACAGACACCAACAGACATAAACCCAAAATTTTCTTTTAAACTACATTTTGAATGTGTACATTTTTTTTTGATAAAATACTAACTTCTTGAGTTATTTGCGAAAAACCGCATGAAAACGTCGTTTTTTTGGTTGAAAAATTGACATTTTCGATTTTGAGAAAAAATTTATAGAGCAAAAATTGCTGACTCAAACAAACGGTTAACTTGGAATATAGAGGGTAAGTAGAAGCTTAATTAAAATTTGTATGCTAACTGGTTTGTCAAAATTACTATAAGTATAAATTTTTTAAAGCTTTAAAGCTCATTAAGTTCAGATTTAGGAAAGAAGACTTATATAGCCTAAAATATTTTGTATTTGATGTTTGGTTGCAATTATTATAAAGATGCAATTGTTCACATTCAGTTATTTAAAAATATTCGTTTAATTTTGAATTATAAAACGATGTCTTTCTGACGTTTTTTTTTCACAATAAATTATCATGAACGAACAAATAAAATTAAAATAACTTCAGTGATGTAGTCCAAAACTTTTTTGAAGAAGGTTCGTTTTTAGTTTAAACATAAATTGTGCTTCTAAGTTTTGAGTTGGATTGTAGGACCGTTACCGAACTAAACAGCTTCAAAAATTCATCATCAAAAATGTATGAATCACGTTTCGAATCGACGTTTCATAAACAGTTTCTGTATTTTATACTTCGTGAGGCGCCTGACCTTGACGAGACCGAAAACTTTTGTTCTGCTATTTTTCTCGATTTGGCAGGTTTTTCGTTTGACAACTTCGAAAAATCCGAATTGCTCTGGATCTTGTAAATATGCTACCACAATTATTATTTTAACTATGGGGGTGGAAATTTGATTTAGAATACAAGGATAACCTTATCCGACAAAAATTTGTCTGCTATTGTCGAGCCTGACAACATTTTGGTCGGACAAGGTAACCCTCGTGTTCTCAAACAAATTCTCACCCCCATAGTTAAAAAAAAATTGTGGAAGCAAGTTTACAAGATCCTGGGCAATCGGCATTTTTCGGAGCTTGCCAAACGAAAAAACGGTCGAATCGAGAAAAATGGCAGAACAAAAGTTTTCGGCCTCGTCAAGGACAGGCGCCTCACGAAGTATAAAATAATGGTAATCATTCAAATTAAATCGGCAAGGGTCCAGGGAGTACAAGTAACGTGGAACGATATCTTATTTCAAAACATTTCAAAACATTTAATATAAAAATTTTATACGCATTTTTGCTGATATGCATCGTACGAAAGTACTGTAAAACGCCCGATAGTACTGTTAAAATACGGATTATATCTGTGATGGTATAAACAGATTATTGATTTACCACAATGCAGTCAGATAAAAGATATATAAATATAAATAACAGACACGCATAATATAGAGGATAA
>OY856187.1:315630040-315682030 GCA_963693315.1 Diogma glabrata | reverse complement strand
AACCCACCACACATCATTTTTTTTTGTGACGATAATGCTCCATGTAGGAGCGTTGCCAAGCATACCAGCTTCGAATATTCACCACGATCACTCGCAACAGCGGATTTGCCCATTCCCTGGGGTACTAACGTACATTTTTTTAATCATTCCAGACTGTGAATCGGCTCGTAAAACACGCCTAAACCAAGCAATCCTATTGGAACGGATACAACCTATTATATCTGGACCCTTAAGAAGGTCTCTGATCTCAAAGTTCCTCAAGAAGGTCTCTGATCTTAAAGTAAAATACATACGGTGATCCTAAGGAGGCTTAATTGAGTAGCAGTAGCATGTTCGATTACCTGCAGCGATTCGAGCTTTTATATCTGTTAGTATGCTGTTGTTTGAGTCAAGCATTGATCCTAAATATTTAAAAGATTCAACTCCTTCAATTCGTTCATCGTCGCACATAACATTTTTTTTCTCAGCCTCTCCTGAAACATTCATATGTTTGGTTTTATCGTAGTTAATTTGAAGACCAATCTTTCTAGCACCACTCTCAAGCGACTTGAAAGCCTCACTCATAACAGCCTCACTTTAGCCGAGGATGACAACATCATCAGCGTAAGCGATCATCTGTACTGAGTTTATTGACAAGATATTGTTGTTAGTCGGCAGTTTCTTTTGACGGCACACATATTTCAAGGCTTAATTAAAGAGTATAGGAGAGATAGCATCACCTTGTTTTAACCAGGAGTCGACTTTAAAAAACTTTGATATTTCGTTCTCTACTCGTACACAGCATTGAGAGCTCAGTACTGTCATTTTGCATAGTGATACCAGTTTACCAGGAATGCCCATTGACACCAGAGCAGACCATTGAGTATCTCGTTCGAGAGAGTCGTAGGCCTGCCTAAAATCAACACAGGTATGTTGAACTCTCGACACTTTTCCAAAATCATCCTTATCGAGAAAAGTGTATCGGTGGTACTTCACCTTGCCGGAAGCCATACTGGTATTCTCCAGCAAAAGGATTGATTTTGGCAAGCAAAATGTATGAAAAGATCTTAAATGCTGTGCTGAGTAGAGCGATTCCTCTGTAGTTTGCACATTGTAAGCGCTTACCTTTTTTATGGATTGGTATCAGCATAGCATAGTTCCAGTCCTGTGGCAGGGCTTCAGTTCTCCAGATCATTTGAACAAGTTCAAACAATCTTAAAGATAGAGTTTCACCATCACGTACAATCATTTCGGATGTTATGTCGTCGATACCAGGCGCTTTATTACGTATTAATTTTGACAGCGCCACTTTGAATTCCTCTTTGGTTGGTTCGTCTACATGTACCTTTGACGCACGAATAAGCTTTGCCCATCGTCCGACTTGTTGCTGGTCACTTAAGTTGAGAAGATTCTCAAAATAAGCGGCTCAAGTGTCTAAAATATTTTTAAGGTCTACTTATAGCTCCCCATCTTCGTTTTGAATAGTATTTGATCTAGTATGAGGGCCCTTCTTTAAGGTTTTAACCTGTTGAAAGAAGTTACGCGATTGATGTTCCTTATTGAAGCTTTCAATCTCCTCACACTTTCTCTTCCACCATTCTCTCTTCGTACGTCTACATAGCTTTGTAATAGCCAGTTTATAGTTCTCCTCTGTGGACCTGGTGTTGTGTCCTTGTAGACACTTCAGATATCAATCTCTTTTGTATTGAATAGCATCATGACATGCTTGATCCATCCATTGCTTCTGGGAGTGGTTCTGTGGTCATCCAAGTATTCCCTCAGCAGCGCTTAAAACAGAATCTTTGAGCAAATACTATGACTTATCGACGTCTCCATTAATGGTTTCTGATTTCTCCTATGTTTCGGCAATATATTTTTGATATCTCTCTTCTGTTTCAGCATTCTTTAGTGATGAGATGTTAAAACGTTTCCATTGAATGAATTTTGGAATGCCTGGATTTGGGAAGTGGAACTTTATCGTGGCACATACAAGAAAGTGATCACTTCCAATGTATGCACCTCTAGAGGATGGCACATCTAGAACACTAGAAAAGAAACGTGCTGTTACTAGCACGTGATCAATTTGATTTCGAGTGTTTCCATTTGGTGAGATCCAAGTCTGCTTATGAATCGATCGGTGCGGAAAGAAAGTACTGGCAATTCTCAAATTGTTTGAAAATGCAAGCTTAGTCATTCTCTCACCATTATCATTCGAATTCAAATGCAGGCTGTTGGGACCCACCACATTTTCATAAGAGATATCTCTTCCAACCTGCCCATTAAAGTCACCAAGAACCATAATGAAGTCGCGTGTTGGTGTTTGTTTCATAACCTCTACCAGTGCTATGTATAAATTATCCTTCTCATCGACGGTCTTAGCTTCAGCAGGTGCATGCAAGGAAATAAGAGAAATATTGTTGTATGTATACCGCGTACCCGTAGGTAGCAGATCCTCTCATTGACCGGGATGAATTCCTCACAGCTTCTTGTATGCGTGCACCAATAAGAAAACAAGTTCCAATTATTGGCTGTCTAACTTCTTGCAGAGCAATGATATCCATCCTATACCTCTCAGCCTCTTACTAGACTTATAAGAGCATCCTAAGTGCTCAGGATGCGCACGTTTCACGTTTCGATTTGGTTGTCTGGTCCTTCTCCACGTCCAGATAAAATTCTGTTTTTTTTGTTCGGGTCTGTTATTCTTTTCTGAATTCCAAATTTAGCAAATAATTTTTTTTCCGGAACTAGGGTGTTAACCTTAGGCCCAACCCAAATTGTCGTGAATGGTTCCGTTCTGCATCTTGAGGTTACTAGAAACAACCTTTTTACACGTTTATATAACGAGCCGCTTGATCCAAGACAGACGCCCGCTCCAAGCCTCCCCTAACATGGAGAACAGATGCTTGGGTCGCATTGGTTTTAATGTGCCAACTAACCTAATTCTGTCAGCATTAACCAGGCAGCACGGTGCGGACGTCAAATTTCGGATTTCGCTACCCACTACATCTAGTTTGCGAATAAATCTTAATCAACGAAACTCATTCAAATGGCTTTAATTGAAATATTAAGAGTACTTGAAGAGGGCACCAAGAAAGGTTGGTATAATGAACTTATTAGATTTAACATATTAGTTCATAAAAAAAATGGAATAGTTCATAAAAAGTAAGGAAGTATAACTCTCTTTTGTTGAGTTTTTGATCTTATAACGATATAAAAAATTCAAACAGTTATGTGTGATAAAGAAGTTCTACTTTTAAAAAATCTGACCTAAAAGCTGAACTAATTACCTGAACCACCAAAGATCTATATCGACGTTTGCGTTTAAGTTTAAGTTCGTTCCATAAAATCGTCAGTTCATATCTCTGCTTTGATATATGAACCCTAAATAGAATTATACAGGAGGCTGGCATAGTTTCCAACCCTGGATTTTTGTTAGGTATGAGTTGCAAAACTGCAGAAAACGTTCTCAATGACAATCCTTCACATCACTGGTGAATATTTGGCTATTTGTGCTTAGAAATTTAGTGGTTTTCTGTTTTTTACAAAAATATCATTGGTTATTGAATATGATAATTGCATAACGTATTTTGCAGTATCTAAATAAAGAAGCATGGTAAATGTTCACCTCAATAAACATGGTACATGGGACATGTCCACACATTTTGAAACATATATATAATTTAGGTCCTTAGTCATTAATAGCTCTCTGTAAATATCCTTAATAGTAATTTTTGCATTTAAATATTCTAAATTATATAACACCAAAGCTTACACTTTATCGCTTTATTGCTCAAACAATAAAATTTGTTCAAATTATTACAAAAACAAAATTTAATTCTACCAAATAATCCTTTTTTAATATTTCAAGAAAAGACAAAAGAAATTCCTTTTAACATCAGCAGCATGATTTTATAATTCATTATAAAATTGAATTAATTAAAATAATTTCTAAGAAAATCTTATAGAATGATAACCTTGCTTCTTTGCTCATTCCCTTAGCGTTTCTTTAATTCATAGACATATAAAAGATATAATCAGAAAATTCACTTTTATTAAATAGAATTTTAAAATAAAAGAAATTTTCTTTTCTTAGTTTATAATCTTAAATATTTTCGTTTCATTTGTTTCCGTAAAAGTATATATCGAAAGAATAAACTTTTGTTTTCGCTTTTATGAGTTCAGATTTATGCGTGACATTAAAATTGAAAAATTGAACAATAAGTGGATTAAAAAAGAGTTGGAGGGGTTTAGGTATTGACGGATAAGAATAAAACTTACGAAGAATAAAACTTACAAGGGTAGTTCAATAGGTTCAGTAGAATTATGAGAAATAAATATACATTTGATTAAAAAATGCGCATTTACTGTTGTGCAACATTCACCTAATGTACACTAGTGTGTTGTTAGGTAAACGTTATATATGTAGTTTATAAAAATTAATTGTTCGCATGTCTAAATAATTTTGAGAATTTCAAAACTAAAAAGAATAATAATAAAAATTATTTATGAAAATAATTTGGCTTTTTTTTTGGTGAAAAAATCCTCAAACCACTCAAAAATTATGTAATACAAATAAAAAATATGAGGGACTGAAATCTCGAGGCTTTGAGATATCAAGACTTCGGTCTGTGTTAAGGATTTGAGGACATTGTTTTTAGTTTTGGACAAGGTAAAAGTATGTTTAGAAATTTATTACAAAACTAACACGAAAAATCAATACGTTGCCGGAAAATTATAACAGATCATATATTAACATAATTTAGTGAAACGATGATACACTTGAGTACATAGTTTAAAAACATCTCCTTGAAAACAAACGACTTATCTAGCAATACCTAAAATTTTCTATTACTGTAAAAAGCTTCTCAGAAAACTTTTTCGTTTAGGGAAAAATGCTTCTTTTGAATAATTACAACTGACACGAGCTGATATTTTGCAAATCAGCTGCTTCTATTTGTCCATAAAACCGTTTTCTTTAGCTCTAATGCTTCTTTTTGATAATAAAAAGTTTATAAAAACGACATTTCATATGACATTACCTGATATTGTCCAACCCAACTGTTCCGATTAGTCCACAAAACCTCTCCTATGCGTGTTTTCGATAATTACAATTTTTGTGAAAAACGACATTTAATATGAATGATGATATGATATTTTTCCATTCCAACTGTTCAAAAAGTCATTTGTTTGTTTTGGGAAAAACCACATTTAGTCTGCAACAAGCTAACATTTTCCAGTTGTACCTATTTGCCATCAGTGAACGAAGGAGTGGATTCAATAAAAAAACGATAAAACAATAAAACCTATCACATATAAAATATGACATAGGCCAATATTCTATGATAGGATAGAAAAAATAAAAATAAAATAAAAGGTAAACAGCAAATTTGTATTAAGAATTTGCAGGAACAAAACTAAACTGTGGTTGCCAAAAATCCAGCTAGTACACTGAAAAAAAACTCTACTCAACTTATACGATATAGGTATGAAATCATGCATAAAAGTTGCTTAAATGTGCGCCAAGAATAACTATTCTCAACCTATTCTAATCTGAAGAATAAGGCGCCGATGATTTGTTAATTTTTGAAATTCTAATATTATACATTTAAAATATAATTCAATTAAATACAGTTTCTCATTTTAAGTATAGTATGAATTTATCATTAATAAAATTGTTCGCCTTTTTTAAACTTAGAATAGATTTGTGAATATATATATACTCTTTTTAAGCACATGGAATTCAAAAGTATTCTTAATATAAGAATACATTATAACAAAACATAAACTTTTTCTAAATGATTAAGAAAATAGTGATTAACCTTTGAGTTGTTTAAAGATATATATGCTCGAAACCATTCTTAAATAAAGTTGAGCTAAGTATAATTATTCATAATCTGAGACTACAATAATTTTGGATGTAATTTCTGCGTTTGAGAATAAAAGTTATCATTTTGTAGCATATTTTAACTCTGTTTGAGAATAACAATGCATGTTAAAAATATTTCCATTGTTCTTTAATTAAGAATAATATGTAAAATTCATAAGCAACTCTTCTCAAAATAAGATAAAATAGACATTTTTTTTTTAATTTTTTAATAATTTATTTTTAATAATAAGATACTAATGATATAAATACAATATATGTTATAATTATTGTTAAATTACACACATTTTTATAAATAAATTAATCTTAATTAATCTTAATAATAATTACTTAATAATAATAACTTAATTAATTAAAAATAATAAAACATTCATGAAAATAATTTTCATCCTTTTCATAATTTTAAAATATAAATTCTAAATTACAGATTAACTTTTATTTCAGTTAATATAGATAATATTAAATAATTTATTTCAAAAATATAATAAACTTTATTTTAAGAAAACATTTAAGCAATATTAGTATTGTTGTCGAATATTCCGAACAAAATGTGTTAATATATGATTATTATTTTCTTTATTATTTTAGTTAAGAAAATTTTGTTTACAATTTCCCCTGCTGTGTTTTCCGCAATGCTGTTAATCTTAATCTAAAATTTGTGTTTAGAATTTAATTAGATTGATGACTTCCAAAAATTTGGTCACTTCATCCTGAGCATACTCGTATTTTGATGCAAATTTCAACCTGAATAAAAATTATACTAGTTAAATCCAAAATAAAGTTCCAGAAAATTTATTTAACTTACTAGTTTAAATTCTCTCGCACAAGTAAAAATAGTCTAATCGCTTGGAAAAGCCGAAGCTCTTTCGTGTAGAAATTTAATGCAGTTGAACTGACTTCTCTTCTCTTTGAAGTTGAATGGTTCTTTATTTCTAAAGTTTTGCATGGTTCGTGAATATATATTAACCATGTTTTATTGGCTGCTAAGCTGTCATCTTGAATGAACAACTCCGAATCACTGCTGCATCCTTGTACTCTGCTCGTAACGTCTGTATAAAATAAAAAAAATTGACGTAATTTGAATTTAAAAAAAAAATAGTGTAAAGTTTTTACCTGAAGATTAGAACTAAATCGACGTTTCGGCCAAAAATATTGCTTTGATTCTCAATCGGCTTGAGCAATTGCTACATTTGTGGAAAATGAATCCAAATTTACTATACTAATTTGCGGCTTTCAATAAAACACCTGTAAAAAAATATATTTACAAAAATTTCAACATTTATTTTGTTTTAATTAAATACCAATATCCTATCTATATATTCGAATGAAGAAACGAAGATGGAGATCAGTGTTCATTGGATTCTAGAATTGAAGGTACTCACACACTTGAACATTGTTATCTGATTCAGAAGTTTCATAATTATAATTTTCCATTTGTGGTACATATCTATATGTGATTTGATATATGTGATTGGTTTATATATATGTTATTGTGATTGTAATAAATGTGATTGTGTATATATATGTGATTGTGATAAAAAGATTGTTATCCGTTTCTTAAATTTATTAGTTTTTAAAATGAATAACTTTGCTATACTCACTATAAATAATTTTTTAAAGCACTGAACTATTTGTAACAATTTTCACAATACGAATTCACTTTAAATCCAATTTTCAATAAATATTATTCACACGATTAGACTTTGTATACTATTTTGGTTATTTTGCAAGTTACTATTATAGAACACTTTACTTCTTAAAATGACAACACGAAATGAACCTGACAATGGAATAGTTTAGTAAAAACAGAACAAGATTGATTAAAATGTGTATTTACATTTTATCGTTTAACTCCCTCCCCTCACGAAAATGTTTCTTTAATCAGCTTAACAAAATTGTTTAAATTCGATCACTTCATTCTTCACTTGAGTATAAGAAATGAAAATGTTAATAAATTGTTGATGAGAAGCTATTATTGATTATACTTTACATAAAACAAGAAAAACTAGATTGTCAGATTTTATGTAACTCACAAAAATCAGTAAAAACTTGATTGTAGTTTTTCTCAAAATAAAACTATATTAGAAATAATTTTTCAAGAAATAATTTTTCTACAAATGATTGTAAATATGTTACTAGAAATGAGAATAAACGTTGCACAAAATCATCGATTTATTGAAATTCTATTTTTAAGCGAATAGTTATTAAATTGATCGTAAAAAATAGTAAAATAAATGTAAATGATTTAAATTTAGTATTTCATAATTGAGATAAATTGAATAATTTAATCTTAATTTAGAAAATGGTAATATTGATAAAATTAAGGAAACCTCTATCAGGTTCAACCAGTTATTCTATAATCTAGAATATGAGTTTCGAATATTCATCAACTAAAGGTTTCTGTATTGGAGAATAGCTTCTACTTGATATTAGAATACGATTTCTCTCAGTGTAGTATATACCTTGATCATGCGACGCACTTCCTTCATCAATGATTATAGTCCAGGGATAGAGTTCTTTGAGTAAGCAATAGCGTGGAATCATAAACGAATAATCCATAGCTAAGACTGAGGGTTCTACCGTTGACCGATCCAAATTTTTTTTCAGTTTTCAATTTCTTGTATATTTTATGTAGTATTATCTCAAATCCCTTCTATTTACGGAGTATAATATCCAATTCCTTGTATGTTACTGCTTTGACAGCCAGAGTATTGTCCAATTTGTTGGATTTGTACTGCACCACAGTTGTTGTCATGTTCAAGTGCCAAAAAATAGACTTTTTCATCGCTGCCATTTGATATTTGTAACCAATTTTTCAATTTAAACACGCCTTCATTTCCGGCGTCTTCAATTAATAATTTTGTGTTGTTTGTTTCTATTTTTATTTACCCTGCCATTCTTTTTGAAACATGGCTGACAATTTTAAACTTTAAAGCCGATGTACTTTCGGCTTTGCCAGTTTACAGTTCTACTTTACATAAATCTGTTTTGCCCTTATAGACATTTCAGATCGCAATTTCTTTTGTACTGGATAGCGTCAAGACAGACTTGATTCATTCAGGGTTTCTGAAAATGGTTTTCTAATTTTCTAATTATACCTTCAGTAGAGTTTAGAACAGCGTCTTTGAGTAAATACCATGACGCATCGAGGTCCTCATAGATAATTACAGACTTGTATAATGTTTTGGAAATATGATTGGCCATTATAATTTGAAAAAAAAAAAAAAAAAAAAAAAAAAACTAAAGTTATTCTTATTGATGTCCAACGGATAAAACTACTTTGTTCGTTGTACTATTGCATATTTTTGTTAAATTTTATAAAAGTTCATTTGCAAAATGAAAAATGACGTATTATGACCACCATAATAATGGTGGTTATGGAAACTTTTATACTTTATATTTAATACTTTGATCTCGAATCGTAAATATTTATTTTATTTCATACTGATCCACCAGTATGAATAGAATAAAGGATCAATTAGGATAGTCCATGTATCAAACAGTTCCCATTCCATATAATAGAAAAATTATCAAATGTAACATTTACTGCTTCCTTGTTTTCTAAACGATATATTTTATTTGGCCAATTCAGGAGTTTTGGCTTAAGGACAATATCAACTCAACTCGACCCATTATTCTTTTCAATTTAAAATTATTTTATCTATTTATTTAACTCACATCCTAATCTACGTTGTAAAAATCAGGCATACTAACTCTTAACACTTTTATCTGCCATCTTTGGAATAGGATTGCTTTACTTACATAATAGACAAATAAAAAAAATGACAGGTAAAATTCTTGAAGATGTTTGGAAAATAGATTTTATCTAAAGGTTTTAACTTATTTTAATCTGTTTTTCTAAAACAGCAATTTATAACACAAAAAGATATTTATTTGCAATATACCAAATAAAAAAGGAAAAACAGATTACAGGAATAATGTTATTCACTACCCAAACCTCTAAAAAGGATTAAATTGGATAAAATACTAGACCGAAAGTAATCCTTAAAATTATTTTAGAAGAAACGAATATTTTTACTTTATTAATTTTCTTTTCAACTCGGTAAAAGCTTTAAAGGTGATAATAAAAAAATGGGAAATGGCTTTTTTATGTTTTCGGGATGGCACCGTGTAATTTAGAAAACTAAAAAAGGACAGTGTTTCCATAGAGAAAGGAGCATAAAAATTTGATAGCATTTACGTGGTTGATGATTATAATGATAATGAAAGAAATGGGTAAAGAATTATCTTTGTAAGGAGATCTATCTATAGGAAAAAATTTAATTTAAAAAATTTGACTTTTGCAATCAACGAGGCCATAATAAGAAAACATGGTTTGCTGAAAAAGTTAACTTTTTATAGAAGGTAGGTAGACTATGTAAAATAATTTATATATTTGGTGTTATTGTAGCTTTATATAAGAATACACTTTTTTGTGTGCAACAATTTCGTTTTTTATCATGTTCTATACATAGCAATTTGAATTATACCAAACCGTTAATTAATTTACAAGGTTAATCTTTCTGCTTTGTATCGAAATTATTTTAATATTTAAATCAATTAATGTTGGAGTTAAAATTAAATTAAATCCAAAATATCAACATAAATAAAAATTAGCTTACCATAGTCATCCTCATCATCTGACATTGCCATTGCTTGTAGTCTAGATATTGTATTTTCATCAATTCTTCTGTTCCTTTGTGCTTGTTTTAATTTTGTGTTAATTTCGAAATCAGAATCAGAGTCATCGAAATTATTATTCTCGAGTGTATGGTCTGTTCTTTTACAATTATTATTTATATTTGTTTTTGAACTATTAAAATTACATGTACGATTATTATCTAAGTTTGTTGTTAAAAAGTCTTTATTTTTTGCTGATATTTTATGATCATCTGATTCTACACTTAAACGTCCATAGGCCTTACGTGGTGGTCTTTGATTATTTTTTTCTGTAAATAAGAAAATTATATTGAATTAAGCAATCGAGTTTAAGTTGTTATCGTTATAGAAAATTCACAAACTGTTGTTGAATATACCTAAAAATCAAATTACATACAAATTCATTAGACAGAACAACGTACATATTTCTATATAACTAATGACTTCTGGTGAAAAGCACTTGAAATCAGCAAGGTCTGGAAATGAGGTTTTAATTTTGTATATTTAGGTATTGGAATTCGTTGACATCAATAAAAAAAAAATTCTGCGTTTTTAGTTTTTTTTAACCCTGTCTTAAGATACAGGGTGTTGAAAAATCAAGAAATTGCTCGACCCTGGTGTATTGAAATGGCTCTACAGTCAAAACTGCTGGACTGATTTAATGTTTTATAGCTCAAAATGTATGTATTGAACAGAGCTAATCAAAATAATAATTCACATTATATGACCTTGAACATTTTCTTTTAGAAAAGTAACGGTAAAAAATTCAAATTCGATTTTCTAGAAATGCATATTTTTTAAATTTTTGATTTTTTAATATGTTTAATTGCCTGGAGCTGCTGCCCAGTTATTTAACTCCAGAGGTGTTGATATAATTTTGTCGTTTTCTTTCTTAAGACTCGCTCTAGCTGCTTTTCTTTTTACTGTTCCTCCAATTCCAACACAAGGTCCTTTACCGTGCGATGTTGCATGAAAATGCTACTAACATGCCATTTTGTAGTCATTCAAATGATGCAGGATCGTAGAAAAATTCTTTTTATTTTGATATTGTGAAGCAGCGCCATCAGATATATAAATAATTTTTGAACTTTTTGAAATTTTGTTTTTAAAAAATCAATAAACTACTCCAAAACCTCTCCATTTAGCGTTTCCATAAAATTTTACAAAATCACAAATTCATATTTCTTTCAAAATTCCAAAAATATTGTAAAAATTAAATAAAATCAAACTTTTTTCAAAATTCCAAAAATATTCCAAAAATTAGAATAAAATCAAATATTTAAACTTTTTCTAAATTCCAATAATATTCCAAAAATTCTTAAAAATCCAAACTCTTTCCAAAATTCTAAAAATTGTGCAAAATTTATAACAATATCAAAAATTGAAACTTTTTTCAAAATTCCAATAATTATAATAAAATCAAAAATTTAAAATTTTTCAAAATTCTAAAAATATTCCAAAAATTCTTCAAAATCAAAAATTGAAACTTTTTTCAAAATTCTAAAAATATATATATAAAATTCAAAAAATTTTTTTTTTCAAAATTCTAAAAATATTGCAAAAATTAAAACTTTTTCCAAAATTCTAAAAATATTGTAAAAATTATTACAAAACCAAATATACAAACTTTTTTCAAAATTCCAAAAATATTTCAAAAACTATGACAGATTCAAAAATTTCCATGTCCAATTTCATGTTCCAATTACGTTTACGTCATAAAAACAGCTAAATTTTTTTTTCCAAAAAATAGACTAAAAAATAAATGAAATGATTTTTTGACACACTTGACATTTTTTTTTTGACAAACTTATAATGCCATAATTCTCTATAATAATAATAAAATTTCATGTCAGACAAATAATTAATTTTATTTTTTTCCAAAAAAGTGGGTAAAATAATAAATAAAAATCTTTCTTTTGAAACACTTGACAACATTTTTTTGACAAACTTCTAATGCAATAATCTAGTTTTTGATCTCGTATACCAATCCCTACCATCAAGATTTCTCTTGATAGTAGGGAATTCAATGTTCCTACTCGTAATCACTTAAAATGAACGTTTTTTAAGTGAAAAATATGAAAATTTGCTATTTTTGACACACTTAATAACTTTTTTGACACACTTCCGGTACAGTTATCGAACACAGCGTCCTTTTGGACCTGTCTTTGAGTATACCTATTTTTAGAAAAAAAAATTTTGAAATCCCTCCAGCGGTTTTCTAGATTTCGTAGGTAATGACGGCCGGCCGGCAGACAGACATACATATTTTTTTGCTTTTTTAGAATCAGTAGGTCCTAAAACGTAGAGAAATGCCAAAAAAGTGGGGGTAAGAATTTCACTTTTGGCTCATGAATGTAATACTTAGGTCCTTCAGACCGAAGTAATAATATTATGGATTTATAAATTTATTATTTACTTTAAAAATTACAGTTTTTATTCTAGAAGTACAAATTGTTTGTTATTAAAATATTTGAGAAACTAAAACGAATAATTTGATTTTTGAAACAAAATTTCAAGGAGATAACTTTTCAATTTAAAGTCACAATTATTATACATATTCAAACATATTAAGCATACAATTTTATTTAATTTAAACTTATAATTTTATTTCTCAAGAATGTAGTATTTTCCATTAACAAGTTTACATATATCTAATGGTGGACTTGTAAAATAATCAATAGGAAATTCTAAACTAATTTTTTTATTTTGGCTTGCTAAAGGATATTTCAGGTTTAAGGCCTGAAATGATTTAAAACAAGAAGATAAACAAGATATAAATGTTCCACACGGATATTTGTAACCGTCTATACTCTGTATATAAATAAATTTGTGGATCAATCGTTTTGATATCTCCAACATATATTATCATCGGTTGAATGCTATTCTGGTTTTTCCACGCAATATTGTGCGCTGAATCAAGTTTTTCTTGCAACTCTGTTAGGGTGTTAAAATGCATCACCAGAGACTCTTCTGATTCTTTAATTGTATTTTTCATGCTTTTTTCTTTTTGTTATTTTTCAATAACTCGAATCTGGCTACTGGTGGTATAGGCCAGGAAAAATAGTATTTTAACAACAAAAAAATTCGTTACAGCAAACTGACAGCGGGATATTGTAGAACACGATATTGTAAAAGAGGGAAACATAAATCGAACCAGCAGCTGCTATCCGGGGGAGAATGGGGAGGGTTTTTAGGGGTTGAAAAAGGTTTTTCGTGATTTCTGGCTAAACCGTGCATCCTATCAAAAAGAATTTTACGTAAAAGTTGTAGGGAATAAAAAGATCTACACTTTTTGTAAGGACCATTTTTACCCTCACCTCAACATTTTTCGAAAAAAATGGGAAAAATCGATTTTTTTCTTTTTTCTTGTTTTCTTTTAGAAAGAGAAGAGAATAACAGAGAAGAGAATAACAATAATTAAAGTTTTGAAGATACAACTTCGAAGAATCGAAACATTCCAAAAATGAAGCATATTACAAAATTTGTATAAAGACTTACCGTTAGGCGGAAAATCCGTCAAAAAACTGAAATTGATTCATTAATAAAAGCGAATATTTTCTTAAAACAGTTCTTTTAATTATTTGTCACTATCTTTGTTATTTTTTTAAATTTTTAACTATTTTCTTTATATGTTTTATTACAACACTAATTTTATGTAAAAAAACTATTCACTTGTATTAATCGTTAAAGTGAGGATGGTTACGATAAAACATGACAAAATTTGACGAAATCTGATGAAATATATTTCGGGGCGAAAATTATGATTTTGGTTTTCATTTTAAAATTTTAAGCATTGAAACCAAAAAAACATTTTTTCGGCAAACGGCTGTAAAGTGTAACTTTACTGCCGCTAGGGAGTTAGCTAAAGTCTTACTTTTTGACCTGACAACAAAAGTAACGTCTAGCGACAGCAAAAGTAACGCCATTTTTATTTTATATTACGGAGGCTGTAAAGAAGCATTTGTTATTTGTTAGTTTGTTATTTTTTCAAACATATTGTATAACCATGACAACAAAAAATATTATGAAATTTTGAAAAGGCTGCTTTGATAAAAAAATTTATTTATACAAATTTAAATGTTTTTTTCTCTTTTTTGGAAGTAATTATGACGATACAAATTCATATTTATAAAAAGTTTGATGTATTAATTTCATATTTATAAAAAATTTAAACGTTTGCCGAAAAAATAGTGTATTTAATTCGGAGCTAAAGTGACTTTTTGTGTTTCGTCTATAATTGTCGTCAAACTATAGACTCAACACAAAAAGTATCACTTTAGCTCCTAATTAAATAATGTACTATTAGTTCTAAAAGTACAAATTTTTATTACAACAAAAAATGATTTCGATTTAAAAACATTGTTTGATAAATCAAAAGAAACATATTTTACAAGCTTTAATTTAACTAAACACAGTTTTTAATTTTAAAACAAAGATTTTTTGATTTATTTACCGTTTTATTTAAATTTTGAAGGTTTTTCAAAAATTTAACCATTAAAATTAAAAAAAATATTTAAAAATCATTTTCAAAAGACCAAAAAACGAATGTTTTTTAATTTAACATGGTTTTCATTTAAAAGTTATATGGAATTTTTTTTATTTTGGCCGTTTTTCAATTTAAGAATTCTTTTTTTTAAATAGAAAATTATTATTTCTTTCTGTGCATATAATAATATACAATAGCGAAGTTTAAAAATGTATATAAATATTTTCAAAAACTTCAAAAACTTGTTTGCATTTTAATAATTTTGTTTTTAAACTACTAACTTGAGAAATCGTCATTATTTACTCGAATGCCCCAATGAGAAGTAATTTTTCTCAAGCTAGGTCAATAATAATAACAAAAAATTACCTAGGTTAATAATGACAAATTTTCTTTCATTTTTAATTGAAATGAACAAAAAACACAAACAAATAATAATTGCATTTCTTTGTTTCGTTTTATTTGTATGAAACTAAACTACCAGGCTACTAGATATTTTAAGATATTTAAAAAATGAAATGGAAAATGACAAATATCAAAATCTAATCAAAGCAAATATGATAATTAGTGTTAGTAGTTAAAAAAATTCTATATATACCTCGGTTGAGAAGACTAATATAGACCTCGAACATTATATCCCTCGGCGCTACGCGCCTCAGGATCTAAAAGTCCTCGGTCAATAATAGCTTACTTCTCTACCTTGTTATATAATGTACTATTGTTCAAAATTATTTGCAAAAACATATTATTTAAAATATTTCTTTTCTTTTCTTTCACATTTCCGGGAAGACCGTCTCATCCTCTATTTATTTTCCATTTATTTTTGTTTATTTGTCTAAATAAAGCTAGTTAGGCAGAATTGAGTTGTTTTAACAGTTAGTTGGTTTCGAAATATTGAGTTCGCCAGTGGGGATTGGAAAGTGGATTGAAGTGTTTGAAACGTGAATTTATTTATTAAATAAAACATGAAATTAATTTCACAATATTATCCATCAATAAGAAAAATAAAAAAAAAATGTGAAAAATAAGGGTGTGGATGCCTTGTTAGCGTAAATATTTGGGGAGCGTGATGGCAGGGCAGATCTGCCTTCTGGCAACCCTGGGTGTCGGGTGAATGTAGGTGTTGCGTGCACGACCAACTGGTAGACCTTCACGATTTACTCCACTTACTCGAGTTAGAGTAAAGTTTTACGTCCTAAGGGAGGTTGATGGTGACACAATAACAGGTGATGAACCTTGTTAATCATTGGTGGTTTCCACCAGTACTATCCCACCCTGTGATGTTCTTCCTATGCTTATTAATAAAATTTTTCCATTTTCTTCCATTTCTTGTCTTTAGAACATAGTCTGTTAGAATGTTGTTGAGTTTAATAGCCGTGATCGATAACAGAGATGTTTTTGTGTGTTTTTCGTGCACCGTTGCATCCACGGCAACACCAAGCCTTACAACCTTTCCTCCATACAGGTTGTTTGGGTGTTGACATTGTGTTGGTAGGTGGACACATGGAAGGAAAATGCTAGCACTTGGCTTGCTGAGCTATAGCTAGACCATATGTGTGGGTTGGTCAGACTGTTGTTATTACTGAAACAATCTCTTAGAAGCCCTTTAGTTAATTTTTTATAACAACCTAGGTTCTTAAAGTGCTTGAGCCATAACTCTACCCCCATTTTTTTTGAAAATTTTATTTTGATTTTTTGTTGGAATATTGTTAATTTTAAGTAAGTTAATTTTTTTTACATTTTTTTAAGGTGA
This sequence comes from Diogma glabrata, assembly GCA_963693315.1. Taxonomy (NCBI): domain Eukaryota; kingdom Metazoa; phylum Arthropoda; class Insecta; order Diptera; family Cylindrotomidae; genus Diogma; species Diogma glabrata. The sequence goes on along the minus strand of OY856187.1, from coordinate 315,665,272 downwards.
TCTCATTTTAAGTTTTCAATAATAATTTTTTAAATTTTTTTAGAAAATATTGTTGTACGATATATATTGTTAATATATGTTAATTTTTTTTGGATTTATTGTTAAGGTTTTTTAAATTTTGTATTTGCAAAATAATTATGGATTTTGGATTATAGGATTATAAATTTTGTTTTGTAAATAAAATCATTGTTTTTTGTTCTTATTAATTTTCAAATTTTGTTTGTAAATTTTTAATTTTTAAATATGTTTAATATAAGTGCAACTTTAAATTTGTTTTGTAATTTTTTCAGTTTTAAATCTTTTTTGTAAATATTTATAGATATTCTCGATTTTGCTTTTTGAAAGATTTTGAAATAATTTTCAAATTGTGTTCTTAGAAAATTTTAACTTTTAAATTGAGAATTTTAAAAAAAGCTTGAAATAATATATAAATTTAGATTTTTAGAAAAATTTTAAAAAAGATTTTGAAGTTTTTTTTAGTTCTTAAATTTTAGATATAATTTTTTGCGAAAATTTTGAATTGTAGTTCTTTTGAAAATTTGATTTTTTTTAAGTTTTTCAAAATTTTAGAATATTCTCTTAAAAATTTTAAATTTATTTTTAAATTTTTGGGATTTAGTAGTTTTTTGGCTACTATGCCAGACAAACAATTTCACTATTTGTAACCATAAAAAGACCAAACTGTTACCGATGACTGTTGTCGGGCAGAAATGGTAACGTAACTAATTTGTTACCGTATTTTGGTCAGACAATGGGCGGTAACGGTTGCCGGATGAGGACCGTGTCGGTTAAATTTTAGTCTTCGTATGATTACAATTTCAGTTTCTTTTCAGTTGATTTTAGTAATTTGAGAAGCGCAATTAGGGTTATATTCCACGTGTAAGATGGCATATATGTCGGTTATATTATGGTTATTTTTGGTAATTTGACGGACACATTGCGGTTACATTTCAGATAGATGATGTTTGTGTCGGTTACATTTTGGTAATTTTTAGTCATCTGACGGACACGATTACGGGTGGGTATATTTCAGTTATTAGGTGGTGTTTGTGTCGATTACATGTCGGTTACATTTCGATTGCTTTTAGTCATTTGACGAACATTATTAAAGTTACTTTTCAGTCGTGGTTTTGATAAATATAAAACAATAAAAATCTTTTAATATTTATTTATATTTTTGAGTGTTTTAATACATACATTATTTTTCATATTAAAATATTTAATACTTTTTTTAAAACTCCTAATTAAATAATACTAATACTATATCTGAAAAAATAAAATAATAAATTTATTTAGTTTAAATTAAATAAAATTATAATTATTTTATCTCAAAATACTTTTGAAATGATTTTATAAATTATTATTATTATTTTTATTTTGTTTTGTGTCGTAATTCGTCTTCGTCATATCTACAGATAAAACTTTTATTTTCGGCGGTTACATTGGGACTGTAGAGGTACTGCTGTTTACAAAATGTTTGTTAGGATGGTAGTACAAGAATGGCCAAAAGCCAACAATTTACATGAACTTTGCAGTTGTCTAGGATTGTTCATTTACTACCAATGTTATGTATCAGCATATGCGAATATTGCAAAGAGTCTCCATAAGCTAACAAGGACGGATAAAGCATTTGAATGAACGAAAAAGTAAGAAGATGCGTTTGTAGAAATTCAAAAAAGCTCTGCTCTGCACCAGTTCTGGCCTACCAAATTTGGAATTCAAATTTGACACTAAGCTAGCAATGATGGTATAGTAGGAGTGTTATCTCAAGAAATTGAAACACTAAGGGGTAGAAAATGTAGAATAAACTTCTTCGTTTGAATTGCGTTGTATCATTGAACAGTGCAGTTCACCATATGATCACACTGTACATTAAGATCGGTCTGATCACAGAGATGTAAAGTCATTGGGAAAAGTGCAGTGCAAGACCAATTTTTCTCGCATGATTTCTTTACATGAGTATATAATACTACCGTAGCTTTTTTGTTCTTTCTCTGATATTTGGTTTCCAACTGAGTTTCATATCCATCACGGTACCTATAAGTATTTTGCTTGATCTGTAAGTACAAGGCTTCAGAGCGATGGAGCCAATATCTGGGATCCTCTGTTTCCTGGTAAAGTCAATCACTTCGTTTTTTGCGAGGTAATATCCTAACCCATAATTTTAGTCCATGTCAATGTTATTGGCTGGAACCGGAACTGGATCATTCAATGCCGAAAACCCCATGTTATTTGTTAAACAAACCTATATGGTAAGGCGGCGGGGTTAACTGCAAGGCAAAAATATAAAACTCTAAGAACACAGATTTTATTCATTTTAAACCTTTATAGTCTATAAATCTTGAAAATTCTAAAATTTTCATAAGAAGAACCACTTAATATAAGAAACTCTCGAACCCACCTACATTTCTCTTGCCCCGACATAAAAAGACTCAAATTTTTAAGTTAACGCACTTGAGAAACTCTAGATTGTTTTTGAAAGCGTAGTCCTTCATCATCAAAAGTCCTTTAGTTTGTCATTCTCAAGACGGTCATTCTAACCTTACCAACTCAAGGAAACATTTTGAGCTAAGTTTGGAGTTGCAAATCCTCTTGTGTTATTTAGAAATCATCTGAACATGAAAATTAAAACATGGTTCGTCATCGCCGCTGTGACTAAGTGTATAAGACGCACAGGCTTTGAACAGGTGTCTCTGTTGAGTGTGAGATCGAATCCCGGCACGAAACACACATTTTTCTACAGGAGTTTTTCCAAAAGAAAAATGAAAAGTGATTTCGAATTGCAAAATTCAAGTGATTTCCAATATGTACTTAAGCTTAATTGCCACTAAAAACCCCTCCAAATTACAACTTTGGAGTTTTTATACATTAACAATCCAGTGATCAAACTGAAATGATTTTCAGAATTTTCAGATAATTGTAGAAGGCTTACAAATTTACTAAAAAACCATCAAATTTATTCTCCAAAATACCAAAACACTTAACGATTTATAAACATAATTAAGTTCACTCATTCTCAAAACAGAATTACAATCATAACAACAACAAAGAAATATTGTTTACCCACCTTTCATCAATCATTAATTAACCATAATATCTGAATAGAAATAAAATCTTTTTTTCTTATTTTAAAACACCAAAAACCATACACAAATTCAAACCTTTCATTTTACCAACCATTTAATCAAACCAAATTTTTATATGACATTTACAAATCTTCAAAACGAAACATTCTCAATTTCAATAAAAAACAACAACAAAAATCGAAATAGTTGCCGGGCAATGTTTAATATTTCCGATCGATCAAAAAAATCAACAGCCATTAGTTGCAATACGGGCAATATTGCCGAGCTATACAAATATATTGCCGGGCAATACGAAAACATTGCCGGGAATGTTTTTGAATTTGGGCAATACTGCCCGGCCACACATTGCCGTAAAAAGTTGCTCGTTTACAAGCACCTTTACAATATCATTTAAAATTTACAGCTTTAAACAAAACAAATAAAATAATATTGTAAAAGTTATAAAAATATGTATAAACATATATCTATTAATTCTTCGACAAATTAAATTTGGTATACATATATTTTTTCAATAATATAGAGAATCATAAAAAATTGATATCAACCCTCGTCAAACTACATTTATACAATTCCGTCTTAAGGAAAATAAGAATTTTTTTTAAAAAAACATCAATAAGACGGTAGACTAAAAAGTTTTGTACATGTATGTATTAGAATTCAAAGCATTTTTATCTCAATAATATTTCTAAGATAAATAAATAATTTCAGTGTTTATTATTATTGTTTTGCAACTTAATATTCTTTTAAGACCCAAACTCCACAAAATTGTAACACATTTTCTTCACAACAAAACCATTTGTCAATTTACCCTTGCAATGGCAACAGATATAAGAATCAAAACTTAGTGAAATTGAATATTTCCAAACAATTTACATTTAAATGGAGTAAATAATTTTTGCCAGTTCAAGTTTTAAATGAAATAAAAAGATGTAACACATAATGGAAACATTTGTAAGAAGTATTAGATATCAGAAAACTTTTTTATCTTATGAATTTCAAATCCGTTATAGTAATGATAGTATTAATTGGTTTATGTTTTCAATGGATCGAATGTTTTCTTCTATTTGTTTCTTTAATAAAAGTTATTGTTTTTTAATTTATGTGAAGAAGCAGCTTTTTAAACACTTGAGTTAAGTTGTTAATCAAATTTGGTTTCTGATATTTTACACTCTCCGACGCGGACAGAAATACTTGTAAGTTGTAATATTAGTGCTCACCATATCAAAATTAGTTTTTTTTTATCCATTTTAAAATTAAATCGATACTGAGTTTTTCCTTTTTAGGGCTTTAACTTTGATAATATAATAAAAAAGCTTGTGTTTTCATATTTAAAGACAAAACAACCGAATTTGATGTCACTGTAACAGAGTATGGATAAGGTTCCCATAAAAGAGTTAATAGTGACTGCATTTTTTTATTCGGTGCAGTATTGGCAATTCTGATCATTTTCAGGGTTTCAAATTTTAAATAAGTAAAACAAACCCCTTGTGGTGAGAATTGATTGTCCGTTGCAAATTCTGTATAAACAATTTCTGTAAATGCTATCAACTTGTGTTGAACGGACAAAAAACGGACAAGTGCAAATAAGATTCGCTCGCCAAGGGTTCCGTGAATTTAAAGAACACAATATCAAAATAATTGACAAAGTTGTGTTGAAAAATCTTTATATTGTCAATAGACACATAAAAAAATGTTTCATCGTAAATATCAATAGTAAGTCAATCTCATCTAAATTGATCGAAATGATACAAAAAATATTACTTTAGGTTAAATCTTATCCATAGCTGTTTATGGTAACTAAGGAACGACTCAATTACACCAGCTTGTAAATGGATTATATTGGAAAAAAATCTCTGTTAATCAACGAGGACATTTAGGACGTGGGAGGAAATTTTCCTAAAAATAGCACTTTTTTGGTAATAATTCAAAAACTGTGTATCGCAAAATTCTAAAAATAATGTAATGTTCATTAACTTTGGTGCTCTTTCAAATGACACCCAAATGAATTCACTGGGTTTCAAATTGTATTTTAACCCCTTCGCATGTCCATAAATACTATTATTATAGGACACTTTAGTATATTTTCCATTAAAAACTTATTAATTTTTCTATCATTCAAAATACTTTTTAAGATCTTCGATTAATTAGGTTCGGAGCTAATCAAGAAAAGAAAACATATGAGGTGTAAAATTTCAAAATACCCTTTTTAGAAATACTGAAGAGAAGCCTTTTCATATGATACCCTACTTGTAAAACAAACGAAAACAACTTTATTTATTTTTGTGTGGATAGATTAGTTTTATACGCATCTCAGATTTCAGGTCCATAGGATTTATAGTTTTCGAAATAATCAATATAATGGGAAAAACGCATTTTATTCTCACCAATACGGTTCGTTATATAACGGAATTCTAAAACAGGTAGAGTGTAGTTTTGCATGTATGGTTTTATGTTTTGCTCTTCTTCTTCCATTTTATATCGCATTTTCCAAGATTTATGTCAACTCATTTATTTGGATTTCAAAAAGCATATAAGTCTTGCCTATTTGGTAATAATTTTTTTTCAATATTTTTGTGAAAACAAATTTGAAAAATATTCTGCAAGAAAGCTGTGGATATCCATGTAAGGAAATTAATTAAAAATAAGACGGTAAACCTATACATAAAAATGGGCATAACTTTGTAAAATTCTGGGAATCGTATTGCGTCTACTGGGAATCGTATTGCGTAGCTCACTTGGCTACTTTGCTACTTAGCTACTCAGTTTATATGTTATCCACATGAATCAACAACACTAACATAAACATGCCAACAAATTAAGTGATAAGAACGTTTCTGGAATAGCAAATAAATCTGGAATTATAAATTAAATTAGTCAACTTAAAATGAATGTCTAAACAAATAGCAAAGAACAATGTTGTAAGGCGAGGACAACGGTCCCTGGGTAAGTATTGGAAATTGTGACGCCCAATAAACTAATGTTTTTACATTCACCTTATTGTTCGTGAAACATATCTATTGAAATGTCATCATTTATTTTAAATTAAATTAAATTTGTTGAACAAATAGAAAACTAAACAATTAATCTTATCATACAATAAAATATGACATAGACTATGATTAGAAGAAGCACAAAAAACAAAACATTAAAACATTTATTGGAACAAAATTAAAACAAGTATGCCAATAATACAACTAATGGCATATTCATTGGTCATGTGACGAACTGTTTTCTTCAATGATTATAAAGCCCACATATAGTGTTATATGGATATTCATTTCTTATAGCAAGCAATAGCGCGGCATCATCAATGAATGCTCCATAACTTAAATTAACCGTTGACAGAATAGAGTTAATCTCCCAGATCTGAGGGGTATATCAACTCGTCTAGTAATATTTCATTGTTATTACCAGTGGTATATGAAACTTCAATTATATTAATTTCTCAATGACAACGGTCTGTACGTGGCGTAAGCAAAACCCGATCACTCCATCCACCAAATTTTAAATATTTTTTGCACCGTTATCTATTGCAGTCTATTAATAAAAATTAATGTATTTTAACGTTAACATACATTTCTTAAGAAAATTATTCTATTTTTTTTTACATTATGATGATTTTATTAAATACATGTACATTTTTGATATATAATTTTACAAAGTATTGTGATCTAGCGGATAAAACAGAAACAAAACATTGAAAAATTCACGGCTATTGGAGCGAATCATCATTCCAAATGTTTTTTAGATGGGAAATAAGGAGAGGAGAAATTTTGGAAAACAATTTTTGTTTGATGTTGACGAGTTATATGAAGAGTGATTTTTTGTTTAGTCCAAATGTGAGGTGATGTGACTGCATCTGACTTGATATTTTTGCTAACACAAAAACACATGAAACTTAATCATTTAATTAAAGATTATTTTATTTTAAATTATAAAACTTTAAGAGATGGGAATTGAAATATGTATCAATCGATTTTTGATCTAATCAATTTTCGTTAAAAAAGAATCGATTTAATTCCATTCTTGTTTAAAAACATCATTTACACAGGTGAACAAGTAAAAATTTGAACTTGAACATTTTAGATTTTCCTGACTTGGCATATAAGTAGTAGGGACAAAATAAAAGGTACAACTTATTTTAGAACTTTTTTAAAGTGCATAGTTTGAGCATAGGTGGCGCTCCAACATTTATGAAAAATGAAAATGTTGCAAATCCAAAACAACTTTAAAATTAAATTGCTTAAGGATGGCTATACCGATTTCAGTAAACTTTTTTTTTCTTTCATAGGTGACTAGTTTTTCTTTAGAAAAACAATTAATTATACTTTTTTTTATTAATTTAAAATAATAAATATGAAGGGGCTGAAATCTCACAGCTCTGAGATATCAAGTCTTCGATCTGGGTTAAGGATTTTGATATAGTTTTCGGCAAAAACATTTATGAAGACATTGTTTTTAGTTTTGGGCAGCGATGTATATCAAACATAAAATTCTTTGTTAAAGTACAAGTATTTTTTTATCTCTGTTTAGAAATTTATTACAAAACAAACACGAAATATAAGTACGTTGCCGTAAAATTATAACAGATCGTAAATTAATATAACTCAGTGAAAAGATGATACAACAAGCAAACTACTCAAAAACCTCTCCATTAGCGTTTCAAGATAATATTACAAAATCACAAAGTAATATCTCTTTCTAAATTCCAAAAATATTCTAAAAATTATAATGTAAACAAAATTTAAACCATTTTTCAGAATTCTAAAAATATTGCAAAAATTATAACAAAATCAAAAATTAAAACTTTTTCCAAAATTCCAAAAATTATAATAAAATTAAAAATTTAAATTTTTTCAAAATTTTGAAAATATTGCAAAAATTCATAATTCAAAAATTAAAATCTTTTTCAAAATTCTTAAAATATTTCAAAAATTATAACAAAATCAAATTACACACTTTTCAAAATTCCAAAAAATATAATAATAAAATCAAACATTTAAACTTTTTCAAAATTCCAAAAATTTTCCGAAAATTCTTAAAAAATCAAAAATTGAAACTTTTTTCAAAATTCTAAAATTATCGAAAAATTTCGTAATTCACAAACTCAAATATTCAAACTTTTTCCAAAATTCTAAAATTATTGCAAAAATTTTAATAAAACCAAAAATTGAAACTTTTTCAAAATTCTAAAAATATTGCAAAAATTATAACGAAATCTAAAATACAAAATTTTTTTAGAATTCCAAAAATATTTCAAAAATTATAACAAAGTCAAACATAAAAATATTTTTCAAAACTCAAAAAATATTACAAAATCAAAAATTAAAACTTTTTCAAAATCCAAAATTCAAAAAACTTTTTCCAAAAATACAAACTTTCTTCAAAATACCAAAAATCTTCCAAAAATTATAGTAAAATCAAAAATTTAAGCTTTTTCAGAACTCTAAAAATATTCCAAAAATTCTTACAAAATCAAATATTCAAACTTTTCAAAATTGCAAAAATATTTCAAAAATTATAACAAAATCAAAATTTCCATGTCCAATTTCATGTTCGATAACATTTCATGTCAAACAAATAATTAATTTCATTTTTTCCAAAAAAATTGAGTAAAAACAATGAAAATCATTCTTTTGACACACTTGACAACATTTTTTTGACAAACTTATAATGCAATAATCTAGTTTTTGCTCTCACATACCAATCCCAGCCATCAAGATTTCTCCAAATTCAATGTTCATATTCGTAATCATTTAAAATGAACGTTTTTTAAGCGAACAATGCAAATATTCTTGTTTTGACACAATTGACGATTTTTTTGACACACTTCCGGTACAGTTATCGAACACATCGTCCTTTCGGCTCTTCCCATTGAGTATACCTATTTTTCGAGTATACCTAAATTTTGAAATCTTTCCAGCAGTTCCAGCTGGTAGACATACATACATTTTGTTTTGCTTTTTTAGATTCAGTAGGTCCTAAAACGTCGATAAATGCCAAAAAATGGGGGTAAGAATTTCACATTTGGCTCGAGAATGTAATATGAGAAAAAAGCTTTTTATAAATGGCGCTAGGGTAAAAATCAATTGAATTTCTTAAATAGTTCTATCCTTTTTCTAAAATATGTCAAATTTTTCAAAGGGGGCGTTAATTCGTGTTCTTGAGACATTTAATTTTAAATATTTTGAATTCGATTAGTAATCTTAAATTACTATAAACAGCTATGGAAAAAAATTTAACCCGACATAACATTTTTTGTTTCAGTTCAAACAATTTTCAATTGACATTGTTATTGACATTTATGAGGAAAAATTTATTTTTGATGAACCTATGGTCTGGATTTTCTTCTTTTATATTTACGGCACCCTCGACGAGCGAATCTTATTTGCACTTGACCAACTTTTTGTTGTTGGTTTTATTTAATTATTCCAAAATGTTTTTTTCCAAAAATTAAGATTTTTTCAATGCTCGGCGCTCAGAAATTAATTGAAATTAGAAAAATGCTTCCTAGTTCCTAGAAATAAATTTATCAACCATGTTTTGTACAAAGGAAATACGAGAACCATCAAAATTGATTGATTTTTCTATACATTTTTTTTCTTCAGAAAATGTCGTTACTTTTTGATACGTAGGACGCCTAAATTAGATCAAAAAATATGTTAACAAAAATATGATTTCGTTTTTTACCACTATCGTACTTTTGGTTATTAGATTTAAGATAAGAGAAAAATCTATTTGGAGATAAACGAATTATAACTGTGACACAAGAGTTTAACAAAATTTTCTTTGAGGAATGGTTTTGGCATTTTATCATAGGTATTAGGTGTAAAATATATTTTTTATAACAAAAAAACAACAAAGCTGTGGTTTTTTTACTTGAAGTACTTTAATTTAATATTTTTTTTACTTGAATTAACGTTTAATGTATCTTCCTATAAAAATAAAAATGTAAATGTTTGAAAGTTGGACAAAACGTTGCATTCCTTGCATCAAGGCTTTGGAAGCATTTGAAACACTCAATTACCACACATTTGATTATAGATGAAATTCGTGTTCTAGACATTTAAAAATTCGAAATTTGTATCGAACCATTTTGGAACGGGCTTATACTTGCGGCATAAAGTAGTAGAGTTGAAATAAAAATTTACAGTAAACATTTTGCTTATATTGTTAAAAATATTAAAAAATAAAATTTGTAAATATTCTACCGATGTCGGAGGTCAAGCATTTTCTGATTTTTTTCTCGCAATAAGAAAGATAAAAACCTGCCTTAAAACATGTCAAAATATTAAGGAAACTCGGTTTTTTTATAATGATAATAATTTTTAGATGTCCATCTCAGGTCAAAAATTTTAGTTGTAAAACTAAACCTTTTTTGACCTGAGATGCACATTTTTAAAAATTTTAATCTTTAGACCAAAAACGAACGTTTTTTTAAATTTTGGTTTGTTGACCAATATAATACAACTGACGAGTTCTTGTAACAATAAGAAACAGCCATATCATCAATAAAAATGGAAATCTTGCTGATAAACGTGTATAACTACATCATCCCCGACTTTCTGTTCTACAATATTCCATGCCATCATCAACTACATGCATCCCCTTTGGTGACATGAACACACATCATTCAAAGTGGCATTTTATCTTAACCGATGACCACGAGGGTTCCAGTTGTCTAAAAACATCAATTAATCAAATTTCGGTATTCTTAACGCTCCATTACCAACACGAATCACTTCTTTCAGGAGAATCTCATTCGGTTGGCTTTTTTTTCGTCACAAACGACGAAATCTAGAAAACCGCTGGACGGATTTCAAATTTTTTTTCTAACAATAGGTTTACTCTATGGGAAGAGCCGAAAGGACGCTGTGTTCAATAACTGTATCGGAAGTGTGTCAAAAAATCGTCAGGTGTGTCGAAACAAGGAAGTTTGCATATTTTTTGCTTAAAAAACGTTCATTTTAAGTGATTACGAGTAGAATCATTGAATTTGAAGAAATCTTGATGATCGGGATTGGTATGTGATACCAAAAACCTAGATTACTGCATTATAAGTTTGTCAAAAAATGTTGTCAAGTGTGTCAAAATACAGATTTTTATTTATTTTTTTACCCAATTTTTGGGAAAAAAAATAAAATTAATTGTTTGTTTGAAATAAAATTTTATTATTATTATTGAGAATTATGGCATTATAAGTTTGTCAAAAAAATGTTGTCAAGTGTGTCAAAAGAAAGATTTACTTCGGTTTATTTATTATTTTACCCAATTTTTTAGAAAAAATAAAATTAATTATTTGTATGATATGAAATTTTATTATTATTATTGAGAATTATGGCATTCATTATAAGTTTGTCAAAAAAATGATTTCATTTATTTTTTTAGCAAATTTTTTTTGTTTGTATGACGTAAATTGGAAATTTTTGAATTTGTTATAGTTTTTGAAATATTTTTACAATTTTGAAAAAAAATTGTATTTTTGATTTTGTAATAGTTAGTTATTTATGCAATTTAGTTAGTTATGCAATATTTTTGGAATTTTGAAAAAAGTTTCAATTTTTGATTTTGAAAGAATTTTTGGAATATTTAAAAATTTTGAAAAAATTTTAAATTTTTGATTCTATTATAATTTTTGGAATTTTGAAAAAAGTTTCAATTTTTGATATTGTTATAATTTTGGAAATATTTTTAGATTTTTGGAAAAAGTTTGAAAATTTAAGAGTTTTTGGAATATTATTAGGATGTAGAAAAAGTTTAAATATTTGATTTTATTCTAATTTTGTGAATATTTTTGGTATTTTGAAAAAAGTTTTGATTTTGTTATAACTTTTACAATATATTTAGAATTTTTGAAAAATGTTTAATCTTCGATTTTGTAATAATTTTTGGAATATTTTTAGAATTTCGAAAAATGTTTGACTTTATTTAATTTTTACAACAATTTGTGGAGTTTTAAAAGAAATATGAATCTGTGATTTTGTAATATTTTCTCGAAACACTAAATGGAGAGGTTTTTGAGTAGTTTGCTGATTGTATCATCTTTTCACTAAATTATGTTAATATATGATCTACTATGATTTTCCGGCAACGTATTGATGTTTCGTGTTAGTTTTGTAATAAATTTCTAAACAGAGGTAAAAAATATATGTACAAATATATATACAATCAGGAAACTACTCAAAAACCTCTCCCTTTAGTGTTTCGAGAAAATATTACAAAATCACAAATTCATATTTCTTTCAAAACTCCAAAAATGTTCTAAAAATTAAATAAAATCAAACTTTTTTCAAAATTCTAAAAATATTCCAAAAATTATTTCATAATCAAAGATTAAACATATTTCAAAAATTCTAAAAATATTGCAAAAATTATAACAAAATCAAAACTTTTTTCAAAATTCCAAAAATATTCCCAAAATTAGAATAAAATCAAATATTTAAACTTTTTCCAAATCCTAATAATATTCCAAAAACTTTTAAATTTGCAAACTTTTTCCAAAAATCTAAAAATATGGCCAAAATTATAACAATGTCAAAAATTGAAGCTTTTTTCAAAATTCCAAAAATTATAATAAAATCAATAATTTAAAATTTTTCAAAATTCTAAAAATATTCCAAAAATTCTTACAAAATCAAAAATTGAAACTTTTTTCAAAATTCTAAATATATATATAACAAAATCACTTTAACAATGAGTTATGTTTGATATACATCGCTGCGCAAAACTAAAAACAATGTCCTCATAAAAGTTTTATGCCGAAAACTATATCAAAGTTCTTAACCAAAACCGAAGTCTTGACATCTAAGAGCTGTGAGATTTCAGCCCCTCCATATTTATGTATTGTGTTTTGTAAAATATATTTTGCAAAAATCGCTAAATTTAAGTAATTATTTTTTTTTTTCTAAATTACTTTAGCAACCAATTTATTTAATTTTAATTGTATATAAAATTACAAACAAACAAAAAATGCTTAGATTAAACAATTTTCTCAAAATAAAATTTACAAAACATATATGTCTGTCAATATATGCATGTTTTTTGGAAATAGCCATAATGTATTTTGTTCTTATGAGTTCGTTTGATGTTGTCAAAAATATTTACGCTTTAGCGCAAAATAGTAATTTTAGGCATTGTTATTACAATTTTACGCTTTGTTATGTCAATAGGAAAAAAGGCCTGCTTTTCGCACAATTTTCGAATCGTAAAAGTGCATTTTACGGTTTACTCGTACAAAAAAGTTTTTTGTAAGAAATCGAGTTTGGTTTAGAAAAATAGAAAAAGATCAAAATATTTCAAAAAAAATTTCAAAATTTCAAAAATTTCGACTGCTTATGTTTTTTTGATCTTGCCAAAAATGAGTTTTGTTTTTACTGTCCCTCCCCCCCTTTACTTCGTACATTACACAAAAAAAATTGAAAAAATTCATGGTTCTTGGCAATGTTGTAAAGATTGAACGAAAACTATAGCCGTCGGCTCATCATTTCAAATGTTATTTTGGGGGGGTTGAGAGTGAAAATTTTGAAAAAAAATATTTTTGACCTTGTTGAGGGGTGTCATATGAAAGGTTAATTTTGTTCTAGTCCAAAACAATTTTTTTTGTAATTTCCAAAAACGCAGTTTTTGAGTTATGTTCAAAAAAGTGTAAAAATTTTATCTCTTAATATTTTGAACAGTGTAAGCAAAAAGTTTATTGTGTATATTTAAGTTATATGTCATTGATAATCAGGTGAACTTTTCAAGTGAACAAATTTGAATATGCCGATGTGTTAACCATTTTTTTTCTTGGCGTTCATGCTCCATGTAGGAGCGTTGCCAGGCTAATCAGCCTTGAATATTCACCACGGTCATTCGCAACAACGGCATTATTACCATGGCAGTCGGTTTTGTTAAGGTCGTTTATTAAGTCGTCTCCCATTGTCTACCTCGCGGTCGCCCACTCCCTGGGGTACTAACGTACATTTCTTTAATCATTTCAGACTGTGAATCGGCTCGAAAAACATGCCCAAACCAAGCGATCCTATTAGAACGGATACAACCTATTATATCAGGACCCTCAAGAAGGTCTCTGATCTCAAAGTTATATCGGGTTCTATACTCTCCATCGTCTGTCTTAAGTGAACCAAATATGAAGCGTAGGATCTTACGCTCAAATACAGATAAATGCGATTTGTCATTTTGTGTAAGGCTCCACGTTTGTGATCCATACATCACGATCGGTCTAATCAATGTCTTGTATAACTTGAGCTTGGTGTTAGTTGATACATACGGTGATACAAGAAGAGGTTTAATTGAGTACAAAGTTCGATTACCTGCAGCGATTTGAGCTTTTATATCTGTAAGTATGCTGTTATTTGAGTCAAGCATTGATCCCAAATATTTAAAAGATTCAACGCCCGCACATCAAATCTTTCTTCTCAGCCTCTCTTGAAACATTCATGTGTTTGGTTTTATTGTAGTGAATTTGCAGACCAATTTTTCTAGCACTACTTTCAAGCGACTTGAAAGTCTCACTCACTCGCTTCCCTTCGGACGAGGATGACAACATTATCAGCGTAAGCGATCATCTGTACTGAGTTTATTGACAAAATATTGTTGTTAGTCCTTAGTTTCTTTTGACGGTACACATATTCCAAGGCTAAATTAAGAAGCATAGAAGAGATAGCATCACCTTGTCTTAAACCGGAGTCGACTTTAAAAAAAAACCTTTGATATTTTTTTCCCTATACTAGCACACAGCATTGAGAGTTCTGTACTGTCATTTTGCATAGTGCTACCAGTTTACCAGGGATTGACACCATTGACACCAGAGCAGACCATAGAGTCTCTCGTTCGAGAGAGTCGTAGGCCAGCCTGAAATCAATGAAGAGTTGGTGCAAATATATGTTGAATTCTCGGCACCTTTCCAAAATCATCCTTATCGAGAAAGTGCATCGGTGGTAACTCGGCCTCGCCGTTAGCCATACTGATAGCCATAGGAAAGGATCTTATATGCTGTGCAGAGGAGAGCAATTCCTCTGTAGTTTGCACATTGTGGGCGATTACCTTTTTTATCGATTGGTATCAGTATGGTTGAGTTCCAGTCCTGTGGCATGGTTTCAGTCCTCCAGATTATTTGAACAAGCTCAAACAATCATTTGAACAAGTTCAAACAATCTTAAAGATAGAGTTTCACCACCATGTACAATCATTTCGGATGTTATATCGTCTATACCAGGTGCTTTATTGCGTTTTAATTTTGACAGTGCCGCTTACAATTCCTCTTTAGTTGGTTCGTCTTCATGTCCTTTTGACGCACGAATCAGCTTTGCCCATCGCCCGACTTGTTGCTGGTCACTTAAGTCGAGCAGATTCTCAAAATAAGCGGCCCGAGTATCTAAAACATTTATAAGGTCTACTTGCAGCTCCCCATCGTCATTTTGAATAGCAGTCGATCTAGTTTGAGAGCCCTTCTTTAAGGTTTTAACCTGTTGAAAGAAGTTACGCGATTGATGTTCCTTATTGAAGCTTTCAATCTCCTCACACTGTCTCTTCCGTCATTCTCGCTTTGTTCATCTACATAGTTTTGTAACGGCTTGTCTTGCCAGCTTATAGTTCTCCTTCGTAGAGCTGGTGTTGCGTCTTTGTAGACATTTCAGATAGCAATCTCTTTTGTATTGAGTAGCGTCAAGGCATGCTTGATCCATCCATGGCTTCTGGGAGTGGTTCTGTAGTCGTCCAAGTATTCCCTCAGCAGCGCTTAAAACAGCATCTTTGAGCAAATACCATGACTTTTCGACGTCTCCATTAATGACTTTTGATTTATCCAATGTTTCGGCAACATGGTTTTGATATCTCTCTTCCGTCTCAGCATTCTTTAATGATGAGATGTTAAAACGTTTCCGTTGATTGAATTTTAGAATGCCTGAATTTGGAAAGTGGAACCTTATTTTAGCACATACAAGAAAGTGATCACCTCCAATGTATGCACCTCTAAAGGATCGTACATCCAGAACACTAGAAAAGAAACGTGCTGTTACTAGCACGTTATCAATTTGATTTTGAGTGTTTCCATTCGGTGAGACCCAAGTCTGCTTGTGAATCGATCGATGCGGAAAGAACGTACTGGCAATTCTCAAATTATTTGATAATTTAAGCTGAGTCATTCTCTCACCACTATCGTCCGAATTCAAATGCAGACTGTTGGGGCCCACCACATTTTCATAAGAGATATCTCTTCCAACCTACCCATTAAAGTCACCAAGAACCATAATGAGGTCGCGTGTTGGTATTTGTTTCATAGCCTCTTCCAGTGCTATGTAGAAATTATCCTTCTCGTTGTCGGTCTTAGCTTCAGTTGATGCATGCACGGAAATTAGAGAAATGTTGTTGTATGTACCGCGTACACGTAGGTAGCAGATTCTCTCACTGACCGGGATGAATTTCAACACGTTTTCTTGTATGCGTGCACCAACAAGAAACCCAGTACCAAATTCTCTTCGAGAAGGATGACCACTACAGTATAAAGGGTGACTATCCAAATCTCGTTTTCTGATTATTGCCCAAGTAGATTTTGCCAGACATTGACATACGGCCAAGCACTGGTCCATTAATGGTTAACAGTACTTGGCTATTGTTACTGGGCCAATACTAGAACCAATCATCGGCCGATCTATGGTTTACAGAAAATAGCCAGTATATTGTTACCTTTGAATGGCCAAGCACTGGCCCATGAATGGTAAATATTGCTTGGCTATTGTTATTGGGCCAGTACTGTAGCCATGAATTTGCCGATCTATGTCATTTTTTTTTAAATTTCACTAGAGTACTATCCCTTTTAGAAATACATAGTTTGAAAAATATCACATATAGTTTAGATATCGCCTTGTCGGTTGAAAGACTATGGTAATAAAGAAAAGGTTGGTATATCTTTTAATTTATTTTCATTTCTATTTTATTTTAATTATTTTGTAAATAATTTATTTAAATTTATGTATAAAAAATATTATTTTATATTTTTTTTAATGGCGGAGTCAGGGCGGTGTTTGCCATTACTCAGCAATTCTTGCATCTGAACCAGTTGTATAGGGAGTTTTGAATTTTTTCCGTCATTTTTATTTTATTTTAAATTAGTTTGTATTTAATTTATTTAAATTTACATATGATAATAATGTATATTTTTTTAACGGCTCAGTCATGGTTGCCAGTATTTGGCCCAAGAATGGCAACCATTTATTGTCCGAAGTTATCATCCAGTAAAATTGTGTTAATGGCCCAGTCGTGGTTGCCAGTACTCGCCCATTGCTGCATTACTGGCTGCCAGTAATGGACCATTACTGGACCAGTTGTACAACCTTGTATGGGTGGCTGTCTAATTTCTTCCAGAGCAATAATATCCATCCTATACCTCTCAGCCTCTGTTTCTAAGCTTATAAGAGCATCAGGAGCACTCAGATTGCGCACGTTCTACGTTCCACGCTCCGATTCGATAGTCTGGTCCTTTTTCACGGTGGAATTCTATTTTGAAATCCGGGTCTGTTATTCTCTTTCTGATTCCAAATTTAACAAAGTTTTTTTTCCCGGGGTTAGGGTGTTAACCCTAGGCCCAACCCAAATTGTCATGACTGCGTTCGTTCTGCATCCTAAGGTTACTAGAAACAACCATTTTACACGTTTATATAGCGAACCGCTTGATCCAAGACAGTCGCCCGCTCCATGCTGCCCCTGACATGAAGAACAGACGCTTGAATCGCATTGGTTTTAAGGCACCAATTCGCCGTGATTTATCGTTATTGAACATGCAGTTTTACTCTGCTTGTCTCCAATACACCAACCTAATTCTGTCAGCATTACCCCAGCAGCACGGCGCGGCGTGGACGTCGAATTTCGGATTTCGCTTCCAGTGTTAACTATACTAACTATAATAACCGCTAGTAGTTAAACAATAAGTATTAACTACGCACGTTTTAACCACTAAAATTAATACACGAACAAACTTGTCTCTAAGTAAATGTCAGTACGTATCAACATCTCCAGGGACAAATTTTTTCCAAAATTTGAGTAGCGTTATTTTGGTAAAATAAAATAAAATAAAACCAAAGTCGACTTGCAAATTTAAAAAGGCACAAACAAATCATTAATTATTTGCAATATAATATCGTTCCTCATTTTTGCCATTACTGGTTGAATTCAATAAAAACTGCCCAACAGTTAAATCGTTTTCACCCAAAGGATGGAATGGTTTTAATGCAAAGACAACAGTTAGACAAATAAGTTGCGTAACATTTTGATAGTTTATTACAGTACAAAAAAGGAAATTAAAAATGAACACGTTTTATACCAGTAAAAACGTAAGAATCAGTGAACGTCAGTGAACAGTGAATTGTGAACAGTGAACAGTCAGTGAACAGTGAACGTCAACAATATTAACAAACGACCATCGACAGCTACAGTTCATTTACGTGTAACTAAATTTTATAAAAATTGAACAGAAGCTCACAAAACGATTTATTGCGATTCTAAACAAGCTTTAAAAAAAAAATTACTATCAATAAATAAAAACAGAATAGTTTTTTTGAGTTATTGATAAAAAATTTTTATTTTCAAGCTTGTTTAGAATCACAATAAATTATTTTCTGAGCTTCTGTTCAATTTTTATAAAATATAGTTACACGTAAATGAACTGTAGCCGTCGCCATATAGATGAGCAATACAGAACTTTTACTTTCACCCTATAAAAAGAAACTGCACACAATTACTTAAGGAAAAAAAATAAAAAACTAAAGAAACACAATCACAACAAAGTTTACAATTACAGCAACCACATAACAAATTCTATCAAACTAATAAATTTGGTATGTGTTTGTTGTCTTTATTGTCCAATAAAATAATTACTGAAAATCGTGTGTAGACTTTATATTCGAGCTAATGAGGTATGATTAATCCATAGTTAGTTGAAAGAAAATACTTTGGAAACATTAGTGTGAGCGCCTAATCAATTTTCTGGAAGAATAGAGATTAAGGTATAAACAAAGAGGTGGATCAAAAATAAACTAATGCGAAACAAATTTTTTGTTTATTGATATTACCATTTATACACAAGGCACCACATAACAATATTAATCATATGGTTATGAACGAAAAACTAATTAAACTTTATGATATGTTGTATAATGTACGAATGAAGAGTAATTTCCTTAAACGTATTAAGGACCGTTTCCTTTCCTTCATTATTTGGGAAAAAATAAAAAATTCTACCACTTTCTAAACTCTTAATTATTTCTAAGCAAATTTAAATTATATTGATTGGTTGGTTACATTATTTTTATTTTATTCCACCCACATATTTCATTATATGTATTATCAATTTAACACATCCCTTTAATTTACTTTCCTAATATCTTTATCATTCTGCTAAATCAGATATAAACACCAAAGCATCTCTAATTATTCATGAGATGATTCTTTAAAAAAATTTATACAAACAGAAATCGTATTAAGAGAATCATTTGACGTGCTAAATAAATACTTAAGGATAAATGAATTCAACCTATATACATGTATGTACAATGTGCATATATATTTCTTGCTATTCCTTTTAACCTAATAAGAAATTTCAAACATGTTCACTGTGAATAGATAGATATTTTTTTTATTTACACTTAGAAATGAATGTGATAAATTGGTATGAAATAAATAAAATATACATTTAATCATTCGTTCGATGGTCTTGGATATTCTATATAAGGAAGGATATTCTATAAAAAGTTCATATTCTAGTACAGATATGTTTTTTTTAGAATTTAAGAAATTTGTAAAAGGTAAAAATAGATATTTTTAGATTCTAAATTTTGTACTATTTTATGTCTATAGAGTTCAATTTGAAGCGTTTTTTAGCCTCACATATATGAAATAACCAGGACATGGAAACCATTGATAAGCGAACCAGATTTTACCTTCTCAAGGTTGGAAGTTACTTTAAATTTTTTGCTTCTTAACTCATTATAGAAAAACAACGTTTTCTAGATCGAGTTGTGAAAACCTGACCATTTTTGATTTTCCTGAAACTTGATATAAGCAGTACGGACAAAATAACAAATACATCTTATTTAGTATTTTTTGAAGTGCATAGTTTGAGCATAGGAGGGAGGCACTGTAACATGCATGAAAAATTAAAATTTTACTAATCCGAGGTAACTTTGAAATTAAACTGCTCCAGAACGGCTATACCGAATTCAATAAACTTTTGTTTGCTTGATAGTATTATAGATTGAGAGCCCGCGACGGCCAGAACTTCGTTATTTTATAAAAGCTGAAAGTTTCTCTGCGCATACCCCCTACTGAGGTAGGAACGATTAGCGACATATGAAGTTTGGATCATGGTGGCTTTGACAGGGAGCAGGTAACATAGGGCCCTTCAAAGTTTCGTGAAAGTATAAAAGGTAATTTTTTTATCTATTCTTCGGGATGGTATTAGAAGTCACGTCACCCATTGCCAGACACTTACTACCGTGGTAACCTCCTGCCAGACCCTTAAACATTATGAATTTGTTAAAGTTTAAGGGCGTCTTGCAGGGGGTTACCACGATAGTAAGTGTCTGGCAATGGGCGACGTGAATTCTAATACTATCCCGAAGAATATATACAAAAATTACCTTTTATACTTTCACGAAACTTTGGAGGCCCGTATGTTACCTGCTCCCGACCAAAGCCACTATGATCCAAAATTCATATGTTGCTAATCGTTCCTACCTGAGTAGGGGGTATGCGCAGAAAAACTTTCAGCTTTTATAAAATAACGAAGGTCTGGCCGTCGTGGGCTCTCGGTCTATTAGTTGATCTATTGAAAATTAATTAAGTAAATGGTTTTGTAATTATTTTAAAATAAAAAATATTGAAAAAAATTTTTTTTAAATCACTAGGTTTTCTTTTAAATATGTAGTTTTATCTTTACTCTAAAATATTATGTCAAATTTCAAATGAGCGTCGTTTCGTTTTCTTGAGATATATAATTTTAAAGATTTTCAGTCCGATTAAAAATTCTAATTTTTCATAATTTATTCGAACAATTTCTATAACAAAAAATTTTAACCACTGATTTCCCGGGATCTTGTAAATATTCTTCAACAATTTGTTTTTAACTATTTGGAAATTTGGAGAAATTTGTTTGAAAATACGAGGGACGAGGATAACATTTTCCGACAAGAATCTGTCTGCTATTGTCAAATCCGACAACCCATAAGCATGCCAAAATTTCATTTGTTAAACTCGACAATAGCAGACGTGTCGGATAAGGTTAAAATGATGGCAATTTTTGATTTTGTAATAATTTTTGGAATATTTTTAGAATTTTGAAAAAGTTTAAATTTTTGATTTTATTATAATTTTTGGAATTTTCAAGAACGTTTGTATTTTTGATTTTATTATAATTAAGAATTTTGGATAAAGATTCAATTTATGATTTTGTTATAATTTTTGCAATATATTTAGAATTTAGTAAAAGTTTCAATCTTTGATTTTGTAATAAGTTTTGCAATAATTTTAGAATTTTGGAAAAAAATTTAAATTTTTTGATTTTATTATAATTTTGAAAAAAGTTCGAGTTTTTTATTTTGTATAATAATTTTAATTTTCTCTTGAATAATTTTTGAATTTTTGATGTTATCATAATTTTTTTTAAATCAATCAGGCCCCTTATTTTGGGAAAAAAAATATTTAATTATTTGACATGAAATATAATTGAACTTGAAATTCGTAGATAATGGGTTGTTTGTTTTCCAAAAGTTAAAATTGTTGAGTGTATCATTTTTGAAATAAATTATGGTAATATATGATCTGTTGTAATTTTCCGGCAACGTATTGATGTTTCGTCTTAGTTTTGTAATAAACTTCTAAACAGAGATAAATTACCTGTACTTTTACAAAGAATTTTGTATTTTGTAAAAACAATGTCCTCATAAAAGCCTTTTGTCAAAAACTATATAAAACCCCTTAACACAGACCGAAGTCTTGATATCTCAAAGCCCTTTCATATTTTACTCGTTGTTTTTCGTTCTATAATAGCCTAGAATGATTTAAATCAAACTTCAGTGGTTAAAATTTTTTGTTAACAGAAATTGTTCGAAAAAATTATGAAAAATTAGAATTTGAAATTCTGAACTGAAAATCTTTAAAATTATATGTCTCAAGAAAACGAAAAGACGCTTATTTGTAAATTTGCAAATTTGACATATTTTAGAGTAAAGATAAAACTATTTAAAAAAAAATTTACAAAAATTTAAAATCAATCCCTGCTAAAAACAATGCAAAATGTAGGACTTATTTTATATAAGTACTGAACGAGTGCTGTAACAATGAAAAATGGTTGCTGATTGGTTTTTGATTAGCGAACACATGCAAAAAAAAGTCCAAGCGGCACGTATATCCGTTAGAAATGGGTAGATTTCGGGGTCAGATAGTTTTGTGTACAAATAGAATTAGATGTCTCAGATTAGTTTACATAAAAAATTTAAGCAGAAACCGAATAATTCCAAAAAATTATCAAACCAAATTAAATACATTAACCGAAACAACTTTATCAATCAATGCAATTTCGGAACAGTTTTATTTAAGTTGGT
The DNA here is from genome assembly GCA_963693315.1 of Diogma glabrata. Taxonomy (NCBI): domain Eukaryota; kingdom Metazoa; phylum Arthropoda; class Insecta; order Diptera; family Cylindrotomidae; genus Diogma; species Diogma glabrata. The sequence continues at coordinate 315,642,591 of OY856187.1, read as the reverse complement.
TAAAAGTTAAAACTACTTTCAATAACATATTAAATCCACCAAAGAGGAAATTAACGTTCTCACTACGTCACACCTACAACACCACCACACATAATTTATAATCAAAAATTACCATTTCCAATTGTTCCAAGTTTCTGAAAAAAAATATTCCTTAATTCAAAAGAATAATGACTCAACTTTGTTTTTCATTTAAATTTTTGCACAAAAAAAATAAAAACAGAAACAAAAAAAATTTATTTAATATTTCTATTCGATATTTTTATGGGATTTGTTGTTGTAATTGTATGGCGTGAGAGTGTCGTGCATTATGTTAGTATAAAGTTAATTGGAACCACTTGGGTTAGAAAGCTGAAAGTCTCTGAGGTTATAAATAAAAAGTGTATCTAAAAGAAAGCAGGAGTTAAAATAACATGAACTCAAAAATGATGAAAGCATGGCCGTTTGCGTTTTTGTTCGTTTCAACAGCCCCAGGGCCATAATCTCTGGACTTGGATAATTTTTTTTTAAAATTTGGGAAAGATTTATGTTGTATCTATGTGTGCAAAAGTTTTCATTTGTAAGCTTGGTCATTTTCATCTAGATCAAGGACAACAAAGTTTATTAAATTTTTAAAACAGCTGATTTTTCAGGAACCTTAAACGCCAAGATTGTCATCTGAAAAAAAATGATAAAAAATGGTTCAAATACTCAATATTTATAAATTTTATTTAAACATTATATTCAAACGGCCGTTATAACGCCTTAGATTATTCGACATTTTAGGCCCTAGCCGCTTAAATGGTACCCTTATATGTCCCGTTCACGAACTTATCCACGAAATCTTATCCCGTTCTACTTCATATCGTATATGGGCTATTATTTTGAAAACGTACATTTTTTTGTTGATTTTTAAATTTTTGATTTTTAAAAAATCTGAAATTTTGATATATTGTTGGCATTGACAAAAGGAAAAAAGTATTCCTGCTTTTATTTTTTGAGTACTCTGAATCGGAGTTATGCGCGGTTGAATTTTGAGGCTTTTTCACGTAGTTTTGGTAATGGTCGCAATGTTTTGTGAATAGGTGCCACAAATTTCATCCGGCTTACGTATATTTTTGCAAGTAAAAAGGAAAATAATTGAATAATTGAAATAAGTAAGTTTAAAATTAATAACTTTTCTCTTTTCCGCTAGGCGGCGCGTAAAACCTTGGTTTACTTCAAAGCTCATATCTCAAAAATCGTCTTTTTTTTCTTTTTGTTTTACACAAATTTTAAAGTAAACATATGCAGCTATGAAATTGAGAAATAAAAAATCAGCAATTCAATATGGATTTTTTCTTACGATTTTTTAAAGTTTAGTATATGAAAAATTCACATGTGTTTTTTTATTAAGGTAATAATCCTGTACTAAATGTGGATCTAATAAATTAAACATTTCATATTTTAACCCCTGCAATAAATTCGAACCATTTTCTGTGCGGTTAAATGGTTAAAAACTTATTTAAAATTAATTTAAGTTAAGTGGTAAAATAAAGGAATTTAAATTATTAAAAGGGTGTGTAAAATGTTTATTCATTTTAAAAAATGTCTATTAAGCCCCTTTTTACTAATTAAAATCTCATTAGAGACTCATAATTTTAACATTTAAAATTTCTAATGACGCCCACAAACGGTTTTTGACCAAATTATACTTGCATCCAATCCAAATATATTAAATTGTACCTACCTAATTTTACCTGATTCTACCTATGTCAAAACTATTTCAAGGGTATATATATATATATATATATATATATATATATATATATATATATATATATATATATATATATATATATATATATATATATATATATATATATATATATATATATATATATATATATATATATATATATATATATATATATATATATATTGATTGGATTGCCTTATAGTCAATTATATTCCAAAATATTTAGAAGACATAACGTTTAGAAAAGATAATAATAGAAATGCCTTTCAAATTGTGCTGTAACTTGTACGGTCTCAAAAATCATCAGCGGACACCAAAAAATGTGAAACTGGTCACACCAGCTGTTGTTCAAAAAGCTGCGACCCTAAATTTTACTTTGCGTGATGACCAGTTATATGTGAAACATGTCGCACTTATATCTATAAAAATAAGGTAAATTTAATTATTTTATTAAAATGAATAAAAATTCATATGCAACTAATATTTTCTATACAGCAGCTTTCATGTTCGGAAACTATCGATAGTGAAATTATTTCTATAAATCAGTATGTTGAAAATGTTCCAACGAACGAAAATATTCAAATACTTCCAGCATCTTTAGATCCATCACCAGTTTCGGTTGATACTATATCTCCACCAGTTCCTGAACTACTTAATGACATTTTAGAAGATATTAACAATGTTCTTGGAAGGTTAGCCGAATCTCCTATCAAACAAAATCATATTACAACAGGAAGTTATAAAAAAATTGCAAGTGTCACATCGGCAATAAGTCAAAGAATATTTCAAGTAGATTCAGTTAAAGTGTTATCACCAAACGAGGAATGTGAATATACATCATGGCTTATGAACCTTAAAAAAGAGTTTAAAGATGCCAGCTGTAAATCAAAACAAGCGTTTTTGTTGACAACTCTACCACGTAAATTTTGGTCAAATCAACGTATCCAGGATGAATTTAATGCATCAAGACGACTGGTAGAATTCGCCATGGATCTGTTGGAAACAGTAGGTTCTTACAGTTGGCCTCAAAGCAAACAAGTGCACAGTTTGTCACAAAATATAGTAAAACAAATTCAAACATACTTCTTATCAGAGGAAATTAGTAGAACAATGCCTGGCCTTAAAGATGTTGTTACTATTACAGAAGGATCAACAAAAATTAGGAAATCAAAGCGGTTGGTGTTATGGACCCTCACCGACATCTACGAAATGTTCTTGGAAGAAAACAAAGATGTCAAAATCAGCTTCTCAAAGTTCACTACGTTGCGACCGAAGGAATGTATTTAGCCGGACCTACCGGAACACACAATGTCTGTATATGCATGATACATGAAAATGTACGTTTAATGTGTAAGCCGCTCTTAAATTTAGTAAAAAATGAAAAAGATCTGCTTAAGAAACTGAGTTGTTCTAATAATACAGTGGATTGTGCAACAAATATATGCAATGATTGTAAAAATATCGTGGAAGCTTACACAGAAACAATTTTGGAATCTCTTGAATTTTACAAAGAAATACATTATGAGAAATGGTTAATGCAAGATAGATATTCGTTAGAACGCATGGAAAAAAATAAGGAAGAATTTGTAGAAGATTTAGTACATACATCGGTAAACAAATTAAAAATTCATGATTTCATCGCAAGGCAGCAATCAAAGTTTCTTAAGGATACGAAACAAAACTTACGTCACGGCGAATACGTATTTATTATGGATTTTTCAGAAAAATACTCAATGATAACGCAGAATGAGGTACAAGCTGCACATTTCAATAAAGTTCAAGCCACAATCCACCCAATCGTAGTTTACTACAAATCATGTAATGATAAACTAGAGGTCTTATCTTTTATCATTATATCTGATCATTTAATGCATAACACAGTTGCAGTTCATAAATACCAGGAAAGGTGTATTGAATTCATTGAAAAACAGCAAGAAATATATCCAAGTATCAAAAAATTTTTATATTTTACTGATGGTTCAGCAGCTCAATATAAAAATAAGAAGAATTTCATAAATCTCTGCAAACATATTGATGATTTTAAAATACCTGCAGAATGGCATTTCTTTGCAACTGCCCACGGAAAGGGTCCATCCGATGGGATTGGAGGAACACTTAAAAGAGAAGCACGGAGAGCTTCGCTTAGAGGAGAAAAAATATCAACAGCAAGGGAATTGTTTGAATGGGTTGGGTGAGTTTTCATATGTGTCTTCAGAAGATATCAAACTACAGGAACAATTTCTTTCGGTGCGGTTTTCGGACATTAAAACCATAAGCGGAACTCAAGGATTCCACTGTTTTTTACCGGATAACACTACACCCGATAAAATAATTGCCAAAATGTTTTCTTTTTCTGATGATCATAAATATTTCAATTTAAAGGCAAAAAAAAATATATAAATTAATTTTTTAATGTATTTATTTATAATATTGATTAAATTATAATGTTTATAGAAAAAATATTTTTTTAATGTTTTTTTCTAATGTTAGTGTTGGTGATGTTGAAATTATAACAAAATCTTCGATCATTGGGATCTCCAATTCTTATTCTGAATAAAAACCTGTTTCTCAATCAGAAATCCATCTAAGCGACGAGAAACACTGGCAAAAAAATAAATCCATAGCTAAAAACATTCTGCTAAAAAATAATTACCCTTCACCAATTACCGAAACCATAATTAAAAATAGTATGTACCAAATAAAAAACCAACCTCCTAACAATAACCAATCTTTCACAACAACTAGTACTGACTCACAAACACCACCAAAACAAATTATGGCATCATTAACATACATACCACAGTTAACAGATTTTATAAAAAAACATATATCAAAACATAACCCGAATTCACATATAGCCAATAAACCATTCAACACCTTAAACAAACAATTCACAAATCAGAAAGATAGAAACAAACCAGAAACCGCACACGGTATCATTTACCAAATCCCATGCGTATGTGAAAAAGTGTATATAGGACAGACTAGAGCATTCAAATCCGAATATTCGAGTATTCGAATATCCGATTAATTTGGGTATATTTCAGGTATTCGTTATTCGAATATTTGTACGCGAATATTCGAATATTTTTTTTCTCCCAAAATGTAATGGTTTTGAATCTCTTCATATCTTTTTCAAACTTCGAAACTAAAAAATTTCAATATTTTAAGGGAAATAATTTTACTACAAAAAATGCTTGACGTATAAACTCCGCTTAATATTGAAGTCAAAGAAATTAGCGAAAAAAATTCAACACTTATGACAGCCGAAAGCATATGCAAATTCTTATTTACTTCTCTAACTTCTCTCTAACGGAATCTTACTCCACGAAATCAGAAAACGAATGGATCAGAAAAGAAACAAGAAACCTTAACAACCTTATTTCTATATCTTGACACTGGAGTTATACCACAATCGAACGAACATTTTGATTACGCAAAGAAAACTGCTGTGAAAACTTTCCTTTCTCGCCTCCTCAGTCTTCTAAGATGTACCAGATTTAGATCCTAGCGATGAAAACAGTAATAACCATGGTTGCAGGTATCTGGTAATATAAATGACGCACTTGCAGTCCACAATCAAAGTAAAAATATGTTGCAACAAAAGCTGCAACCAGCGGTTAGCTCAACTACTGATACCACGACATGAGATACAGTAACAATGGTAATGAAAATCGCGGTTAATAGTTTAATAAAACATTTTTGTTATTTAAACTCGTTCAAAACAAGAACAGATAAATTAGACATAATGCTCTATTGACTATCAGCCCCACTTCAACAAAAACTGAAAGAGGCTTCTCTACGGCGGGATATCTGAAATAAGAAGTAGCCTAAAATTTAAACATCTAAGCGCACTTCTCTTTTTTAAATGCATATTTCAAGAAAATAAAATAAAATGCATAATATTGTAGACCTGTTTGATTTTATTCATACATAGTTCTTAGTACTTCTTTTACTATTCGAATACTAACCGAATATTCGGATATTTAAAGAAAAAGTTATTCGATATTCGGATAACTCAAAATGTCGAATAACTGAATGCTCTAGGACAGACACAACAAACACTAACGGACCGACTTACTCAGCACAGGAGTGATTTTAAGCTCAGACACTTAAATCCCAACAAAACAGCAATCAACCAACATACTCTCGCTAATTAAACTAACGACGAAATCCATGAGTTTGACTTTACCCGTGTCAAAATCATAGACCGGGAGAAAAACAAATTTAAGAGAGAGTTTAAAGAAGCTGGTCACATCTGGTTGAACGAAACGACAACAGTAAACACTAGAACGGACGTCAGGAATTTAAATGCATCTTACAGAAACCTTATTACAACATATAAGAAAGCTTCTAAGCTCAAAACTCCAATCCCTAATTAAGAAAATAAATTCTTTGTGCAAATAGTTTTCATTTTCATGTTCTAATATTGTCTTTGAGTTAAAATTGTAATTGTTTTAATATTCTTTTTAATTTTTAATTTAATTTAATTTAATTTAATTTTTTTTTTAATTTTTTGATTATCTCTCATGTTTGCATTGATTTGATTGTATTATATCGTACTATGTGTGGATTTTTTAAAGTTCATTTACCTTGGTAAGGTCAGTGATATTAATTCTAGAGTCACCGTTCGGTCCAAAACAAAAATAAAAATAAAAAGGAAAATTATAAAAAACATACACAAACTGTTGGTCTATGGCAAAATAGGAGAAAATATCTCAATCGTTAGCTTGTAACGGTTACGTTTTTTATAAATTGATCGAAAAATACTGATTTCGTTAATATATAATTTAGTTTAAAATTTTAATATGTTGAAGTGACGAGGTTTCGTAAAACCAAATTAATTTATTTATTTATTTTGTATTGTGTAGTTAATAATTCGTACTAGTTAGTAATTAGTTTTTCATTTTAAAATTGTAATGTAAGTTTTTATCTAATTTATTTAAAAGTAGTTCAAGTTAAAATATTATATATAAATGTAAAAAAACCATTTTTCAAACTAATACCATTCAATCGATGCATAAATTAATGGTTAAATTATTGATTATTGTAGGTCTATGAAAATGGCATGTGCCGAAATATCGACGTTAAAATATAATAAAAAGTAAACTTAATGAAAACACAACAATAAATTAAAAAATCATTTAGACCAAAAAGCTCGTGTTAACCTAGAATTTAAAAATATTGTAATAAACTTCGTCCAGAATGGGTTAATTTTATTTACTCATTCATGAATTAAAAGTTAACTCCTTTTTCAATCTTTTACTTGTATTGCAAATTGTATTGCATAAATTAATGTAAATTAAATTTGTTATACAAATGTTTACATTAATGAATTAAAAGGAGTTACCTAATACATTTTGCATAAATTAAATTTGAGCTCGCTAATACAAATGCAAGTATGAATGAAAACAGGTGTGGCCTATTCAAGATGTGCAGACTACGTAGTATTGATTTCTAGTGGATTATAGAAGTTTCGATTTATTTATTTTTCGATATAAATAAGCAAACAAAAATATCAGATAGTCAGTTTAATTTTGCAATTAAAAGTGTTTATAAATATTCGCAAGTATAAGGAATAATCGGTGGTACTTGAGCCTGGGTACTAATAGTGAAAGAATTTGAACCTAGTGGAATAGTAAATACAGATTTTACGATTCCGACTCTCATTGATTCAAATTGTGGAAAGCGGTGAAATTTATGGTACATAAATTGGAGACCATAGAATTTATTGTAATTAAAATCGGAAGTTGCTGTAATTGGTTGATAAATAAAGTTTGAGATTCTGTTAACCAAAGATCTGTCTTTTTACTGTCGTGTTTGCTCAATAATCTAAAAGAACCAACGAAGAGTCGTTACAATATATATATATATATATATATATATATATATATATATATATATATATATATATATATATATATATATATATATATATATATATATATATATATATATATATATATATATATATATATATATATATATATATATATATATATATATATATATATTTACATACATATATATATATATATATATATATATATATATATATATATATATATATACATATATATATATATATATATATATATATATATATATATATATATATATATATATATATATATATATATATATATATATATATATATATATATATATATATATATATATATATATGAAATTTGCTGTTTTAAGTGCTGCTGAAGGAATACTTGGACGACCACAGAACCACTTCCAGAAGCCATGGATGGATTCAAGCATGCCTTAACGCTATTCGATAAAAAGAGATTGCTATCTGAAATGTCTACAAGGACGCAACACCAGGTCTACGAAGGAGAACTATAAACTGGCTTGCATTTATCTGTATTTGAGCGAAAGATCCTACGCTACATTATTGGTCCACTTAAGACAGACGATGGAGAGTATAGAACCCGATATAACTTTGAGATCAGAGACATTCTTGAGGGTCCTGATATAATAGGTTGTATCCGTTCTAATAGGATTGCTTGGTTTGGGCATATTCTATGAGCCGATTCACAGTCTGGAATGATTAGAAAAATGTACGTTAGTAACCCAGGGAGTGGGCGACCGCGAGGTAGACCACGACTACAATGGGAGACTGACGTAATAAACGACCTTAAAAAAATCGGCTGCCATGGCAATTATGTCGCTGTTGCGAATGACCGTGGTGAATATTCAAACTGTGAAAATTTTGTATTATTAAAAGAATGTTTATGTTGAGATTGAATTTTAACTAAATTAGAATCTCTAAAATTCTTCCTTTTATACTTTTTAAATAATTTTGTTTCAATTGTTGTTCAATTTGAAAAAAAAAAACATTTAATTTCAGTACAAAAATCTAAAATAAAATCCTCAACCATTAAACGTCTTACGAACTTTTTACCTATAATTAACATAAACAATAAAATAATTAAAATAACAAAACCGATACTTACCTTGACAAAAAAGACAAATAAAAAGGTTGAATGGTCAGTTTTCAATACGCAAGTCGTCGTTTAACCGTTTTTAAATTCTGAAGCACATCACAAGAAAATTAATTAAAAAGAAAACAAAAAATATTTCCCTCCTAAAAATTTTATAAAATGTTAGTAACATATGTACCTTTCATATATTAAAAAATCAAAAATTTTAATAATGCGCATTTCTAGAAAATCGATTTTGAGTTTTTTACCGTTATTTTTCTTTTCAAGGTCATATAATGAATTGAATTACTATTGGATTAGCTCTGTTTAATACCTACATTTTGAGCTATATAAAATTAAAATCAGCTCAGTAGTTTTTACTGTAGAGCCATTTCAATACACCAGGGTCGAGCAATTTCTTGATTTTTGGTCACCCTGTTTTAACACTGTTAGGTCAGAGTTAAAAAAAAAACTAAAACGTAGAAAATTTTTTTTTATTTATGTCAACGAATTCCAATACCTAAATATAAAAAATTAAAATCTCATTTCCAGACCTTGCTGATTTCACGTGTTTTTCATCAATAGGTAGATTTTCTATGAAATCTACCTAAAAACGACCAATCTAAAAGCATGATCCGTTCTTGAAAAAATAATTGCTTATAAAATAGAGAACGTCACTTCGTTTGGTCTAAAGATTTTGGACGGATGTGGAGTTTGCAAATCGAGGCGCTAGCCGAGATTTGCACCCACATTAAGTCCAAAATAGCTTACGTCCGTGCATCATATACTATTTTTTATTCGCCGCAAGCAAAATATTTTAAGAAAAGTTGTTTATTCTAAATTAAAACTATAAATTTTCATAAATTTTCAAATAAAAATATGTGGAACAAGTAACCTTTGACAAAATATTTATTATTTTTTCCAAATTATTGTGTAGCTATGACAACAAATGATAACAACTATTTTAATTGGATAATGAAATCTTGAATTTGAGGGTTGCTTTGATAAAAATTTCTATTTTTCATAGAATTTAAACAAATACAAATGCTTTTTACTTTTTTGGACGTAGCTATGACAACAAAATAAATAGTTGAAAAGTGATACTTTAAAGCCGCAAATCACAGTAATAAAGTAACACTTTAATATGTAGGCGAATATGTAAATTGGCTCTTTCCAAATTGTTTTGAATAACCTTTCACAACATTTTAGGTGCTTTGGTCTCGGTTTCGTGGCAATTGTTACTTTTTAATTTGGAGATAGTTCTCGACTTATTTTATTTCCAATTTTGACTTAAATATTTACGGATTTAAATAATCGATTGAAGGATGACCGACGTTTTTAATCGGTCAGTGTAATGAATGATTTAGTACGGATTATTGCTTTGGCTGATGTTACTCATCACTAATATAAAGTGAATATTTTCGTTTTGTTTTGCAAATTTGCTATTCCTGGGAATTCTGGCCTAGTTTTATGTAGTAATCATTCTATTTTGACTCACTTTGATTACATGCATAAACAAGGGCTTCCATCTAGCATATTTTTTCAGATTCCAGCATACTTTTACAAAAATATCAAAAGAAATACCATTAGACAGTTATTGTGTGCAATAGAATAGGCATCCCAAAGAAATTTGATCTAATCAAAGAAATGTATGAGCCAAATATTTTTAGGACTTATCACTTTAAATCTCCAATTATGGCATAGTCGATTAAATCTTTCAACAACCTATCATTTTATATCTCAAAACCTTCTGATTACAGTTATCATTTTCAAATTCAGTTTCATCTAAGCCCATTTCTATTTTCAATCATAACGAATTAAATCTTCTTCAAAAACTGAAATAATGTTTTCATAAGGGCTATCTTAATATCGATTGACGTGTTTGATGAAAGTATTTTTATATATTGTTGTTATTATAATTCTATTCTTTATAGAAATTGAATCGAATTAAATATAAGTTTGTATTCGTGCTAAAACGTTTTGATTGATTTTCTGTTTTTTATTTGGTTATTAAAAATCAATATGATCCTTCTAATAAACTAAATTGTATTAGATATTATTATTTAACAGTAGTCATACTTTATAAAATAAACCATTTAGGTATTTAGTAACTTATTAGTAAGGTCGCTGTCATTGATCACTAGTATTAGAATGCATTGGTTTTTTAGAATAGGTGGCATACGACCACGGCTATCCTCTGAACATCACAACGAAGATGTATTAAATATTATATTAAAAACTATTATGTAAGATGTTTATTTATTAGCCAATATATGAAACCAGAGCAGATACCAAAGTTTCATCAAGATACCGAATGTGTTTGCGGCAGTTGAGGCTTTCCTAAAAATTGTTTAATAAGCAAAGTCATGGGCTCGAACTAGAACTAGATAAACAAAATGCAGATAAAGTTTTGTTTATTAAACACAATAAAAGTAAAGAAAACTAACGAATCAATAAAAAGCTTTTAATGATTCAAACGTCTCAGATTAAATTTCATTAGTTGACTTTGATCTGGTCTTAAGATTTTGGGTAAAACTATTAAGCGTTAATCGTTCTAGTCGAACGAACATAATAATTCAAGGACAACAAATTCAAAAACCTGGCTACAATCTCTGATCAAGGAATTGATTTATTTAAGTTTTAGTGAAACTTACTTTACCAAGTTCTAAGCTAAAAACAAATGTGTTGTAGTTCGTTTATTGCATATTTTCTAAGAAAACAGACACGAGGAAGCCATTTAGTTCTCCCTAATTTTGCTTCCCTTCAATAATTAATTATCCCAATTTAAAACAAAAAATACATGCAATGTGCATTGATTGTCATGCACCCTTCCTTGAACATGTCGTTAAATGCTTTATCACATCCTGTGACATGCCAGTCACATGTTTTACAAATAATAAAAACGAAGCGAAACGAAATTTATTTAATGATCATCCCAACTAGAAATTAGATCAGTATAGGGTCCGATCCGGATCAGGATTGCCTGAAGACTGATCAGGGATGAATCAGCCCTCCTGATCCGGACATGATGAAAAATCGTCACGCCGTACAGGATCCGTACAGGATCCTCTTAAATGATCCATGCCGGATCCATTTCAAAGATCCATTCCGGATCCATTTCAAAGATCCATTCCGGATCCATTTCAAAGATCTATTCCGGATCTATCTTAAAGATCCATGCCGGATCCATTCAACAGTTTCATGTCCGGTCTGGTCAAGAGATCCATACCAGATCCGTTCAAACGTTTAGAATTAATTTTGTTCTTAAATATTAATTTGACATTAAATAAATGAAAAAAATATTACCATTTTTCCTTAATTTTGTTCATAATTTCAAGTACACTTCAAATGCTTATAAATTTAAACACTCAGAAAAAAAAGATAGCTTATTTAACGTAAAGTATATGTAAATTTAACTGAAAATGACGAAAATTAAGCCAGCGGAGGCATAAGTAAACTAAACAAAATTGACTAAGTAAAATCTACTTAAAAGCATGTAAAACATTTTGCGCTGTTATGCTACTATTATGCTACCATCTTGTCTCACCAAAAAAATGAAAAAAATTTAGTTTTTTTGCAATTATTAATCGTTTTTTTATCAATTCAGGGTGAGAGAATTTTATACACGGCAATGATTAACAGCGGTTAAGAAGGGCCCTGTAGAGATAAAATGCTATTTATTATTAATATTTATTTTGGACTTAACCCGGATTCAATCCCCAGACCTCTGTGTGCAAGGCAGCAGCATTAACCATTCGTCTATCTAAATAATTATTTACATCAATTTATTTATGAATATTATGTTGATGCTTAAGTTTAGGACGTTCGAGGGTTCGATTCACAGACTGACCACTATTTATTTTTATTATATTTTTATTATTTTTTTAAAATAACATAAAAATGAT
>OY856187.1:315548673-315629840 GCA_963693315.1 Diogma glabrata | reverse complement strand
TCCCAATGTTACCGCCGAAAATAAAAGTTTTATCTGTAAATATGACGAAGACGAACTACAAACACAAAACAAAATAAAAACAGTTTAAATATCACCAGCACATATTCATTTTGCTTAAATTCTCGTTTGCAAACAACGAAATTTATCGAAATACCCACGAGTATGTCCCGATATTAAAAATGGTAGTGTATTGTATTGTATTCGTCACTATAATTATAGTTTAAAAACACGAACGCAGTTTTAATTATATATTGCACACATGGCCAAACCGCGGCTCGCGAGCCGCATGCGGCTCTTTAAAAGAATAAATGCGGCTCTCGAAAAGAAATGAAAAAATTAAATAATGTTTAATAATTCATAAAAATTGTAGCAAAATTAGAAATAATACATATAATTTATAATGCTGTTTAATATAATATGAAAATATAACAAGTAAAATAAAATATTTAAAATAATAATATAATATGATTTAATGCAATCATTTTATTATATTTAGGTCCGTCCTGTCGAAGTTACTACTATTGGAGTTTTTTGCGACTTTGTTTCAGTTTGATACTACTTTACTTCGCGAATCAAGTTTATAATCCGCTGTTATAAATAAATTTAACTAGTTTTATTATTTAAGGTTATACGTTTAACATATTGTTATACGTTTAACATGGGCTAAAAATAAAATCACCTGTATTTGTCTCAAATTAATGCACAAAAATCTTTCTCAAAATCAAAAGTCTTTCCTTTTAGATTCATTTGTTTTTCTATGATTATCTTTTTCTGCAATTTTTTTATAAACAATATTTTTGATATTTTATCTTTAGGCAATTTGCCGACGTTAAATTTAATGTATCCTTTAATATTCCAATTAAAAATTGAATAAGTTCATAATTAAATAGAATTAAAAACACGTGCAAATCCGACATATTTTTTTTTTTTTTTTTATAAAATGTGTTGTGTAATAGGGTTTAGAATATGTGTCACAACAACACATAAATACCTTTTAAGACCCAGGTCTAGACCTGGGTCCCACAACAACTGGCGTTCTAAGGTGTAGATTAACCCTTTTTTTTAAACATCTGTGGGTTGAAGCCACCTGAGACTAAGTGTATGCTACCTCAACCGCTTCTACATCTACGACAGTAAGATATTACCCTAAACGAAAAACGAAATTAAAAACTTAAGGAAATTGCAAGAAAAAAACGGTGATTTTATCTCTTGTAGCGAAATATAATATTTTGCGTGTTTTTTATGAATACTCCGTTTTTTAATTTAACTGCTAAATATGTCAGACCACAAAAAAAGGTGATATGACGGATAAAATCGTAGCTTCAGGCAAGAATGGGTTGAAGCATACGCATTCATTGATAAAGGGGGAAAATCTTTGTGTCTTATGTGCAATGAATCACTTGCCCATTATAAAACCAGTAATTTAAAACGGCATCACGAAAAAAACCATAATAAATTTTTGGATAGTTATCCGTTGAATACCAACATCCGGACAAATAAAATAAACTCTTTAAAATCTGCATTAAGTAATCAGCAAACATTATTATCATCTTTTAGTTCAGAAGCCGATAATACTACCGAGGCTAGTTTTATGATCGCTTGGAACATCGCTCGTGCTTAACGACCTTACACTGAGGGAAAATTTATCAAAAAGAATATGGAACAGGTGGTTAAAATGCTGGATCCTTTAAATAACAAATTGCACAAATTAATTAGCAATGTTCCAGTATCACGTCATACCACTGAGCGACGTATTACGGAAATAAGAAAAGATATTAAACAGCGACTACAAGTAGATGTAAAAAATAGTGTAGCTTTCAGCTTAGCCCTTGACGAATCAATCGATATACAAGACACCGCCCAGTTAGCTGTATTTATCCAATACGTTTCCGAATCTTTAATCGTAGAGGAAGAACTATTGGATTTGGTAGCACTTAAAAATACTACTCGTGGTATTGACACTAAGAGTGCCCTTGATAATATATTGTCAGATACAGATATTCCACTGAATAATTTGGTAAGTGTAGCAACTGACGGAGCACCTGCAATGTTAGGAAAAAATGTAGGCCTTATTGGTCTATTAAAAAATGATCCAAGAATACCCGAATTTCGGCACTTCATTGCATTGTTCATCGTGAACATTTAGTTGCAAAATATTTTAAATACGAAAACGTAATGAAAACTGTGCTACAAATTGTGAACTATATTCGGACGAATTCAAAAACCCATCGCCAATTCAAGAACTTTATCGAAGCACTGGACTTTGAAGATCATCCTCAAGATCCCAAGTAGGTTTTGCCAGACATTGACATACGGCCAAGCACTGGTCCATTAATGGTTAACAGTACTTGGCTATTGTTACTGGGCCAATACTAGATCCAATCATCGGCCAATCATCGAACCATTAATCATCATTAAATATACAGTTTGAAAAATTTCACATATAGTTTAGTTATCGCCTTGTCGGTTGAAAGACTATGGTAATATAGAAAAGGTTGGTATATGTTTTAATTTATTTTCATTTCTATTTTATTTTAATTATTTTGTAAATAATTTATTTAAATTTATGTATAAAAAATATTATTTTATATTATTTTTAATGGCGGCGAGTCAGGGCGGTGTTTGACATTACTCAGCCATTCTTGCAACTGAACCAGTTGTATGGGGAGTTTTGAATTTTTTCCGTCATTTTTATTTTATTTTAAGTTAGTTTGTATTTAATTTATTTAAATTTACATATGATAATAATGCATATTTTTTTTAACGGCCCAGTCTTGGTTGCCAGTATTTGACCCATTTATTGTCCGAAGTTATCATCCAGTAAAATTATGTTAATGACCCAGTCGTGGTTGCCAGTACTCGCCCATTGCTGCATTACTGGCTGCCAGTAATGGACCATTACTGGACCAGTTGTACAACCTTGTATGGGATATAACATTTTACTGCCTTGTGCGATGGTTATCCACCTATAATGTTCTAAGCCGATTTGTTGATTTAATGGAACCTATCAGAAATTTCCTCAAAGAAAAAGAAAAACACTATCTGGAATTAAAGGATGATGAATTGATTAATGATTGTATGCTTTTGACTGATATAATGGAGCATCTGCAATCCCTCAACCTAGCTTTACAAGAAAAAGATAAAGTTATTACTGATCTTATTCAAACGATTCTGAGTTTTATTAAAAAAATTAAACCATTTCAACGAGATTTAACAACAAAAGTGTTCAACCACTTTCCTCATCTGAAGAACAGACTCTCTAAAATTAATGATAACAAACTGAGTGAATACGACAGTAAATTAGCAGAATTATTAAAAGACTTTCACTTGCGATTTAATGATCTGAATAATTTAAATATTTCTCTTAATTTACTTGTAAATCCATTCGAAATTAACATTATTAACGAGGGCTTATCGATTCTTTGTTATATTTTGCATGTAGAAATGGAATTACTAGAGCTACAGGAAGATCACATTCTTAAAATGCATCACAAAGCCACACAATCTCCAAATGAGTTTTGGAAACTAGTGTCTCAATCAAAGTACCCCAATTTGAAAAAAGCTGCTGCCAGATTACTGTCTATATTCGGTACAACATATTGTTGTGAATCACTTTTTCAACAATGAAGTTTATAAAATCAAACCCACGTTCACAACTTACAAATGAGCATTTAACGGAATTAATTCGTACTGCGCTAACAAACTATGAACCAGATTTCAGAAAATTCACGGCCAAGTTACAAACAAACATGCCATCTACCAGCAGGCATGTCATGTAACAAACTTTAAAGATGTTTTTGTATGTATTTATAACCATAAGTACATAATTGTTTTTTCAATAAAATAAATATTTCCAAACAACTGATACTTTTGAAAATTTTTTTTTTTTTGTGGCTCTCGAAACGAGAGATTATTGTACTGCGGCTCAACGTGTAGTGAAGCTTGGCCACCTCTGATATATTGGAACAGAGCAGACGTTACTTCTTGTCAAAACATGTTATAATAATATGGAGTTTTAAATTTTTCTTGTTTCCTAATTTCAAAAACTGTTTTATTTTATATTAATATTTACTTCCAAATAATAATAAACATATTAATAAAAATAACTCAACTAATTTCGGTTTTATTCAATCATTTTTAAGAGAATTATAATATAAAAGAATATGTTAAAATAATAATTATATTATTATTATTAGAATATTCTATTATTGTTAGAATTTATGTGTCAAATTACCACAAACAACCGAAATGTAACCGACACAACTACGATCGTCGATCAATATCTGAAATATAACCAGAATTGTGCCCGTCAAATGACTAAAAATTACCAAAATGTAACCGAAAAAAAACATCACTTAATACCTGAAATATAATCGTAATTGTGTCCCTCAAATTACCAATAGCAACCTAAATGTAACCGACACAAATACCATTCAGTAACTGTAATATAATTGTAATTTTACCCAGCAAATTACTAAAATCAACTTAAAAGTAACTGAAATTGTAACCGTACGAATACTGAAATGTAACCGACACGGACCTCGTTCGGTTACCGTTACCGCCTATTGTCTGACCAAAATACGGTAACAAATCAGTTACGTTACCACTTGTGCCCGATGACAGTCACCGGTAACATTTCAGTCTTTTTACGGTTACAAATAGCAAAATTGTTTGTCGGGATATATATATATATATATATATATATATATATATATATATATATATATATATATATATATATATATATATATATATATATATATATATATATATATATATATATATATATATATATATATATATATATATATATATATATATATATATATATATATATATATATATACAGTAGAACTCGCTTTTAGCGTACACCCTATATAAAGTACACTTGGTCTATAGAGTACAGCAATTTTTTTTCTTACATCTATAAAAATTTTACGAACAAATTATCCTTCTTATAAGGTACCTCGGCTTATAAGGTTATAACGTACACACGTTTAGTCCCGTGAACTATTTTTCTGTGTAATTTGCCCATTTTATAAAGTACGAATAGAAAATAAGAATAGAAAATAAACATAAATTAAATTTAAAAGTCGTAAGTATTCGGTCTTTACGATATTTATTATTTTTCTACGAAACGTTTCTGATTCCGTTCATTAATTTGCTGTAGTTCATGGGTTAATTTGCAAGTATGTTTGAGAAAATATTTGCTAATTTATCAGTTCGAAATGAACTTTAATGCTTTCATGTTTTATTAAAATGCTAAAAGTACAACATGGCCCCAAATCAAATTAAAATGCAAGTGATCACTTGGGCCAATAAAATAAAATGTTTGGCGGAAGTTGATCAAAAGAAGTCTTTCTCAAGTTAGGGTAATGTTTGGATTGTAAAAAAATTTCTTCGATTGTTTGCAAACGGTTAGAAATTGAAGCAGTTCGTTTGTTCATTGAAACGTAGAAAAATTAGATGTGTTAAATTTCAGAAAGTAGAGTAAGCTGTTAAAAATGGATCAATATAATGAGCTCTTAAAATTTTCCTCTCAAAAATATTGCTTTACACTGTAAAGTTCAAATTTAGGATTTTGTAAACTCTAGGGTATCGAACCTTAAAGATAGAGCGAAAACACTCTTAAGGCTTGAAGTCACATACAACAGAAACAGAAACAGAAACAAAATTTCATACAAATTTTACAGAAACAGAATTTTTTTCTGTCAAATTTGTAGGAAATTCTATTTCGGTTTCTGTTGTATGTGAATGCCCGGCTTTAGATGTCATTCATTTTATTTCGAAGTCGTGATAAAAAGTTAAAGCAACTATCATAATAGACTAAGAGCCTGCGACGGCCAGACCTTCGTTATTTTATAAAAGCTGAAAGTTTGTCTGCGCATACCCCCTATTGAACGATTAGCGACATATGAAGTTTGGATCATGGTGGTTTTGGCAGGGAGCAGGTAACAAAGGGGCCTTCAAAGTTTCGTGAAAGTATAAAAGGTAATTTTTGTATATATTCTTCGGGGTAGTATTAGAAGTCACGTCACCTATTGCCAGACACTTACTATCGTGGAAACATTATCAATTTGTTAAAGTTTAAGGGTGTCTGGTAGGGGGTTACCACGATAGTAAGTGTCTGGCAATGGGTGACGTGACTTCCCGAAGAAGTACTATCCCGAAGAATATATAAAAAAATTACCTTTTATACTTTCACGAAACTTTAGAGGCCCCTTTGTTCCCTGCTCCCTGCCAAGGCCACCATGATCCAAACTTCATATGTCGCTAATCGTTCCTACCTGAGTAGGGGGTATGCGTAGAAAAACTTTCAGCTTTTATAAAATAACGAAGGTCTGGCCGTCGCTGGCTCTCGGTCTATAAGCTATTGTTTCAAAAAACCTGGGATAACTACTATCGTATTTAATATGGAGTAAAATATTTTTTACATCTATTGAGGACTGACTTTTCTTGGCACGCCCTTTGCCATCGCCATTATATGATCATTCTAGAATCTAGAGTAAGTCGATAAGAATTTTGATAACCAATAAAATTTTTTACAATCGTCTATTTGTTTGTCACACACACTAATCGAAATATCTTTGGAAAAACCCGGTCATTGATCTGGCAACAATCAATAGCCATGTTTGGTGGAGTTAAAATTAAAAATATTTTAGGCACCCCAATTGGCAACTTTTGCCAGGCTATCATTTATATTTATGGGCGGGTTTTATTCGTTCATGCATTTCCTCTTTTAAAGATAGAAAAACGAGCGATTTGTGCAATCTATCTGTGCAATCAATTTGTACTATCATCTGCAAAATTATTTATTGGGTTACTGGTGATTTTCATTTGATATAAATTAAAAATAAAGTGGTGACAAAACTAAGCCTTGGGGTACATCAGCGTTAATTAACTTAGACGCAGAAGAAAAGCCATCGATGGATACCGAAATTTATCGGTCGGTGAGAAAGTTTTGAATAAACTACACAACTGCGGGGTTAAATCCGTACGCTACGCGCTTGCTGATCAGGTTTGCAGCCCGGATTTGATCAAATGCAAATTGACGACCAAATTGTAATTAAAGTGGAAAATATTATTCAACTTTGCCTTAAACAACAGAAAATTACTGATTATTTTTCAGCAAAATCATTATCCATCGCAGGTTAATCTGAGTAGGCACATATTCAGACATCGGTTTGATTAGCTTTAAAATAACTATTTTATGATAATGAATTGTTTTGTGACTATATGTTCCTATTTTTTTGTCATCGCTGTTATATCAATTAACATGGAGTAAATAATTTAGTATGAAATACAATGATATAATGAGAATAACAGGCAAATTTGCTTATGCTTTTTTAATTTTTATGGATATAACGTACCATGGTGTATAACGTACGCTTACGTCGGTCCCTTGACCGTACTTTATAAACGAGTTTTACTGTATATATATATATATCTATATATATATATATATATATATATATAAATATATGTATGTATACATATATATAAATATATATATATATATATATATATATATATATATATATATATATATATATATATATATATATATATATATATATATATATATATATATATATATATATATATATATATATATATATATATATATATATATATATATATATATATATATATATATATATATATATATATATATATATATATACACATATATATACATATACATATATGTATATATATATACAGAGCCGGGACGAGGGGTAGGCAAACTAGGCACTCGCCTAGGGCGTTTTATTTGAAGGGCGCAGAAATTGAGAAAACATTTTTTGTATTTAATATATTTTATACTACGGAGATTCGTCTTTTTGTGTTTTAAATTAAAATATCTAATTGGAGTGGAAAATCACAAAGAAAATAGGTATCCTAAATATTGTAAGATTATATAAAGGTTCTCTAAAGGTTTCTAAGGTTCTCTTCATATTTACAAGATTCTCATGATTCCCTAGATTATCTGAAGAAACTCTGTATGTGTAAATGTACTCAAGATTTTTTGAAATTCTCAAGAGATTCGGTAAGATTCTCAAGATTTTGCGAGGATTGTTAAGAATCTTTTTTAAGCTTCTCTAGATTTCTTGAATATTCTCAAATATTTGTCCCATGCAAGATGCCAAAGAATAATTTATCGCTCAATCTAATGACATTTTTGTTTTTATTGGCTAATATAAACTTCAGAAATTTTAATTATGATAAAAAATCTGTGACCTATGTTTAACCTGAGTCCCGAATGACCTGCTGCATGTAACAAAACTTGATTAAATAAAGAAATAGAGTTTTTTTTTTAATAAATTTTAAAAGATTTTTTCACAGCTATGATTGAGGGTGCTACCGTTGACTGAATACCGTTCATCCACCACCACCACCTACCAAACAGTATAATCTTTAACAAAAGATTGAAAACAACAAGATTTTGAATATGAAAGCAATATATTTTTATATCAATTTAAAATATATATTTGCATTTAAAAAAACTCAAAACCGCCGGTTTCATAGGTACATATTTCAAACGGTTGATTAATAAAATCTAGTAGTCGGTATAAAATTGGATTAGGAGTTTCCTCTGTACCAAGCCAAATTTATAAAAGACGCGCTCAATTCCTACTGAGGTTGAGATTGATTTCGAAATACAAATTTTTTTATTTCACTTTTTAGTCCAAATAAATTGGAATCTAAACAAAGGGCAGTGGTCAATCGCTTAGCGTCAGATAATTTTTCACAAAAATCATTCATAGAAAATGTTGCACAGAACAGAGTAAATTTGGTACATGATTTATAAAATGTGGAAAATTTTAGTGGCAAATTTCTTCGACGAAAGTGATGCCGATTCATTTTCTTTATTTTCTAAAACAATGAAATTTTCATTAAAAAGTGCATTTGGATATAGTTACACAGCAACGTAATGTAACGATGTCATAAATGTTGCCTAAACGCGTGGAAATGGGTTTTTGCATCACAAGCAGTGTTGCAAAACGTTACTCGTAACGTAAAAATGAAATAACGAACTTATGTAGCGTTGTTAATAATAATTACTTTCGTATCGTTTTAAAAATTCATCTGATGACAATAGCGTAAAAGGTAACGATAACGTAAATATTTTATTTCGTTTTTTGAACGATTTTGCAAATATCGATTATATAAAATCCGACATATCTGCTCTTTTTAAATGTATGTGCACGCTTTAACTAAAGATTTTGGTAGTTCTAAAAATTTTTTTGATATTTGTGGCAAAATATTAAGCATTTTGAAAATTTTTGATTTTATCTCACTCTGATGAGGTTACGAGTTCGAATCCCAACCAAAACACGTAAAAAATAAAAACAGAGTTTTTTACGAGATATTTCCAACCATACCTTTGAATTGAAAAATTCAAATTACTTCCCTTGAGTTTAATCGCTCATAAAAATCCCGAATAATTAAAATTCCCCAAAATGTTGTCTAATATGCAAGCCAATATATGAAATAATTGACCAAGTGTCGCTTATTGATTTCACATTGATTGGAAGCAATCAATAATGACTATACACGTGACTTAAAATGTGGCCTATAATATAGAAATATTACACCTCATATGAATTCACACAATAGTGCTGTCTAGAGATTTAATCCCAAAAATAATGTTAAAATATTTCCGGAAAATAGGGGTCTAATGACAATTGAGAATTCAACTTAAGTAAATAGAGTGATGATGAAGTCTCAACTTCAAAATATCATCGCATTTGTAGCGAAATGAATAGATTTGAGCTCATTCTGGCACTGATGAGGTTACGAGTTCGAATCCCAACCGAAACACTTGAAAAAGAAAAAATATTTGTCTGTTCCTTAACGAAATAACGTACCGCAAAAATAAATATAATGCATAAAAATTAAACGCATATAACGATACCATTTTTTTTCTTTTTGTAAAACTGATCACAAGTCCAAATAAATCCAAATCATGTCGTTACTGTTTCCAAATTACTTATTGGCTGAGACTGCATTCATTTGCTTCCCAAGCATTTGCGACTGGTTTTAAAATTTTTAAGCCTTTTTTATCAAGTACATGTTAAGTATCTGGTAAAAATTTTAATATTTAAAATCGAATCCATCATGTTCTTCCTCAATCATATTCTTTTTTCTGTTATACAAGTCAATCGGTTTGTTCAAACAGTCAAACTATTGAGGTCACTATCTGTCATAGTGACAGAATTCAGAGGGTTTCCTTTGTCCGTATATTGTACAAACGGAATGCTATGCCGGACTTCGGGGGCGTCCAATCCCCAAAAGTTTAAAGAAAGCGTTCGTCAACATCTTAGAATGCATGTAGTTGTGGAACCTACGTCTTAAAAAGCATCTATGTATTGTTGTGACACATATTGTAAATTCTTAAACACAACATTTTGTATTGAAAAATTAATGTAATGGAAAACATTACGTCAAGTCAATCAACAATGAGATGAAATATGTAGCCTAATTTTACAAATCTCGCACCGAATCTATAATTTTCTTTTCAGAACTAGGATGTTCCTTTTGATTCACAGTAATGACACATATTTGTCACTTTTTATTTAGAAATTAAACGAATTGCGTTTGTCGGCAATCGAATACCAGATCTGCCAGCACTTTTGTACAAATGTTTTGACATGTGATTCCTTTTAAATACTTTCAAAATTTTAATGGCGTATTAGGCGTAAATTTATTAAAAACGATAAAATACCACATTATGCAACAGTTCAATTAAAAAACAAGTAACTTTGCTGTATTTAAAAAAACAATTTTTTAAAAAATTTTAAGTTGGTTAATTAACTTAAAATAATGATGGTTTGGTTTCCAGTTGTTTAAATTAATTTAAAATAAATTTAATAATTTTTTGCTTTAACAACTTTTTTATAATATTTTGTTACATGTTTCAACCATAAATGGTCATTCTCAAACATTTGAAAATATTATAATAATAATAATAATATTTTCAAATGTTTGAGAATGACCATTTATGGTTGAAACATGTAACAAAATATTATAAAAAAGTTGTTAAAGCAAAAAATTATTAAATTTATTTTAAACAATTTTTGTTTAAGACATTGTTTTTTTGGAATAAAAACCAATTTTTTTAACATTGTTTTAAACAGTGTTTAAAACAAACCAACTCTGTAGAAGGGAGGGTAGGGGCGTCAAATTTTATTCTTGCCTAGGGCGTAACTAAGCCTCGTCCCGGCTCTGTATATATATATATATATATATATATATATATATATATATATATATATATAAATATATATATATATATATATATATATATATATATATATATATATATATATATATATATATATATATATATATATATTTATATATATATATATATATATATATATATATATATATATATATATATATATATATATATATATATATATATATATATATATATATATATATATATATATATATATATATAAATATATATATATGTATATATATATATATATATATATATATATATATATATATATATATATATATATATATATATATATATATATATATATATATATATATATATATATATATATATATATATATTCGTGCTATATTTCCCTCGTGCTCGTATATATATATGGCAGTACAACCGAAAAAAAATAAGTCTGCAAGTGGTAAAGCAAATTTGCGCAATCCACCCGCCCATAAAGCGGCACGTCCACGGAATTTGCAGGGACAACACATATATGAATCAATAAAATTTTAAAATACATGTTCAAAACATCTGCGGATTGAACGCTTACCATGACCACGTGCAACATAATCTTGAGTACGACAAACCGAACATTCTTTTCCTTACAGAAACACAAGTTTCTGAAAATTTTCTCTTTATAGAATCGCTTAATTCCAAATATAGGCTCGAATCAGCTTTCAAACTCCATCAGGGCGTTTGCGCATTGATTCATGAGAGTGTTGCGTATACACGCTTTCCAAATTTTCAACTACACGGTGATGGCTTCAATACAATGGTTTTATAGATTTGTCTTCCCGAAATTACTTTTTTTACAATAGTTTTGTACCGGCCCCCCAACAAACGTAACCCAAATTTTTTTAATTCACTAACAAAAATTGTGGACGAGATTAGAGCAAAGTCCCCTAATTGTGAAGTTATCGTTACCGGTGACTTCAACGTCCACAACATATCATGGTTGGAATTCTCCAAATCGACCGACGATGTTGACAATAGTGGAAAACTGGCAGAAATTTTTGCCGCGTCTCAGGGCCTATTCCAAATTGTTAAAAGCCCGACTTTCACTCCCCGTAATGGCGGTGATAATAGTTTTTTTTAGATCTCTATCTTACCACAATGCCAGATATCACGAGTGTCGATGTCGCGAAAGGTAGTATTGGAAATTCTGATCAATATTTAATTTCATCAGTTATCAAAACAGATTTACTTAAAACTACAGCTCCTAAGCCCCGTAAAATATTTCACTACTCAAAAATGGGTAAGAGTGGTCTTCAAAATTTTTTCTATGGTTTCCCTTTAGACCGTCATTGTTTTTACACTGACAATGTAAATGTTTCTGCTCAAAACTTTACAGAAACCATCCAATTTGCTAAATTCATCAATTTTTCCATTATAAAACCCAAACAAAAATACTTATATTTGAAGGCTGCTAAAGCGGCACTTGGAAACAAACGTAGATCATTTAACATATGAATTCATATTAAATCTCCCGCTAATCGATCCCAATATCTAAAGGCCAACAAAATATCTAACCAGATTATCTCAAACGAAAAGTCTGAAATTGACAAAGCGAAAGCTTCAAAACTTACGTCTATTTCTATTTCTGACAAGAGTTTCTACAGTGTCATCAATTCTTTAAATTCTGGTACAAAATCTTCTATTCCCCCTATTATTGATGGTGATTAATGATCGATTAATAATCGTCAATGATCGCGCAAGAAAAGCTATCTTGTTCGCTGAACGCTTTGCTCTGAACTCCACTGTTTTGGAAACTCCTAAAGAAATACCCCAAATGCAGTCTTCAGGAGTTAATATGAATGAACTCCACTTAGAACCCAAAATAGTCACCAAACTTTTAAAGGGGGTAAACATCAACAAATCCTCACGAATGGACAATATTCCAACCATCATTTCAAAAACCTTTTCTAAGGAACTTGCACCAACTTTGACTAAAAAAATATTCTACCAATCCTACAAATCTGGTATATTTCCCTCGTGCTGGAAGTTGGCATATGTCCAGCCCGTCCCCAAAAAGGGACCAAAATCCGATATCTCAAGTTATAGGCCAATAGCTTTACTATCGGTCCTATCCAAAGTCTACGAGCATTATATTAATACACACATTTCAAAATTTCTGGAAGCAAATCATTTAATATCCGACAGCCAATACGGTTTTCGAAACAAAAGATCAACTACTGATCTATTAAACTTTGTAGCGCATTGTTGGAACAGCATACTTGATAAAGGTGGTGAAACATACGTTTTCGCTTTAGATATCTCCAAGGCATTCGATCGAGTCTGGCATGCCAACTTGATCCACAAGCTCGTTGCGTGTGGTTTTCATCCCAATGTTGTGAAGCTGATTCAAAATTTTCTATCCAACCGGTATATTTCGGTCCCCTTAGACGGATTTTCTTCTGAGTCTAAACTAATTAACGCTGGTGTACCTCAAGGCTCATTATCGTCGAATTATTGTATCAACGAATTGTTGAAAATCACCAGCAACCCAATAAATAGTTTTGCAGATGATAGTACTCTGCACAAGTCGTTCGATACCCTTCCTTCAAAAGGTAAAATGCACGAACGAATTAATCCCGCCCGGAGAAACGGTGCCATAAACTTGAATAAAGACCTAAAAAATGTCGCCGATTGGGGTGACCAAAACCTGGTCAATTTCAACTCTACCAAAACACAGCTGTTGATTGTTTCCAGATCAAAGACCGAGTTCCCCAAAGATATTTTATTCAGTATGTGTGATGAACCAATAAGCGAATGTAAAAGCATTCGTTTATTGGGTGTCGCAGTTTCAAACGACCTACTCTGGAACGATCATGTAATGGCGATGGCAAAAAGCACGTCTAAAAAACTCGGCCTCCTAAATAGAT
The DNA here is from genome assembly GCA_963693315.1 of Diogma glabrata. Lineage (NCBI taxonomy): Eukaryota > Metazoa > Arthropoda > Insecta > Diptera > Cylindrotomidae > Diogma > Diogma glabrata. Next base: position 315,615,713 of record OY856187.1, on the reverse strand, counting down.
GCAAAAAAATTTTCACTCCATACCAATTGCTCCATGCTTATAAGTCCTATATTCGTCCCTGTATGGAGTACTGTTGTCAAGTTTGGGGTGCTGCTTCTGTTTCCATCTTAGCCCTCTTGGACTCTGTTCAAAAGCGGGCTATACGAATTGTGGGTGATCGAACTTTAACATCAAAACTTGATTCCCTACAACATCGTCGCACTGTTGCTGACCTTGTTGTTTTTTACAAATATCGTCATCAACAGTGCTCAGATGAAATCAGCAGCATCATGCCCCAAACTTATTCTTACCCCGTTCCACCCGACAATCGGCTACCGCAACCAGTCAAACTGTCGAGATCCCACGCTGTCATACTGGCAGATCGCAGAGAGACTTCTTTGTCCGAACTGCATACAAATGGAATAGTTTGCCGGAATCCTTAGTCTCAGGTGATTTCAACCCACAGAGGTTTAAAAAAAGCGTTCATCATGACCATAGAACGCCAGTTGTTGTGGGACCTAGGTCTTAAAAGGTATTTATGTTTTGTTGTGACACATATTCTAAACCCTATAACACAACACATTTTATTCAAAAAAAAAAATATATGGAATTTTTTGTCGTCCCGCACTCGATTAATTAATTTATTTCTAACAGTAAATATCATTTCTCCATTAAAGAAAAATACTCTTTTTATAGGAAATTGAACGTTAATACGATAATAATATTAAAAACTAATTTCATGGGTGGCAATGGTAAAAATTTAATTTTAACATTTTATTTGTTTATAACAATAGAAATTTGTTAATAACTTCAGTTGAAAATATTTAATTTTAAAAAATTACATCTCTTAACTTTCAAATTAGAAAAAAAAGTTTCTATCTTCTATAAAACCGAAGTTATGAATTTTTGAAAATAAGTCTTCAAACTAAAAATCACCAAATTCTCGAAATTTAGAACAGCTCTATTTTCCAAAAAAAAAAAACATCCCCTAACAGTTATATCTTTTTTTTCGATAAAAAAACCTCTAAAAAAAATTTCAGCCAAATCAAAAATGTGTCACTCAGACAGGTGTTCGGTTTGTAAAAGGATTACCCATATACAAGACACTTCAAAAGCAAATTTGCAGTTCTATCTCATGTTAACTGAAACATTGAACCAAAGATTCGTCAAAAACACTTCATAGCTGTGGCTGTTGTGATATATTTAAAAGAATAGGATAAAGCTATTTAACCGAAAGTGACAAACCGGAAGTTGTAAAATTACTATGAACATTACAAAAACTTTATGCTCCAAGACTTTAGTATTCCTTATTCAGTAACTAGTTAGTTTTTAATCTTACGGGAAGTTCTTGGCGTGGCCCCTATGGTCACACCCTCATCCCACTAGTTTTGTTTGTATTCTGTATCCGTCCAGCTACGTAAATTTAAACATTTGTTTGAAAGGTCGTGTAACATACACCTGAAAACTTCAGCCCGAAACCTTTATTTTTACAGTAGATTACGGCTTCCGCACCACCTTTATAGTGAGTGTTCCATCTATCTAGATGTGCAAGAAGTTAAACTTGCAGCTCGACCTTCTATCCATTTTCGTTGGAATCATGATCCCGTATTCCGTCGAAGGGTTGTTAGGGATGTTATGCTATCTTTCGGTATTAAAAAATGACAGATAAAAAAGGACAGTGTTTAGAAAATTTTATGTTTTTGTTATTATTATTATTTGTTTTTTCATTAAATGTGTTGTAACAGGAATAGCGAGAATAGAATAGAATAGGAAAAATATATATGTGTCATATTATCTGACGCCCCATTTTCTTCAATGATTAAAACCCAGATATAGACTTCTACTTTCTACGAGCATGCATGCAATCATCAAGGAATATTCCATAACTAAGATTGAGAGTGCTATCGTTGACTGAGTAGAGTTCATCGGCCAGCATCCCTAAGATATCATCTGGGTTAGTGGTATCTCATTGTTATTTCCACTGGAGAACGCAAGGTTGTCACACCATTTTATCAAAAGTTTAAAAAAAATTACATATCAACAAAAATTGAGCTTTCCATTTGAGAAAACATAAAATTGTCTTGTCGAATTATGTTTCGAACCAATAAAAAGCTTTTGGTCATGAAAAGATTTTTTTTTTCACATCAGGTCAACAAATAAACTACCAAAAACGTGTTCATGCTTTATATATAAACTAAAACTTTGTCTTCAGTTCTAGCGAACTAGAAATAAATAAATGTGAAATATTTTAATATTCAACCCTTATCGACTTAATCCCATTTCTGGATTCAACATAGTGTTTCTTTCCGCGTAATTCCGCGTAAATATATTAATTTTAGAGTTTTTCTATAATGGCTTAATAAAATTTATTAGTGATTATATATCGAGTTTAAATGCTTAAATATAATCGCAAAGCATAACATACGTTTTATCATATCACACTTAAAATTCGTTCTACAATAAATTATATTCTTAAGCTGAGCAAAAAAAAGTAAAAACAAGACAGTGATTAAGAAATATGTTGTCTGTTTCCATACATTTAACAGTTTTTGTTAAACGGTAATTTATAGTCAGAACAATATTCTTCATGCTTCTTCTTATATTTTATTGATTTATGTAAGATACAATAAAAGATATAAGTGGCTAATAAAGCAAATCAGATTGTTGTAGATTTGTGAGTTTGTTTTATGGTTTGGGCTATTTTATTTTTAATGTTTGTCAAAAAAAAGTGAGTTCAAAATTTATGATATTACTGTTAATGGTATATGTTGGATTAAAAGTATTAGCTTTAAATTAGCTTAGTAGATTTTCTTTTCAGCCATATATCATAATAGTCATATATCAGCCATATATCATAAAAAGATTTTTACATTTGTTTGAAATTTTTAGCAACATTTTCGTTGTTAAATGTTGGTTAGATTTTCCAAAACAAGCAAATTATTTTAAACTTCAATGTTTATGTCATACGCTACAAAATTTAGGAGAATTTGTTTATATAGCAACGAACAAGGTCAAAGGTCAAGGTTTAAGATTACAGGTAAATCGTATAAATTATATGATCATTTTACTTCATAAAACCATGAGTGACCCATCACATTTTTTTAATATGAATTCTACTTGATACTAGGTGGGTGTTACCATAAATAATTTGGTGGCTTTGAGGGCCAAGGTCATTCGAAAATGTTGTTTTCGTTTGCTGTTTTTGCCTTGTTATCTGGCTACATTTGCTGTTTTAAATTTTTTAAGTACTCTCATATATTGTGCAATTCAATAGTTATTGCTGTGGGTCACCAATGGACTTAGCAGAAATTTAGCCAGATAACAAGGCAAAAACAGTAAACGAAAACAACATTTTCGATTGACATTGGCTCTCAAAGCCACCAAATTATTTATGTTAACACCTACCTAGTACTAAATAGAATTCATATAAAAAAAATGTCACTCATGGTTTTATGAAGTAAAATGATCATACAGTTTATAGGATTTACCCGTAATCTTAAACTTTAACCTCTATTAAAGGTCAAACGCGCCAGATTTAAGAGGTGCCATCAAAGGCATCAAATATCAAAAGTGTCCAATTTTAAAAAAAACTGACTCTTAATATTTAATTTTAAAAGATCTTGTTTTTATTTCGGAAACATTTTTTCATTTATATATTAATATTTATTTTAAAATAATAATGAATATATGGGTAATTCTTTTATAAATCGAACACCTTTCTGACCGACCCATTTTTGATTTGGCTGAAAATTTTTTTTAGGGGTTTTTTATCGAAAAAAAAAGATATACGTGTTCGAGGATTTTTTTTTTTTTTGGAAAATAGAGCTGTTCTAAATTTCGAGAATTTCGTGATTTTCAGCTTGAAGACTTATTTTCAAAAATTCTTAACTTCGGTTTTATAGAAGAAAGAAGGTTTTTCTTTTCTTTATTTGAAAGTTAAAAGATGGAATTTTTTAAAAATAAATATTTTCAACTAAAGTTATTAACAAATTCTTATTGTTATAAACAAATAAAATGTTAAAATTAAATTTTAACCATTGCCCCACCCATGAAATTAGGTTTTAATATAATCATCGTATTCATCGTTCAATTTTCTATAAAAAGCATTTTTTTTTAATGGAGAAATGATATTTACTGTTAGAAATAAATTAATTTATCGAGCGCGGGACGACAAAAAACTCCATATATGGGTAATTCTTTTATAAACCGTACAGATTTGGACAAAATCTGACCGACCCATTTTTGATTTGGCTGAAATTTTTTTTAGGGGTTTTCTATCGAAAAAAAAGATATACGTGTTCGAGGATTTTTTTTTTTTGGAAAATAGAGCTGTTCTAAGTTTCGAGAATTTCATGATTTTCGGCTTGAAGACTTATAATAAATTTATTTTAATAATAAAACACTTGTTGTTTTTCGCAAATTGAAACAAACAACGTTTTTTTTAATTTGCGAAAAACAACAAGTGTTTTATTATTAAAATAAATTTATTATTAATAATGTTTCGCCAAGTGCCAACAGTAGCCTCAATAAATACTATTGAAGACTTATTTTCAAAAATTCATAACTTCGGTTTTATAGAAGATAGAAGGTTTTTCTTTTCTTTATTTGAAAGGTAAAAGATGGAATTTTTTAAAAATAAATATTTTCAACTAAAGTTATTAACAAATTCCTATTGTTATAAACAAATAAAATGTTAAAATTAAATTTTAACCATTGCCCTACCCATGAAATTAGTTTTTAATACTATCATCGTATTCATCGTTCAATTTTCTATAAAAAATATATTTTTTTTTAATGGAGAAATGATATTTACTGCTAGAAATAAATTAATTTATCGAGCGCGGGACGACAAAAAGTTCCATATATGGGTCATTCTTTTACATACCGAACAGAATAGGACAAAATGTGACTAAGACATTTTTGATTCAGCTGAACATTTTTTTGAGGGTTCTATATAAACATTACGATATACCTGTTTTCGGATTTTTTCTTTTTTTTGTTTTTTAGGGGAAAAGAGCGGTTCCAAATTCCGAGAATTTTGTGATTTTGGGCTTGAAGACTTGTTTTCAAAGATTTATAACTTCGATTCTGGTAGAGATAGACACTATTTGTTTGTTTTATTTTAAAAAATAAAGATGCAGTTTAAAAAAAAAATTATTAATTATAAAAATTATTAACAAATACCTATTGTTATAAACAAATAAAATTTTAAAATCAGTTTTTAGTAATTATATAAAAAAAATAAAGAGTGTTTAATGTAATCATCGTATTCTACGTTCAATTTTCAATAAGAAACGTATATTTAATTAATGAAAAAATGAGTTTTACTGTTACAAATAAGTTAATTTTTCCAGCGCCGGACGACAAAAATTTATAAAATTTGTTATCGTATCGCGCTCGATAAATTAGTTCATTTCTAACAATAAAACTCATTTCCTTACTGATTAAATATACGTTTCTTATTGAAAATTGAACGTAGAATACGATGATTACATTAAACACTCTTTATTTTTTTTATATAATTACTAAAAACTGATTTTAAAATTTTATTTGTTTATAACAATAGGTATTTGTTAATAATTTTTATAATTAATAATTTTGTTTTTAAACTGCATCTCTATTTTTTAAAATAAAACAAACAAAAAGTGTCTATCTCTACCAGAACCGAAGTTATAAATCTTTGAAAACAAGTCTTCAAGCCAAAAATCACAAAATTCTCGGAATTTAGAACCGCTCTTTTCCCCTAAAAAACAAAAAAAAGAAAAAATCCGACAAGTTACTTTTGTAAGGTCAATACCAAATAAAAGCTAGTCAGCCTCATATAGGATGAACTTTTCTATGCATTTTGTGACGGGCGTTACAAAAATTCCTGCGTTACAATTTCATCAATAAAATGATTACTACTTACCTGATCGCTTTCAATTTTTTTTTTAACAAATAATAATGAGTCGCAGTATAGGTAACAAATGTGAATGGCGGGTTTTTGAATGTGATTGACGTAAAAATCGAGTTGCTATTTTAGTAAATTTTTTCCCTGCTAGACTTTGAAATCCGCTCACTTGGCTTGAACAAAATATTACGAAAATCGGCAAAAATATTATAGAAATTCTTTTAAATAATGATAAATTAAAATATAAGGCCTGTTAATTTTCTATGTAAATATACATATTTGCAAGCTATTTTTCTACTTTTTGGTATCGATTACCGCGGAATGGCCCATTAATTAAATCCATTAATTAAATATACGTTTCTTATTGAAAATTGAACGTAGAATACGATAATTACATTAAACACTCTTTAATTTTTTAGATAATTACTAAAAACTAATTTTAAAATTTTATTTGTTTATAACAATAGGAATTTGTTAATAATTTTTATAATTAACAATTTTTTTTTAAATTGCATCTCTATTCTTTAAAATAAAATACACAAAAAGTGTCTATCTCTACCAGAACCGAAGTTATAAATCTTTGAAAACAAGTCTTCAAGCCCAAAATCACAAAATTCTGGAAATTTAGAACCGCTCTTTTCCCCTAAAAAAACAACAAACAACAAAAAATCCGCAAACTAGTATATTGTTATATTTATATAGAACCCCTAAAAAAATTTTCAGCTGAATCAAAAATGTCTTAGTCACATTTTGTCCTAATCTGTTCGGTATGTAAAAGAATGACCCATATATGGAATTTTTTGTCGTCCCGCGCTCGATAAATTAATTTATTTCTAACAGTAAATATCATTTCTCCATTAAAAAAAAATACTTTTTTCATAGGAAGTTGAACAATGAATACGATGATTATATTAAAAACTAATTTCATGGGTGGGGCGGGCAATGGTTAAAATTTAATTTTAACATTTTATTTGTTTATAACAATAGGAATTGGTTAATAACTTTAGTTAAAAATATTTATTTTTAAAAAATTCCATCTATTAAATTTCAAATAAAGAAAACAAAACCCGTCTATCTTCTATAAAACCGAAGTTATGAATTTTTGAAAATAAGTCTTCAAGCCGAAAATCACGAAATTCTCGAAATTTAGAACAGCTCTATTTTCCAAAAAAAAATCCTCGACCACGTATGTCTTTTTTTTTCGATAAAAAACCCATAAAAAATTTCAGCCAAATCAAAAATGGGTCGGTCAGATTTTGTCCAAATCTGTTCGGTTTATAAAAGAATTACCCATATGTATTAATAAAAATATCTCAATCGATTTCTGTTTTATTCAACCATTTTCAAGAACGCAAATATTTTGCAGTTAAAATTCAAATTCATACGATCAACTTGTTGTACAATTTATAACTCAAGCTTACGTTACTAAAACTCTTTGTATTTATTTTTATTTACAAAAATTCTTTCCTTGTTGATTTATTTTTAAATTAATTAGTTAAAAACAAACATTTCAATTGTTAATTGTCAAACGAGTTCTGCTTTAAATTACTAAAAATAACATTTTTATCAATTTAATTGTGTATTGTCAGTGCCACCCTTTTTCTGTTGTTTGTTCTACTTTGAGTTATTTTGGTTTTATTTTCCGCATGAAAACCTCAATTATTTTTCAATTTTCTTCATCACTCATTTCGCTCTTGTTTTTCTTGCGTTCACGTTTTGTTGTTGTTACTCTTTAATTTTGACAACAAAAGAAAATTGAAGCGACAGTGAAACGATAATTTTTATTAGTATTTAATGAGCAGATCGATTGCTTGGTTGTTTGAATATCTGTAAGTTGATGAAAGAATATTTTAAAGTAATCTGTATTTAATTTGACTAATAATTGTAGGTTATATTTTTCAGGTTAATAGATCTAGAATTCCATTTGAAATGATAGCTGTATGTTCCCTACGATGTTTTGTGTAACACGTTTGGTAACTTAAATTCTAATCGTTCTTTTAATATCTCCCAGAAAATATCACTCAAGGCTTTGAATAGTCTTTATTCTCAATATGTTATCAAATCAATTATTCTAACACCACCTCCATACGATTTTAAATAAGATGATAAGCCAATTTTCTTTAAAAATATAGTACATGTAACGGAAACATTAGCTTTTATCCTATAGCATATACATGATACACAAGCATATAACACGGTTAAATCGAAATTGTAAAAAAACGTTCTGTAAGCATACATTTTAATCTGGTATGAAAGATTAATCAAGAATATGTTTTGAAAGTCTAACGATTTCCTTAAGAAAGTTTATGTTATATTAGTATTGTTACTGTTATTATTCGCTAATGAAGTGAAACAAATGTTCAGCATTCAAGAAATTCGTTAAAATTCTTCTATGAATAAATCGTTAAACAATAGACTTCTGTTTTAAAGCGTGTTTGTGATTTTATGCGACTATACTATACCCAAGTAGGTTTTGCCAGACATTGACATACGGCCAAGCACTGGTCCATTAATGGTTAACAGTACTTGGCTATTGTTACTGGGCCAATACTAGAACCAATCATCGGCCGATCTATGGTTTACAGAAAATAGCCAGTATATTGTTACCTTTGAATGGCCAAGCACTGGCCCATGAATGGTAAATATTACTTGGCTATTGTTAATGGGCCAGTACTGTAGCCATGAATTTGCCGATCTATGTTTTTTTTTTTAAATTTCACTAGAGTATTATCCCTTTTAGAAATACATAGTTTGAAAAATTTCACATATAGTTTAGTTATCGCCTTGTCGGTTGAAAGACTATGGTAATAAAGAAAAGGTTGGTATATGTTTTAATTTATTTTCATTTCTATTTTATTTTAATTATTTTGTAAATAATTTACATATTTAAATTTATGTATAAAAAATATTGTTTTATATTTTTTTTAATGGCGGAGTACTGACGGAGTCAGGGCGGTGTTTGCCATTACTCAGCCATTCTGGCAACTGAACCAGTTGTATGGAGAGTTTTGAATTTTTCTGTCATTTTTATTTTATTTTAAATTAGTTTGTATTTAATTTATTTAAATTTTCATATGATAATAATGTATATTTTTTTAACGGCCCAGTCGTTGCCAGTATTTGGCCCAAGAATGGCAACCATTTACTGTCCGAAGTTATCATCCAGTAAAATTACGTTGATGGCCCAGTCGTGGTTGCCAGTACTCGCCCATTGCTTCATTAATGGCTGCCAGTAATGGACCATTACTGGACCAGCTGTACAACCTTGTATGGGTACTAGTGGACTATTATTTTGAAAACGTACATCGAAAAAAATTCGACTCTTTTTAAAAAATCTGAAATTTTGATATATTGTTGGTATTGACGAAAGAAAAAAGGTTATTTCTGGTTTTATTTTTTGTGTACTCTGAATCCGAGTTATGCGCGGTTGAATTTTTGAGGCATTTTCACGTAGTTTTAGATCCCATAAATTTCATGCGTTTTACGTATATTTTTGCAACTAAAAAGAAAAATAGTTGAATAATCGAAATGTCTGAGTTGGAAATTAATAATTTGTCTCTTTTCCGCTAGGCGGCGGGTTAAACCTTGGTTTACTTCAAAGCTCATATCTCAAAAATCGTCTTTTTTTTTCTTTTTGTTTTACACAAATTTTAAAGTAAACACATGCAGCTATGAAATTAGAAAATAAAAAGTAAGAGATTCCATATGGATTTTTTAAAGTTTAGTATAATTCGCATGTGTTTTTACATCAAATTAATTATCCTTTACTAAATGTGAATCTAATGTATTGAAAATTTTATATTTTAACATCTGTACTAAATTTGAAACATATTCTGTGCATTACTCATTGAAAAACAGGTTTTTATTGCGAATAAGGATTGGAGATTCCAACGATCGAAGATTGTGATTTACTTTCAACATCTTAACAATAACATAAGCATAATTCGATTATTAATAAATTTTTATTTCTATAAAAAGCATAATTTAATGAAACAATAATAATACTACAAATAGATATATTAAAAACTTAATTTATATATTTTTTTTCCCTATAATTACATGTGAATTTTTCATATACTAAACTTTAAAAAATCGTAGAAAAAAATCTCTCACTTTTTATTTTTTAATTTCATAGCTGCATGTGTTTACTTTAAAAAAAACTTTTAAAAAAAAAAATAGAACCGACTTAAAAAAAACAAAAGAGGCACAAAAAAGTGAAAAATAACTCAATTGTTGCTTTTAGAAACAAAAGTACGTTACATTTTGTTTAGTTTAATTTAATAATACCTTACTATAGACAAAAAAATTACGCTATTATACAAAGTTACTATATTAAAATAATTACTTTTTATTATAATTATTATAGTTATTATAGTTGTTATAGTAGTTATTATATTTTAAAAGTTATTTGTAGTACAAAACTGTTTGAAGTCAGTGCCACATTGACGAAAAACCGACTAATATGTCTCGGGCTTGGCACCGATTTCTAACAGTTTTGTACTACACATAACTTTTAAAATATAATAACTATTATAACAACTATAATAACTATAATAATTATAATAAAAAGTAACTATTTTAATATAGTAACTTTGTATAATAGCGTAATTTTTTTGTCTATAGTAAGGTATAATTAAATTAAATTAAACAAAATGTAACGTATTTTGTTTCTAAAAGCAACAATTGAGTTATTTTTCACTTTTTTGTGCCTCTTTTGTTTTTTTTAAAGTCGGTTCTATTTTTTTTGAAAATCGAAACCGGTAGTATAAATATAAAAAATAAGTGAAAATAAATGGGGTTTGTAATTGTTTTAAAAAAATAAAAAAAGTTTTTTAATCATTATTTAAATTATGGATTATTTACGTCACTCTGAACAAACAATATATTTATTACATACAACAAAGTGGATTTTTTCTGTTTTATTTGTGTTAACATTTTATTTTTTTTTTAAATTACTATCCCAGTTAATATATATACATCATATCATATATATACATACAGGTTGTAATTAAAACAAGAAAATAAGAAACTTGTAACAAAAACCGCATTTGAGTGTTCAAAGCAAAATTTTGTAAATGCGTGTTGATGTAAATTAGCAAAGGGATGTAAGAGATCTATGTAAATCAGTTGATTTTAAGCAATAGATCGTTATTAGCTAGCAATAGATCGTTATGATTTATTGTTTAGTTATCAATTCAAAAAAATTTAAAGAACACAAACAATAAAAATTAGCGTCCATCAATCTCGTTGAACGCATGTTGTTGCGGTGACCGTGATGTTAAAAGTTTTTATTTGTTGTTTTAATACATATTGTAATTCCTACTACACAACACATTTTATTTAAAAAAATAAAAACAATGGAAAATAAATTAATGATATGTCTTGAAGACCAATATCAAAAATGTATTAAAATTGGTACCAATATCATAACTATAGTAAGGCTTTAAAATTTTTGGAATGTGAAACAGTTGCCATTTACTTAAATAGATCTACTCCATCTACTCAAATAAAATGCCATTTAAGTTTTATTGCAAGTCATTTTTGGTTCGAAATATTTAAACACGGGCATTTTTTGCAAACATTTAAAATTAAAAAGCGCATCTCCTGATTTAGATGCAGCACAACAGTATGTACCCACTAAAATTGACTGAAATTAGTTCCGGTACATCTTGCGGTTCTGCAGCCAAATTCTGTAACTGTGCAGCGGTGAAGCGTTAAAAATTCCATCGTTTCTGTTCATTCAAACACTTATAACTTCACCGCTTCACAATTACAGAATTTGGCTGCTGATCAGGTTTTCAATACTAAAGAGTGCTTAGGCTTAGGTGGCAGAGCGTCCAGGTAAAAAGGAATAAGCAAATCTTTCCATTTATTGGCATGCCAATACAAAAGCTTGGGTTAAAGCCACATTGTTCATTGGTTTGTCTCATAACTCTTACGTACCAGAAGTAAAATAGTATTTAATCAAAATAATATTTAAGGTTCTTCTTTTACTGGACAATGCTCCATGTCACCCTCAAGATTTGCAGCTTACAAATGGTTAAATTGTATTTCTACCCAAAATTAAAACTTATTTATTGCAACCGAAGATGTGAAGCAACCGAAGATGTGGTGCAACCGAAGAACCTGAAGATAATAAATAATGCACGACTGGGCCATTAACATAATTTTACTGGATGATAACTTCGGACAATAAATGGTTGCCATTCTTTGGCCAAATACTGACAACCATGACTGGGCCGTTAAAAAAATATAAATTATTATCATATGTAAATTTAAATGAATTAAATACAAACTAATTTAAAATAAAATAAAAATGACGGAAAAAATTCAAAACTCCCCATACAACTGGTTTAGTTGCAGGAATGGCTGAGTAGTGGCAAACTCCGCCCTGACTTCGCCAGTACTCCGCCATTAAAAAAATATAAAAAAATATTTTTTATACATAAATTAAAATAAATTATTTACAAAATAATTAAAATAAAATGGAAATGAAAATAAATTAAAACATATACCAACCTTTTCTATATTACCATACCCATACAAGGTTGTACAAATGGTCCAGTAATGGTATATTACTGGCAGCCAGTAATGCAGCAATGGGCGAGTACTGGCAACCACGACTGGGCCATTAACATAATTTTATTGGATGATAACTTCGGACAATAAATGGTGGCCATTCTTGCGCCAAATACTGGCAAGCATGACTGGGCCGTTAAAAAAAATATACATTATTATCATATGTAAGTTTAAATAAATTAGTTTGTATTTACTAATTTAAAATAAAATAAAAATGACGGAAAAAATTCAAAACTCCCCATACAACTGGTTCAGTTGCAAGAATGGCTGAGTAATGGCAAACTCCGCCCTGACTCCGCCAGTACTCCGCCATTAAAAAAAATATAAAATAATATTTTTTATACATAAATTAAAATAAATTATTTAGAAAATAATTAAAATAAAATGGAAATGAAAATAAATTAAAACATATACCAACCTTTTCTATATTACCATACCCATACAAGGTTGTACAAATGGTCCAGTAATGGTATATTACTGGCAGCCAGTAATGCAGCAATGGGCGAGTACTGGCAACCACGACTGGGCCATTAACATAATTTTATTGGATGATAACTTCGGACAATAAATGGTGGCCATTCTTGCGCCAAATACTGGCAAGCATGACTGGGCCGTTAAAAAAAATATACATTATTATCATATGTAAGTTTAAATAAATTAGTTTGTATTTACTAATTTAAAATAAAATAAAAATGACGGAAAAAATTCAAAACTCCCCATACAACTGGTTCAGTTGCAAGAATGGCTGAGTAATGGCAAACTCCGCCCTGACTCCGCCAGTACTCCGCCATTAAAAAAAATATAAAATAATATTTTTTATACATAAATTTAAATAAATTATTTACAAAATAATTAAAATAAAATGGAAATGAAAATAAATTAAAACATATACCAACCTTTTCTTTATTACCATAGTCTTTCAACCGACAAGGCGATAACTAAACTATATGTGAAATTTTTCAAACTATGTATTTCTAAAAGGGATGATACTTTAGTGAAATTTAAAAAAAATGACAGATCGGCAAATTCATGGCTACAGTACTGGCCCAATAACAATAGCCAAGTAATATTTACCATTCATGGGCCAGTGCTTGGCCATTCAAAGGTAACAATATACTGGCTATTTTCTGTAAACCATAGATCGGCCGATGATTGGTTCTAGTATTGGCCCAGTAACAATAGCCAAGTACTGTTAACCATTAATGGACCAGTGCTTGGCCGTAAGTCAATTTATGGCAAAACCTACTTGGGTACTTTCAACAACATGATCCGAATATTGAACTAGCTCTCCGTTTCCGGCAACCTGTCAACGAGTTTTTAAGTCAATATGAAGATGTTTGCAAGATTTAGCTAAAACGAAAGCACAATTATTAATTAAAGATTTAACTTCCAAGTCGCACCGAACTGAATCAAGTTAAGTTAGATTTAGGTCAAAATGCTAGTATGTGCATGTATAATTGCTTTTGATTTTTCTGTCAATTCCTTATTGGTTATGTTACATGTTTCTTTTTGAAAATCGACTTAACTATTATGTCGATATCTTATGTGATTAAACTGGTACTTTTATGTTTTACCGAATCTGTTTGTCGCCCTAGAAATGACCAAAAACCCATGTTTTTCGTTTAACACGGCTTTCCATACAAAATTTATATTTTTGATTAACACGTTTTTATCAGGAACAAATCTATCTGTAAAACTCGGGATAGGTGTATTAAAGGCAATTTAAGGTCATAAGTGGATCGAAAGGGACCCAAACATAATTATCAACGGGAAAGTAGTTTTTGATTACTTAATTCTTTATTATTAAAAGTTTTTTGTTGTTAACCCTTTGTTGTGTTACCTTTGTGTTATTGAACTTGAAATTAGAGTAGTTCATGGTGTGCTAGGTTAAACAATCTTGGGGAGGGTTGTGTCACCGCGCTAAAACTTCCCATAAAGCCTGGGTGGCATTTAAAGGACGCAAGTTAATTCGTATATGTAAACGTTTCTTTTTAAATTTTCTTGTAAGTGCACTCAAAAAAAAAAATCAAAAAATCAATAATAGCTATTTATGTATTAAAGGCATAAAGTATGTCTTTTCCGCTTGAGAGTGAAATTGTTGCTCGAAGCGTTAGCCGAGAGAAACAATTCCTCGAAAGCAAAAAAGATACTTTATGCCTGAATTGCATTCAAGATTTTTTGTACGAGTAAGATTCTGTACTATTTGCATAAATAAAAATGCATATATTTACACAAAATAGTAAAATATTTTTTTAGAAAATTATTTTATCCAAGTAGTTTTTCGAAATATTAACTTTAGGCATTGTTATTTCAATTTTGGCATTGTTATTTCAATAGGGAAAAAAGGCCTGCTTTACGAACAATTTTTGAATCCCAAAAGTGCATTTTACGGTTTACTCGTACAAAAAATTATTTTTATTCGCCTTCATATAATTGTTACTTTATTACTGTGATTTGCGGCCTTAAAGTGTCACTTTTTAACTATTTATTTTGTTGCCATAGTTACGTCCAAAAAAGTAAAAAGCATTTGTATTTGTTTAAATTCTACAAAAAATAGAATTTTTTATCAAAGCAACCCTTAAATTCAAAATTATCCAATTGAAATAGTTGTTATCATTGGTTGTCATAGTTATACAATAATTTGGGAAAAATAATAAATATTTTGTCAAAGGTTACTTGTTCGAAATATTTTTATTTTAAAATTTATGCAAATTTATTATTTTAAATTAGAATAAATAAATTTTTTTTAAATATTTTGCTTGCAGCGAATAAAAAATAATATATGCGTAAGCGTAAGACATAAGCTATTTGGGACTTAATGTGGGTGGAAATCTCGGCTACCGCCTCGATTTGCAAACTCCACATCCGTCCAAAATCTTTAGCTTTACGTCCTAGCATCATAATGTACTACTTTGAAAGCATGAAAAGGATTTTTTTTTGTTTTAAATCACAAAATTTTTTTACTTATTTTATTTATTTCTTCTTATATGTAAATGTATATAATATGTAATATTTCAAATGAGATTCAGATTTCAAGACCACTCCAGTGACAAGTCTTTGAAGGAGTTGATTTTACTTAAACTAGAAATTTTAAATTGATTTACTTAAGTTCGTTCTTGCAAAATATATGTAGAAAAAGGAAAAGCTATATAAATAAATACGGTTTAATTAAATTCATTTAATATTTGCTTAGATTTGAAGATACGGAAATCAGGATCGGATCGAGTATACAGGTAATGATAAAAACAAAATATATGATATATGATAACACATCCTTTATAGTCAACAAGGAGAGAAAAATCAGGTAAATTTTAATCATCAAGTGGATTCTTATCTAAAAATCTAGCAATATTTATTCGGTTGAGAAATATCGATTTAACCTCTCTTTTAAAAGTTTTAAAATTATTTAGTTCTCTTAAAGGTTTCGGAAGACTGCTATATAATAAAGGTCCAATATATGTAGTGTCAGAAACTGTTCTTTTTGTTTTAGTGTTAGTTATTGAATATCCATATGATGTCAAGAGGTTTTCATAGTCTTGAGTGATATTATTAGCTACTCGAATATTTATGTTAAAATCTCCAGTTATCACATGAGGTTTAAAGCTTACGCTTGAGAAAATATCTTCCATTGAAGACAATAATAATTTATAGTTTGCTACTTTTGGCAAATAAAAGGAGGTGAAATTTAATTTTTGAGTAGTATTTACAGGAAGTATTTCCATATGGATGAAAGATGCCGGACCATTATCCGTGTTTAGAACATTGAAATTGATAGAATTTAGCATATATACTGCAATGCCGGCACTTCTTGTATCTCTACAGCAAAATATACTGTTATAACCAGGAATGTTATATAGTCCGGTATGACCAATACGAAACCATGTTTCACATACAGTTACTATTGATGGTTTTATTGAGAGTGTGTTGATAGTGCTTAGAAAATCATCAAATTTTACAAGATTTGAAATTCTTTGTACATTTAGGAATCTTAAATCTAATCTTAAATTACATTTATGAATCCATTTAGATTAGTTTTATCTTTACATAAGAAATTATTAATTCCCATAATGGTAGAGTAGCTGCAAAACAGAGCTCGCAAAATCAAAATAAAAATCGGGATTGTATACTCGTTCTTTCCTCCCTCCCTACCTAAAAGCAAAAATAAAAAATTAAAATGTAGTATAGACGGTGTTTGTAATATTATTAGAAGTAATACTAACATAAAAATAGATAATGTATGTATTATGTGTATTATTAGAATTTTTGTAATTTTAATTGAATTCAAATTAAACTTAAACTGTGCTGCAGAGCATAAAAAATATAATTATTTAGTTGTGCGTATAATCAATATTATCGAAACAAACTGTCGAGATCTTCTGTGCATGTTAGTTTATGCCACTGGTTAGACTTTAAGATGCTAATATAGGACCAAGTTGCAAAAATTTTCTTGATTCCTATTTCCGTTGTAGATTCAACAGCTTTCATTTCAATTGACTGCTTATCATTCTGAAATCTGAACTTTAATATTATGGGATCGGGTTTGTTATCGATTTTTGAGGGAATGCGATAAGTAACATCTATAAACCCTTTAAGACCTGTGTTCATTTTTTTTAAAGGAGTTCGATAATATCCATTAGTTTTTTATTTTCCGTTGTTGGAATTCCAAGGATAATGAGGTCCAGTCTTCTGTTAATTTTTTCCTGATATTCCAGTCGTTTTAACATAAAGGACGGCATTCTGTTGAGGTTATAGAGCTAGTTGCATTTTTAACTTCATTGACCTTATGATTCATTTCATCAATTTTTTTATTACAGTCTTCAACCAATTTAGCACCCATTTGAATGATTTGTTTACGGTTAGTACCATGAAATTCATTGAACTTCGCATTGATTTCTTGTCTAATTGAAGAAGTAGCTGATTTGAGACGTTCAAATTTTTCATTAACATCCTTTAGTAGATTTTTTTTGTATTCTCAATCTTTTTATTCACTTCTTCATATGACTCACATACTTTTGAATAACATATGTAGCAGAACCAGGATACCTTTAGCTCAACAATAAACCGCTTGCAGAACTTCTCTCAAACATCCGCGCAGTCAAGATGGTAATGTGGGCTGTATTTGTGACATTTGATCACATTTTGGTTGTCGTCATCAATATTATTTTGACAAAAATTACAGCTCATTCTAGTTCTAGATCCCTGACGAGTTTTACTATCACCTTTCTGTGATGGTAACAAGATGGTTTTGTTTGCCATATAGAATATGTGCAGCTGTTAACGATACACACGTAGGAAAATAAATTGTAGCACAAATCAGTTGTGTGTTAGTTAACACATAATAATTTCATCTTAAATCATAAATATACTTGTTCCATCATATACATACAAAAAAGAGAATAAGCAGAATTGTATAATTTGCAAATCAATGTTATTTTTCCAGGTTGTAAAAGAACTGTTTAATATACTCACTGTTACAGATTTGTAGCTTGTGTATATTGTATATGCATATATTTTACAAATTAAAAAAAAAATTGTCTCGACTAGATAACCAAATACTATATTTTTAGTAATATTATTTTTATGTATTTTTAGTATTAAAGTTTATGTATATGAATTTGTACTACAAACTGAGTTTAAAATAATATAAACTTTAAATTAACAGGATATTTATGACAGTCTTTTAGTAGTTGTTTTTCATAAGACACTTCACTATATTGCACTTTAATTAAATTATTTAGTTTGTTCCTAACATGTTACAGATTAGTAGCTCGTGTATATTGTATATGCTTATATTTCATACATAAGAACTTGTCTCGACTGGATAACCAAATACTGTATTTTTAATGAATATTCAAAGAGTTCGCAATTCACAAAAGTTAAATGTATTTTGTTTGTGTTATCAGATATTTAAAAAAAATATTTAAAACATCCAATTCAAGGAAGTTATTATAAAAACAAACTGTTCAATATTCGTGCACTAACACACACACACACACACACACACACACACACACACACACACACACACACACACACACACACACACACACACACACACACACACACACACACACACACACACACACACACACACACACACACACACACACACACACACACACACACACACACACACACACACACACACACACACACACACACACACACACACACACACACACACACACACACACACACACACACACACACACACACACACACACACACACACACACACACACACACACACACACACACACACACACACACACACACACACACACACACACACACACACACACACACACACACACACACACACACACACACACACACACACACACACACACACACACACACACACACACACACACACACACACACACACACATACACACACACACACACACACACACACACACACACACACACACACACACACACACACACAAGGATCCGTGATCTGTGATCTGGATCTGTGATGCATCTATGCCGCGTAAAAGCAACGGTAATGGACGGTCCCCAGTCTTCTGGTGGACCGAAAACATTGCCCGTCTGAGAAAAGAGTGCCTCAAACTCCGGAGGAAATGTACACGAAGGAGAAATCATGAGCACTATGAGCAGTTCCAAAATGATTTTCGCGAAAAGCGGAAAGAATTGCGGAAAGCAATTGCTAATAGTAAGAGCAGATCATTCCAGTGTCTTATAGATGAAGTTCAGAATAACCCCTGGGGAAGTGCGTACAAAATTGTGCTTACTAAACTCAAGGGTGTTCAATCAGCTGCACCAGTGTGCCCAGATATAATGGCTGAAATTGTGTCCGGCCTTTTTCCACACCACGTTGACTTCTCCCTACCTCGTGAGCTGCAAATTGACGAAAATTCAATTTCGGCTGTCACCACCGAAGAGGTCCTAAACGCGTTGCTCAGATTATCCGTTAATAGCACGCCCGGTCTAGACGGCATCCCAAATATCGTCTTAAAAACAGCGATAAAGAAGAAGCCGAATGTATTCGAAAATATCTACACTGCGTGCCTAAAAGAAGGGATATTTCCTGAGGAATGGAAGCGCCAACGCCTTGTGCTTATACCGAAAGGTGACAAGCCACCAGAAGAACCCTCGTCCTACCGCCCACTGTGCATGCTGGACACAACTGGAAAGATCTTTGAGAGAATTATTGGTACTCGACTTGAGCAACATACTGAAGGCGAGTGGGGCCTTTCTGACCGGCAGTTTGGTTTCAGAAAGAAGCGCTCTACCGTTGATGCAATATCTGCAGTATGTGAGATAGCGCATAAAGCTTTGAGTGGTAAAAGATGGCTAGAAGGTGATAAACAGTATTGTGCTGTTGTCACTCTGGATGTTAAAAACGCCTTTAACTCTGCCAACTGGAACCAAATCATGAGAGCCCTAGACGAACTGCATGTACCTGACTACCTGCTACGTATAATAGCCAGCTACTTCACGGGAAGAACTCTGGTCTATGATACCGAAACAGGTCCTAAGAAGTACAATATAACAGGAGGAGTACCCCAAGGATCGGTCCTTGGACCCCTTCTGTGGAACATCATGTACGATGGTGTTCTCAGAGTACGTGTGCCGGCACAAACAACGATTATCGGCTATGCAGACGACATTGCCATAGTTGTCGTAGCCAAAAACCTTACGGACATTACGAGCAACTGTAACCAGACCATAACCAGCGTTAGAGCATGGCTGAACAGCAAAGGACTAGAGTTGGCCGATCACAAAACGGAAGCCGTACTAATGAGTAGCAGAAAAGTGGTGGAAAGTATCGATATCCAGGTTGGTGGACAGATCATAAAATCTGGCCAGCACCTGAAGTATCTTGGAGTCGTTCTAGACCACAGACTCAACTTTAGAGACCACTTGATGTACGCTGGTGACAAAGCCAAACGAGTGGGGGCTGCTCTTGCAAGGCTAATGCCAAACATTGGCGGCCCTAGACAACCGATCAGACAGCTTCTCGGTAGCGTTACCACATCAATATTGATGTATGCGGCCCCCATATGGGCCTCAGCGGTGGAAACGCCATCTTATGTTAGACCTATCAAAACGGCCTACAGACTGACATCGTTGCGCATTTGCTGTGCTTTTCGCACGGTGTCTGACGAGGCTGTAAATGTTATTGCGAGTAGGATGCCGATTGATATTGCAGCAAAAGAGGTATCGGCTCTGCGTATAGCAACACGAAATGATAGGGACCGACGAACACGTGAAGATTTCAACATGGACAGTCATATAGAATGGCAAGCGAAATGGGAAGCTTCCACCAACGGACGATGGACCTTTGTGATGATCCCTGACATAAAAACATGGACATCAAGAAAACACGGTGATGTCAACCATCATTTGACGCAAATGATCTCAGGCCATGGATGTTTCCGTGAGTACTTATACAAGTATAAGCACGTAACGGATCCATACTGTCTCTACTGTGAGGGTAAGGCCGAGAACGCTGAGCACGTGCTAATCGAATGCGGAAGGTTTGCACATTCGAGAAGACTTATTGAGCAGCATATGGGAGAGTCAATCACTCCGCATAGCCTCATGCAATTTATGCTGAGCTCAAAAGACAACTGGGACATAGCGAATGAGATCATCACAAGTATGATGAAACGACTGAGACAAGACGAACGAAGAGCAGCCATGCTCCACACTACACAGCGAAACCACGACAACACATAATAACCGAGAGAGTACTACACTCAACCCCTGCCCTGCGAAGGAATGCCTTAATTGGTGGTACCGCAGGGATACAACAGGACTACAAGAGCAAGGGAGATGTTTTTACCCGGTAAGAACCCGCGGTCGCCTGGAAAGTCGGGTTCCAGGTGGATTTTTGAAACGTTTCATCTTCCTACGAAAAACAAAAAAAAAAAAAAAAAAAACACACAAGGATCCGTTACTTGTATTAATTAGTTAATAATATGAAGTTTAATAACTGAGTTTAAAATAATATAAACTATTAAATTAACAGGATATTTATGAAAGTCGTAATAGTTTTTTTTTCATAAGACACTTCACTATATTTTATTAAATTATTTAGATTGTTCCTAAACACTTTCTGTAGTTTAATTAAAAAAAAAACAATTTATAATAGAACGACTGGTTCGAGGTATATTACTTGATTATAAAACTTTCAAACAAAATTTATAAATGAATTCATGTAATATATAAATATACAGTTATTCGTTGATAACTTTGTTCAATACTTCATAAACTCCTATTTATAAGAATAATAAATGGCGTCTATCCGTGCCAACTCATTAACAAATTCGTAGATTTAATGTAATTTTTATTCATATTATAACTTTTTTTTTCAGTGTGAGGTTGGTCACCAGGATTCACGCCAACTTGAGATAGCAGCGGGTAAATTTAGGTTTTGCGTGCGTGACCTACTGGCACACATTTCGGATCACTAGACCTTCTTTTACAAGATGGCGGCCAACGTGGGGTTCGATCCCACGAATCTGACATCAAGAGTTGGAAGACGGTACAATAACTCTATCGGAAAAGAGACTTTTAAACATTGAGCCTCAAAATATTTTTGATTTTCCTTTAGAAATACTTCATCGAAGCTTCACAGACAAATTTATTTGCCAGAACTAACCCAAAAACGAAAAGAAAGTAAAGTCAGATTTAAGAATGGCATCAACAAGAGGTCTACAAATAATTGGTCTAAAATATGAAAGTTTACCTTCCCAGATCAAAACGCACACGTCATATATTGAGAAATACACAGATTTCAATATCCTAATTAATCCAAATATACGTTAACTGAATTATTAAATTTTTGATCTACAGCTGTAACATATCCAACATGGGGTGTAACAACACCAGTTCCTGCCATTTTCATACGAGCTAACGTGAGATATCACATACCACGAAGGTGTAATCTTAGGGATGGTAAATGAGCGTCAGTAGGATGCTTTTCCAGAGGAGGGTGAGGGTCAGGTCATAAATTATAACTATTTTTTAATCCACCTTTTAGTAATAAGCTTCCTCGCCACGATAAGCCAAGTGTATCTCAATAAAGCTTTTTTGATTTCAGTTGTTTTTAGGGAAGTTTTTATATTTTGTTTTTATTTTTAGGTTTTTTAAATTTTCCGCAAGGCAACGGGACCTCTGAAAGAAAAATTAGAGTATGAGTTAAGAACAAAAAGGCCTGTATGAGAAAAATACGTAAAAGTTTTGTCTCTGTTGCTTTGTGTCAGATTGCTTATTAATCAATTATTATTAGATTTTATTGTGGGCTTATGAGATACATATAGAATATAGATACATAACAATTTTTTATAACGGAGAAGGAGAGGCAGATCTGATTTGACTCAGGTATTCCAAGATTGTAAATCTGGCCTTGACCGTAAGAACAAAAGACCCGTGTGGGCGGTCAGATAGAATGAATTAGAAAACGTATTGCCATCTTATATGCTTCTTAATTAGGTTTGTTATTTTACCTTTACCTAAAGTGCTACCTTTTCAAAGCCCAAACTCCGAACATATCATGCTCACATCGTTGTTAACTATCTAAATATAAGTTAAAATGAAAAATTTGAGCAGCATTTAACGTTATATTTCTTGCTCCAGTATATAGAAAATTCTCAAATAACGTTCAAATATCTTCTTAATCTTATAGTAGACATAATATGAAAAAAGTTGAACTCTTTTCGTATTTCGGATGAAAAACCAAGAAAAAATATATTAGATATGTCATTAGTTTCAAACAATGATACTGGAAAAAGGTAGTATAATCTACAATATTAGTTCAATCAAATTAATTTTAGGATCACCAAACCCTGAGAACAACATACAAAGCATTTGTTTTACGGTGAGGGCCAGATTTACAATTTTGGCCGCTCTAGACCAAACCAGATCTGGCTCCCACCCTCCTTTATAAAAAATTGTTATGCATCTTTGTATTTCATAAATTCACAAACAGTTCTAATAATAATAGCTTAGTAAGGAATCCTGTGATTTTTTGGACGGATCCAAGACTTTCGCGTATTTTATTTTCGTTTACTACTCGATGGAACGTCCTGTGCACTCATATACTTGCATCTAACAACAATTTATAGCTAAGTCTACTATCTGACACACGCTGGACACAGATGGTTGTAAAAGTTTAATAGAAAATAGGGATACTATTATTGGAATATATTAAAAAAGATGTTACTGAAACGTTAATGACTCGAAATAAAGCATGTGGCCTCCATAACCTGCCAAATTTGTTTAAAAATGCCATCTCTAGGGATTAATTTTTAAGGATCTGCGCAAATTTCATCCAGATAATAAGAAACTGTAGTCGATTGACATTAACGTAAGCCAGGCTGTCCTTTGTGATTCTCTGCACAGTTACATTATTTAGCTTTGTGGTCTGTTTGAAGATTTTGAAGAGGTGGCAATGGAAAAATCTGGAGTGCAAGAATATCTTAAAGAGAATAGAAGGCAAATACGTAGAACATTGCAAGAGTTATACAGCACGTAAAAAGATCAGTGTTAGCACGCAACTCGCCACCGCAGACTGCTTGTTAAATGAGCTTGATAAACGTCGCAAACTTATAAAAAAATCCCATAATATTAATATCACGAATATCTCGGTAGAGAAAATCACAACTGCTTGAAGATTACTTATTTCAATGAACCCTATGGACTGGAATAAATCATTTATCGACGAATCTGTGCATTTTAAAAACCACATAAAAGTACAAAATTATAAATAAGGATGTATAAAGAACTGCTATGGAAATGTGTAAAATGATGAGAGAGGAACGTCTCGCACAAATTTTTCCTTACATGGATATTGCTTTACGCGAAATGTTTTATATGTACAACATGCACCTAATAACGATAATTTGCTGCCTTCAAACACATCAAAAATTATTTGCTTATTTGCATTGATTTGACTGAGATAAAGGTTACACGTAAGCATAAACGTAAACATAAACGCAATCAGATACAAAACAAAATTGTATAAATACAATATTTCAAAAATAAAATTAACGTCATTGTTGTTTCTAAGAAATAGGGTCAAAACATGAAATTAAATAAATATGTATATCGAAAATATTTACGTAAATTTTTGTGGGTTTCTTTGTAAAGAATAGATTTTCCTAGAATATACGAGAAATTGATATTTAGGGAGTTGTATTTAGGGAATTTCTCTTGTAAATTTAAATTAGTTTGTTTTTAGACTGTGAGAGTGGAAATAGTTTAATGTGATTATATTAAATTTAGTTTAGTTGTAAATAAAGTTTTAATTGTTATTAAGTAGAAATATTTTGTGTGTATTATTCTGGACGCTGTGTTTATACTGGAAATTCCTACAACTAACCGTTGAGGTTATTGAAGCTATTGGAAGAATATTCTAAATAGTAATATTTTTCTAGATGTTATTTGAATGTATAATTACTTTATACGAAAGACAATGTTTATGTACATTACACTGTTAATAATTTTAATTCACTAGATAGTAGTTAAAATAATGATGAAATTTCAACTTTGAAATACCATCGCCTAGGTAGGTTAGTTGGATAGCGTGTCCGCCAAAACGAATTTGAACCATGGCACTGATGAGGATAGTTCGAACTTCAATCAAATCCGAAACACGTTTAAGATAAAATGGAGTTTTTCTGAGAAAAATCCAAAATATACTTTCGAATTGAAAAATTCAAAATAATTTAATTGCTTGAGTCTAAGTGCTCAAAAAAATCTCTAATATATAATTCAAAATTTTCAATATTCAAATCTAGTGAATTAAAATTAGTAATATTGTTTACTGTATTGCCCGACAAACAATATTAAACCGTAACAGTCTTTACAGTTTGATAACTATAAAATGTCGGTTGAAAAATTTAAGAAAAATCAAGAATATTTTCACGAGATAGTCCGATTTTATAAAATACAAAATAATGATAATAATGAAGACCGATATAAATAAATACTCTAACTGATTTAACGAAAGCAACCGAGTTTAAAGCAGTATACGAACACTTATGATTAAAATAATAAAAAAAGACGGTTGTTAAACGAAATCATTTGCTCTCGTATCAACGATAAAGATGACTGATTAGTTAAGTCAGCTCAGAAGCCTCAATATCGTAAAAGTTAGTTAGAGCTACAACACAAAACGGCGGTTTGTAGTCGAAGCATTGTATTTATATATAACCTGCAATTCAACTGTAACATTAAATGGTCAGTAAACACACAAGAGATGGTTATTAGTAAGAAAAGTGTAATTGCATGTTGGTCATAAAAGGACTGTAACAAAACTACAGATAAACCACACAAACGGTCGGTAAATAGTCGGCAAAGAGAAATGACATATTACCAGTAGTTGGACTGTTGTATAAAACAAAACCACGGTTATTTATTGACAAAGTGTTCTTACATAATACCGTTAATTGCACTGTAAAAAAACCAATGGTCTTCGTTCAGACGTTAGGGACCGCCCAAGGTGTTCCAAAACATGGCATTTTTACAGTACTTGAGTAAAAGAAAGTCAACCAAAAAACCGATCGGTCCCTCAGACTCTGATCGGTTATTTTTCAATTAAAATTGTTTTTCAAAATTAAAATTAAAATTAAAATTGTTTTTCAGGTTGTTTTCCTGCTGTTGTGGAACAACAGTTGTGTTGAATATGTACTTAGTAAAACATAGTGTTTTTGCTTACTAATCAGTGATCGAACACAGAAGGAGATTTGGGAATTGCGTTTATCGAATTTAGAGTAAGATCAATTCGAAATAAGTTTCCAACTTAACAATATTATAAAATAAAGATTATTAGCCTTTAGTAGTATATTTTATATTTTGAAGCTTTTAAGAAATTACTATTACCATGTTGGTCGTCAACTAGTAGTCGAAATATATTCTAAATTTACAAAAGAAATTAATTGTAATGTATTCTAAAATTTGACGCCCCTTAAAATTTGCCGCTCTATGTCATGGCCCAGGTTGGCCTATGCGTAAATCAAACGTTGCTAACAGTAAAAAGTTTTGTCAATACTTTGTGGAATATCATAATCGTTTATCAATTTCTTAAAATTGTTTTATAATGCCATTGTGTATTTGAAATCTGGTACTAAATCTTCAATTCTCGCTATCATTGATCTCGATTGAATTAATCCGACCTGGCATGTCGGTTGTAATAAATCTTTTTTCGAGTAAGGTAAACCACCGTTTTAATTTAGTTTTAATATGTATTATTTAATTCAACCAACAATTGAAAACCACCACTAACCCAATATATAATTGTGCAGATAATAGTATAGATTGCTCCAGTCTAGAGTGGTACAAATGAGAACGAAAATTTAATTAAGTATCTGAGTGGTGTGATCGAAAAAGGCTCAATTTTAATTCCATATTGTGGTGGCTTTCCTTTGAGAATCAAGAGGCCCGGATAATATTTCGGTTGTTCTCAAATTAATGACCGATTTTTTTTAACAAGATTTCATTCAATATGTATAGAAAACAAGGCCTGAATGTGGAAACAATAATTTATTTTACGACACAACTTCATAATACCTACTTTGAAAGTACGTCTAGAAAGCAGTTAACTACATCAAATACTACCCATTTATGTCCTATATTTGCCTCCTTTTGGAGTATTGTGGTCTAGATTGAGATGCTGCATCTGTTTAGGTCGTGCCTCTTTTGGAGTTTTTTTTTCAAATGCGTACTATTATTACAAAAATAACAGTTAACAAAATTTGATATCAAAACATGATTCCATACAACTCATTATCAATTTTGCTTAAAGTGTTGCCTATTATAAATACCGTCACACAATAGTTCTCACATTCAAATGAAATCAAATACATCATATTTCAAACACATTTTTACCAGAAATTAAGCAAATAAATCTATTTATCCACGGCTACTAAAGAATATTTGCTTTCCATGTGTATGTCTTCCATTGTAATTTTATACATTCTCTCACTTGAAGAATAATTTGACGCAATCGTTACATTCTACAACAGTTCTATAGTTTATTAAATATTCCCCTAATATAAAATCAATATAAAAACTTAACATTTGTTGGTATAGTAATATCAAAAGCTTAAAACGAGAACAATACATATATAAAATATAAAATAAAAAATTTAACATTTTCCGTTATGTCAGTTGTTTTGTTTTTCTATGCTATCTATGATGTATTTCAATATGGTGATAAAACCTTTAGCAAGCAAACTGAAAATTAATCGAAATATTTTGCACTCGTGGAAAAAATAGCATCTTGTATTCGCATAGGATGATGACAATTCTTCACTCGGATGATGAAACTTCATCCTCGTGAAGAATTGCCATCATTCTAAACTCATACAAGAATCTACTATTCCGGAACAGGTTCAATGTAGATTGTACAAACTTTACACTTTTACGCATAAACATCAGAAACAGTTTTGTACTCAATTTTTTCGCAAACCCTTTTTAATGTTCTACTCATTTATCAAAACTAATTATGCGCTACATTCGTATTCGATTTTTTTCCAGATATACGTGCTTCTTTTGGTATACATATATATATATATATATATATGTATATACGAATTAACGTAATAATAGTAAATATATTATACAAATACACGTGGGTATTATTGCTATTTTACTTTATAGGTTAAAGGATAATGATGACAAATTAATTTGTTATAAAATCTATGGTAATATAATATAATGATTCAGACAGTTCCGACATTTAGTTGAACTTTCATTTTTCGTTGTTATTACCAAGAGGCGATATATGTTAAGTTCATTTTATTTAATCTTCTCAAGCCAGTGGTTTGTTTGAAATGACACAGGTCTTACGTTGAGTTAGTAACGTGTGTATCTCTAACATCTTATATGAAAAAATCTATGATCAAACCGAAATCAATTATATTAATTGCTTTGAAAGCACGAAAACCTTATGCATGAGAATGTTAAAATAGCATTCCATCCTTGAAAGAGTAACCATAAATTTTATATGGAAAATGTAAACAAAAATTATATGTGTATGTAGGCTTGTCGCATATTACCTAATATGAAATAAATTATTCATGTCGAAATATTTAATTATTAACACAATAACGATTTTTTGTGACATTTAAATGCTTATACACACATTATTCATTTTGTATAACAGATTTACAGAATTTTATTGTTAATAATTAATTAGCTTGTGATTTATTTGGGAGCTTAATTTACTTGTTGTAAATTTGTATTAATTCTTTACAATTTACTGTTTCATGAAGTCCAGGATAAGTATGTAAGTCTGAACATTACAAAAATGTGGAAAAACTTTTTCAACCTTAAGATAGGGATCGATTTGGCAAAATAACCCACAACATAAGAAACCCGTAGATTATCTGATAAATGGATATTCATCCTACTTAAATATTGAAGCAGTCGATTTTCGTTCAATTATATTTTCGTGCTTCCAGAGCTATATACTATGCTTTAAACTCATTGGAGATAAAACAATGAAATTTGGTTTAGGGTATATAACTTTTGGGTATTCTTTTGAAAGTGAACATTGATTTTTTTCAACGATTTTTAAAAAATCTGAAAATTTGGTATGATATTGGTAAGAGGAAAAAACGGGTTTCGGTATACGAAGCGACTTCTGTGTTTTGCTTTAATAACTCCTAAATTTCATTGATTTGAATTTATCGAAAAATATTAGTTTGAAATTAATAATTCACCTCATTTCCACTGTGTGGCGCGCTGGCACCATTTTTACTGAAAAGCTCACATTATCTCACACGTTTTACAGTCACGGGCTATTACGTTCTGAAGAAAATGTCTTAGAACTCCAAATAGATTTAGATAGTTTTTAACATTCTATTACAATAAAAATAAGCAGCTTGCATAATTATTTTTGAGTACAAATCTCACATGAAGATAGCATATTTTAAAGTTTTACATACGCTATATTTTTGCAAGCGAAATTTACTATTTTGCAAAATAAATAATATTTTTTAGGCCTTAAGTTAACAGAATAAAAATGGATATTTTTGTGTACCAAATATTAATGAAAGTTTGACAAAAAGTTGAAACGTCTCCGAGATCGTTTTATAAATCCTTGATAATCATTACGTTTGCTTGTCAAGCAAGTTTGATCCTCTACAGACAGCTTATGAGGTAAAACTTATATTCGTTTACATTTTGAAAAATACATCCATTGACTTCATATACTTTTGAACCAATATATTACGAAGCTTTGCATTTAGTAAAACTAATACAAAATTATTTTAATAAATTATTCTTTCTATTATTACTATACAAATTATCGCACACTAGGTAAGCAAATTTTATTTGCACTTGACCGACTTTTTTGAATGGATAAACTTATCATTCCGACTCTATGATAATTTAATAAAATTAATATAGAGAAAGCATTAATCTTTTATGTCATTAATAATCTAGCTTAAAATGTGACAATATAGGTTTATTCATAATAATTATATTGACATAAATATCAGAAAAAAATAACCAAATAAATAAAACTATGACATATTTGATGTGTTTGCAAAAACAAAAATTAATAATCTTCCAATTTCATTTTTGTGTTTTATTGATTTCTATTCAGCTTGTTACTGGAGAATATTTTTGTTGATTGATAAAATTTGTGATATTTATTGATATCATCTAATACGTGGACATATTTCATTGCGGACATAATATTTATTGACATTTGTAATACATAAGTCAAATGTCTACACGGATCACTGCATAAATCGAGTTTTTCATCAATAAATTTGTTCTAGGAACTGAAATGCAAAATAATTGAATGAGATAAAATGGGAAATCCATTTATTTAATGTAACCCTCAAGGGGTGCAAAACCTGTTTTGCTTCATACCAAATATTCTGCATATATAAGTCCTATATTTGTCATTGTATGTTGTCTTACTGACAGTGTTGATGTGCATCTGTATCCATCTAAGACAACTCTCTTGACTTTGAACATAAGTTTGATATACGAATTGTGGAAACTGATCAAAATTACCGTGATCGTGCTTAATAGTTGCGGTACCTAGTTAAAGTAAACTTTTACCCATGTTTCAACATGGAAATGTGTGAAATAACGAGTAACATGTGACTCATATATGACATATATCTTATATATATATATATATATATATATATATATATATATATATATATATATATATATATATATATATATATATATATATATACAGTGGCCGATTACCATAGAGGCGGAAGAGGCGGCCGCCTCGGGCCCCACATGCACAGGGGCCCCCTCGCTACAAATAGTATTGATATTTTATAGGTTTTCAAATATCAGATGACTGCGTTCATTCAACCAAAGTTTTTAAACCTAAAGATTTTTTTAATATTATCCCACATGTAAAAGTGTTAGGTTGTCAATTTGTATTACTTTTTTCATGTATGTATTTATTTTAATAATTCTAATTTGATAGTTTTATAATTTTTTAATGTACAAATTCGTTTTCCAATTTGTATAGTAAAAAAACATTTTGTTTTGAAAAGTTCCACTGTTACGAATGAATATTAATACTAAAACTTTATTTGCAATGGGCTGTTATTATATTAATCGCAAAATTATTGATAAAAACAAAATTCAGATAAGTATTTTTTGGATATTTGAAGTATATTTGAGTTTTATGTTTTCATCAATGATTTTGGATTTCTTTTAAGACCTACAATTTATTGAAAGCATTAAACTGAAAACCTCAATTTTAAGCATATAATTGTACAAATTTTAGATTAATTTCATATATAACTAAATAAATGAAAACTTTTTAACGTGTAGAATTGAAATCTATTATTGTATGCTTAAAATCCATGTATTTTTTATACAATACATGCTAAATTCATCATTTGGATTAACGTTTGAAAAGGGTTTCCATATGATATGATTGATATAGTATAGGTGTTTATGCTTTAGTTGTATATTTCGTTTTATCAATGTTGATTGGAAAAAAGATTGTCTAAAAAATTTGTCTGAAAAATTTGAAAAAAAGATTGTTTGTAACTGGACGTATTGATACTCAAATAGCTCGTGAAATTGAAGTACAACAAAAATGCTGGCGGGAAGTTTTAAAAAGAGTTGCAGCTACAGTAAAGCTATTAGCTACTTTGGGTTTAGCATTTCGTGGTCATCGAGAAGGTATTGATTCGAACAGAAAAGGAAATTTTATGACATGCATTGAGTTCCTATCCCAATTTGATGATTTTCTTAAAAATCATTTGGAGAGGTACAGCCATTCAGGAAAAGGTAAAGTAAGTTATTTATCACATACTACATGCGATGAATTTATAAATTTAATGGGAAATGAAGTAAAAGAACACCTAATTCAAGAAATTCAGGACTCTTTATATTATTCAATTATTGTTGATTCTACGCCAGACGTGAACCACACTGACCAACTAAGTTTTATATTAAGGTACATTGATAAAGTGGGCGATGCGAGAGAACGATTTTTGGATTTTTACAAATTGAAAATCACAATTCAGAATATCTAGCACAACTTATTTTGAAAACTTTAAACAATTTGTCTTTGGATATTAAAAATTGTGGCGGTCAAACATATATGGCCGGAAAATATAATGGTTTACAAGCCAGAATTAAAACTCTAAGTGAGACCGCCATTTTTATTCCTTGTACAAGTCATACGCTTAATTTAATTGGAAATTGTGCTGCGGATGCCTATTCTACTGCGGTGTATTATTTTAACTTTATCCAAAATATATGTGTATTCTTTTCTTCATCTACTCACAGATGGAAGTTGCTTATTGATAATTTTTCCGATCCTAATTCCAAACATATTAAAAAATTAAGTGACACAAGTGACAAGATGGTCTGCAAGAGCTGATGTAGTATCCGCCTTGCGATTTAATTACAAAAATATTAAAAGCGTTCTTATCCAAATTAGCGAAAATGAAGACGAAAAACCGATTACTAAAGTTGAGGTTAAAAAATTCGCTAGCTCTTTCGATGAATATGAATCCTTATTAACCGTTCTATGGGATATATTATTGCAAAGAATCAATAGTACTACACAGTTAAAAAAAAATTGTATATGTACTGCAAATTGCTACACATATAGGTCCTACGGAAGTTTCCATTACAAACCAATACAAAGCTTGCTATATAAAGTTAAACTAATGCTCTTTGCATCAATATTTAGCAGAGTACTTGTAGTAAAATAAAAAAGCTTGTTGTTTAAAAATGTCTGTTATTTGCATTAAATAAATTATGCGCAACATTTTTTTTAGTATGACATTTTAATGCAAATTACATCATAATTTCGAGATACTTTGATTATTACGAACCTGCCTAAATTAATCAAATTAAAATAAAAAAAATTACAACGGAAAAAATTAAAAGATACATACCACCTTAATCACTATTATTATAGAATTTCAGCTGAGAAGCGATAACTAAAACATACATGAAACGATTTTAACTATATATTTCTAAAATGGATAATACTCTAGTGAATTTTAAAATTTCATTAATGTATTAAATTGTAGCAAGGTGCATTAAAACTTCTAGCTGCTCTATAGAAATAAATTATGATGCAAGAGTTGTTTTAAATTTTATAGAAATGCATTGAAATTAGGTTTAATGCGACATTTACTTTACAATTCAATAATAACCTGCAACGCATAGCTCCTATTGCAAGACTTGCTTTAAATATTGCAGTTACTTTTTCAACTGTGTAGAAAATCATTTCAAAATATTCAAACGAACTTATTACAAGGAGTAAAACTGTTTAATTCTTTGTCACAATTTATAAGGGATGTTCGGAATGATTTTGAGAGCATAGAAAAGCAAGCAAACTTATTAACAGACAATATTAGCTACAAAGAAGGACGAAAAAGAAAACGCAAAATTATGTATGATGAATCATCTGCAAATGATACACAGCTAGTAGGACGAGAATTGTTTATTATAAGTACTCACAATATGATCTGTGATAGACTTGCCACTGAAATGTCTACCAGAACGTCCATATATGAAACTGTTTTAAATAATTTTAAATTATTTTTTGATCAAAATATATCCAGTGATGAAGTTGACAAGTGTATTTTAGAATTGTCAATATGTATTTGACACGCGAGGGATATAGAAGTACAATATTTTAAAGACGAAGTACATCATTTTTTAAAATATATAAAAGAAGAGAACATCACTTGTCCATTTCAGATGTACAAGGTAATCATTGATGACCTGCAATCTTCATTTCCCAATGTGGAAACTATTTTAAAAATATTTCTTACGATCTTAACGATCTTTCTCCGTTCTGAAGCGGATAAAAAATTATTTAAGAAATAGTCTTAATCAAACTCATTTGCAAAATGTTTGGTAAAATCTTAGGCCCCAAAATTTTGTTCCGCCTCAGGCCCCTTAAAGGCATAATCCGCCACTGTATATATATATATATATATATATATATATATATATATATATATATATATATATATATATATATATATATATATATATATATATATATATATATATAAGATTTGACGTTGTGTGATATAATTTTGATGTGACACTCACGTATAAAACTGTTTCCTGGTTCCGTCCTGCAATATTGTTAATTAAAATTTAAATATTGTAGTTTTTTTTGAAATAATGTCTGTTTGATTTCAAAAAATTTTCAACGTATTGATAAAGCAACAGTGAAGTGTTTATTGATTTTCTTCTGATAGATTTGACCCTCGAAACTTATAACACAAGATTCTTACTTTTCAAATTGTTTGATAAAAGTTCTAAGGTAATGTGAATTGATTAGTACCTGTAAATTGTTCTAATATTTTTTTAACAATTTCCGAATCATTTTTTCTACATCTACCCAACTACTGCTTCTACATTACACAATCGATAATGTCTTCATTTTTTACTTTCTAATAAAAACTTCAACTTTTCATTTCCTGAATATACCCTCGTTATCCATACATTTGTAAACCTCCAAGAAAAAAAAACGAAAATTCGATTCCCTTCCCTTAATGAAATAATATTTTTTTGTTTTCGTACTTTAAGTACACAATAACAAAAATTTAAATTTCATGCAAAGTTGATTTTTGAAATTAATTTTTGAAAATAATTTGTTTCTATCGAAGGTTTTTGATTAAGAAGTTTGTTTATTTCTTAAAAAAGATTATAGAAAAGAAGAAACAAACACAAAATTTTGAATTACTTAATTAATTAAAAAGGAGTTATTCTGAAATTAAAAAGGAAGTGGTAGTAGTAGATTATAAGTAGTAGTATGAATTTGAGATACTGGGTTTGTTTGTATAAATAATTTTTAAAATAATTTAAGGTTAATTAATAGTGGCAAGACTGGTGTGAAGATATTTTGAAGCTCATTCATTGAAATAATGACAGTATTTGGTGAATTTA
Organism: Diogma glabrata; assembly: GCA_963693315.1. Lineage (NCBI taxonomy): Eukaryota > Metazoa > Arthropoda > Insecta > Diptera > Cylindrotomidae > Diogma > Diogma glabrata. The sequence goes on along the minus strand of OY856187.1, from coordinate 315,580,864 downwards.
GTTCAAGATTATTATGCCGTGTGCAGTTCCTAGTCTCCAGAAACTACTCTAACCCATGGTATGAGTTAATTAGTTATGTCTATTGAAGTTGTGTATATTCTTAGATTATAGTAATTTTCCTAAACAGAATCGAATATTTATACATTAGAGCATAATTAACCATGAATGTATTGTTATCTATTACAATGAGTAAAATCCTTCAAAAAATGTTGAAAAATTAGATTCAGAAACAGTCATGGAAATATAAAAACAAAAATCTAATTTTCCTTTTTCTGTAAACCAAAATTAACGAGCATACTATAAAGGGAATTTATTGTTAGGTTTTCATAAAGTTCAAAACAATAATAAACAAAACAATGGCAGCATAGAAGATGAGCAGGTTAATCAAACCCAAATGGCTAATTTAAAAACAAAATTACGACATCGTTATAAAAAGTTTAATAGAAATTTATAAACATGTTCTTTGTACCATTCTTTTACAAAATTTATGGTTTCTTCGTTCGATTTTCCCCGAAAAAGTGTAAAATTAAATATCCCTATCGATAAGAAATAAGAATAATATACGTAAATAAGAAAAATATTTTTTTTGTATCTCTACTGAGTTTTATGTAAAGATAATAAACAGACATAAGATAATCAAGAAAACTCTCAAATACAAACAAAATTTTCTATATACAATATATATTAATTATATTTATATAATTAATATATATTGTATAGAAAATATTGTATAGAAAATGGGCTATAGAGTCTAGACTCTAGAGTATAGACGAGAAAGTTAAAAGCTTGGTTTGCCCTATAGTTTGTCCTTGGAAAAAAGAGTGAAGCATAAAACCTGTAATCTCCGAGACGATTTCTATACGATATAACTGGCCACTTCTATTATCATGAACATTTAAGGTTATTGCTATGTCCTGTTGTTGCCTTTTGCCGCAGATTCATTGCAAACAAATTTTACATACATATATTCACATCAAATTTTCTACGTTCTACTCCTACGTTTCTTTTAGGGTTCCGTTTTTTATACGGAACACTATTAGTGAGAGTAAAACGTGTTTTTCACATTATTTCAATTATCTCGATTACTATAAATCCAATGAACCTGAAATTTGGCGTGCGTATAAAACTAATCTGTCCACACAAAATGAGGAGTTGAAAAATGAATAAAATGGTTTTCGTTTGGTTAACAGGGCTACGATATGAGGCCTTTGAGAAAATACATTTTTATATTGAGTCAAGTAGGGTATCATATGAAAGGGCTTCACTTCAGTATTTCTAAAAATTGTATTTTGGAATTTTACACCTCACCATTTTTTGAGTAATTATAAATAATGGTGTTTTCAGTATGTTTTCTTTCCTGGTTTAGCTCCGAGCCTAAGTAATCGAAAATCTTAAAAAGTATTTTGAATGATAAAAAAATTAGTAAGTTTTTAAAAAAAATATAGTAAAGTACCAAATACTAATAATTATATTTATTAAGAGAGAGGATATGAGAAGGGGTAAATACACCATTTAAAACCCGGTCAAGTGGGGTGTCATTTGAAATAGCACCAAAATTAAGAAACATTACATTTTTTTTTAGAATTTTGCGATGCACCGTTTTCGAATTTTTCTCAAAAAAGTGCAACAAAAAGTTGGTCCCCCCCTATACGTTTCGTCGTTGATTGACAGAAAAATTTGAAAAAATTCATAGAGATAGGAAATTTGATAAACCCCTTAATGAAAAATATAGCGAAGCCTCAAGTGGTTTTATTTCTATGTGTTTAGGGGATGAGAGTGGGGAAGGGTGAAAAAAAGGTATTTTAGCTTGCATGAGTGTCATTTGAAAGAACACCAAAATTAAGAAACATTTCAATTTTCTTAGAATTTTGCGATGCACAGTTTTTGAATTATTGTCAAAAAAGTCCTATTTTTAGTGTTAACACCTCTCAACCCCTAAATTTCGTCGTTGATTAACAGAATTGAGTCGTTCCTTAGCTACCATAAACAGCTATGGATAACATTTAACCTAAAGTAATATTTTTTATATAATTTCGATCAATTTAGATGAGATTGACATTTACTATTGATATTTACGATGAACCATTTATTTTGTATGTGTCTATGGTCTGGCAATATAAACCCTTTACAACACAACTTTATGTTAATTATTTTGATATTTTTTTCTTTACATTCACGGAACCCTTGACGAGCGAATTTTATTCGCACTTGTCTGTCTTTTTCTTGTTTATTGCTCGTAAAATATTTTGTTTTGATTTTGTTTTGAACACAAATTTACCCGTCAATCGCGTTTATTTGTTTATGGCTGTTTTTAAAGTGAGCACATACCATGACCCTTTCCACACTTTTATGCAGTGTAATGCAACGCACATCCCTTTTTCATTCCTTACCTCTTTGCATGCAATTTATAGGCCTATAAACTAAATTGGAGTTGCTATATTTGAATTTAGTTTATAAGCAAGCTATAGGCAAAGCGGTAAGAAACTGCGAACGATTTCAAAAAAAAATTTTCTTACAAAAGGCTATTAAATTAATGGGAAGAGTCGTAAGGATGATGTGATCGATAGCTGTACCGGAAGTGTATCAAAAAAAAATCATGACGTATGTCAAAACACGAAAATTTGCATATGTTTTGCTTAAGAAACGTTCATTTTAAGTGATAATGAGTAGTAACATTGAATGTCGAGAAATGTTGATGGGGACATTGGTATGTGCGACCAGGAGCTTGATTACTATATTATAAGTGTGTCAATTTTCATTTATTGTTTTACCCAATTTTTTGGGAAAAAATAAAATTAATTATATTTGTATGACATGAAATGTAATTGAAAATTAAATCGTATATGGAATATGGTTCTATACAGTTTCAACTCTTTCAAACTTATAGGAAGTTACAAAATATCAAGTTGTTGCAGATTAAATGTCGTTTTTTAACAAAAATTGTAATTATTGGAGATGTTTCTTAATTCTATGGCTTCTGAATAACAGGAACAGTTGGAAGTTTGAATTTTTGATTATGTTATAATTTTTGCAATATTTTTGGATTTTTTAAATTTCAATTTTTGATTTTGTAATAATTTTTGGAATATTTTAAGAAGTTTGAAAAAGTTTAAATTTTTGATTTTATTAGAATTTGAAAAATAGTTTGGATTTTTGATTTTATTATAATTTTTGCAATATTTTTGAAATTTTGAAACAAGTATCAATTTTGAATTTTGTAATAATTTATGAATATTTTTAGAATTTTGAAAAAGTTTTAATTTTTGATTTTATTATAATTTTAGAAACATTTTCAGGATTTCAAAAAAATGATGAATCTTTGATTTTATTATAATTTTTTGGAATATTCTTAGAATTTTGAAAAAAGTTTGTAGTTTTGATTTTTTTATTATTTTCGTAATATTTTTAAGAATTTTGAAAGATATTTAAAGTTTTGATTTTATTATAATTTTTAAAATATTTTTGGAATTTTGAAAAAAGTTTCAAACTATCATTTTATAATAATTTTTGGAATTTTTCGGGAATTTTAGAAAACGTTTGAATTTTTATTATGTAATATTCTCTTCTATCTTTTCGGAGTTTTGAAGAAGGTTGGAATTTTTAATTTTATTAATTATTTTTGGAAAAAGTTTGAATTTTCAGTTTTGTTATAAGTTTTTGAACTCATTTCAATCAGGCCCCTTGTTTTGAAAAAAAAAAAAAAAATTAATAAATTATTTGTATGACATGAAATGTAATTTATTTATGATCTGATCTGGCAACGTATTGATATTGCGTGTAAGTTTTGTAATAAACCTTTAAGCAAGGATTAAATTAATTGTACTTTACAAAGAGTTTTAAGTTTAATATGCATAGCTGGACAAAACTAAAAAAATGTCTTCATAAAAGCCTTTTGCCTGAAACTATATAACAATTATTAACACAGACTGATCTCTTGATATATCAAAGCACTTCATATTTTAAATTTACAATTATTACACTTCATTGAAATATTATAACATTACACATTGCATTTCTAGTTAAATTTTTCTTAATTTAGCAATAAAAATATAAAGTCTTAAATATTAAATATTGACTAATTAAACTTTACCCTAATTTATTCAATGAAAATTGTCTTCCTCACAAACTTCAGTATAATGAATATGTTCAATACGAATGAATATGTTCTAATTTAATAATTTATGATAAATATAGTTTATATATACCATCGTAGAGAAATAGCTTTTTCTACGGGAAAAAAACGTTTTTAGTTCTCCAACTTCGCCCACACTTGAACCTAGTGCGTCTCGTGAACACATGCCCACTCCCTAAAAAACGGTGTTTTCAGCCTTTGTAGCTAATACTATTTTTCAGAACAATTTTTATACAAACTTGTAACCCACAAATAAAAGTTTTATCCTCCCAAAAACAATAAAAATATACTAAAAAAAATTAAAGTAATGACAACCTTCTCTCGAAGTTGACAGTTTATTATTCAAAGAAAGTAAAAATATTTGCAAAAAATTTGTCGGTGATTAGGAGAACTACACGCAAACATTTTTCTGACAACAGTATGAGGTTTATTTAAAATATAAAGTGGTACATGCAATATAACAGTAGTTGAATAAAGCTAATAACTATTTCCATGAAACAAATTTGGTTTGGTATTATATCATTAATTTTTCATTTTAAAACAGAAGTATTTGAAATTAACTGAACTAAATTTTACTATCAAATAAACATTACGTGCGGTTGTCTCAACTACATCTTTCTGTACGCAGCTGTTGAATCTATTCCGAAATTCGATTCGCTATAACTGCCCCCACGGCGATGTTGAGACAACTGCATTTCGATTGGAAATAGAACATGTTTTTTTCAGTGTTTGTTTATTTTTGTTCTTATACAATTTTTTTCCGTAATTTTATATGATATTAATCTTAACAGAAAAACAGAACAGAATACACAGTTGTTTTTTATTATCTTGCGTAAAGATTGAATCAACGCAACAAAATAAAACAACTTATTTGATTGTATTGAAGTCTGAAATAAATTTTTTTGATTGTTTTTTTATAAAAAAACCATGTTTTTGTTGGTTTTCATAGTTTCATCGTTTCATCGTTTTCATTTAAAACTATATAAAAAAACAATAACTTCAAACTAATGCTCATGTTCATCTCTTGAATGAAAAGTCATATTACCAAATTACTATGATTTCATTTGAATTAAATTTCCGATGTGAAAAAAATTAGTTTTCATATGATTATTTTTTGTTTATTTACAAAAGCAAAATTTGATTATCTTGAATTTAGAAATCTAGAAATTCTAAGCTTGTTGGTTTTAAATTAATACATGTTACTCTGTCGAAAGAATAAAACGTTTAAATAATTTCATTCTATCTATGTAAACTTTTGCTCTAGAATTAGATATATTGTCAAATGCTAACTCAATAAACCACTTTTATTTTTGAAATTAATATGAGAAGTGTAAAATCTTAAATGCACGCCACTGGTTTTATTGGGTTATTGGCAATCAAACGATAACAATCCCTTTTGCCGGGGTCTCCAGTAATTCATTATATATTTAATTAACCTCCATCAGTTGCTTTTATCCACCCGTACCTGTCGGTTGTTCGTTCCAAATTTTAATTTTAATTTATTTCCCGTTTAATGTTTGTTTTTTTATCTCTCAGACGTGTTACAATTTTATGTTGTATTTTATTTTGTTAATTAATTTCTTGACGTGTACAATCAAATGTTGTATTAAATAGTATAGTGCAGTTTTAAAAAGTGTTTCGTTCATTAAAGTTTAAATTAAAGTTTAAAAATTATAATCTATAACAAAATCTAAAACAATTAATTTATAAAAAGTGAAATTTAACGGCATTCCTTTTATTCCGCTTCCTACTATACATATGCACATTCAACATTACACAAATTCACTTGATTGATATCCAAATTGCTTTCCCGTTTTTTTCTCTTTTGTAATTTTATTGACTCAAATTTTTGCTGTAATAATATAGAGTAATTTAGTATATCATATTCATAATAAATACCGTATCAGCAATTCAATTAATTAAACTCAATACAACAACAATTTTCAATTATAGGCTTCTCTTTCTTGTCTGTTTACCATTGCCGATAGGATAGTGAGAACTCACAGAGCTGCGAAATTTTTTATGGCCTATGCCAATCTTATCTTTGCGGTCTTTGTTGTGCTCATATATCTGTCCCTTTTGGTTTTGGCTTTTACTATTTCCTCTTTAACTAAACCATTATCAATTTCAATAAAATGCCTACTCCTTATTCCAACTTCGTAATCGATTCCACTAACATTCAGGGTCTCTCAAAAAACATTCTTAGCATTTAATACCATCTTAACCACAAGAAACCGCATTTACTTGCGCTAGGTGAAACACAAGTTTCAAATATAGATAATGCACGATTCAGTTGTAACAATTATTCTCCTGAATTTGCATTTTTTGAACACCGGGGTGTAATGATATATATACGTAATGATGTTAAATATACAAGGCTTTTCCAGTACGAAACAAGTAGTATTTCTGAATTCTGCTTTATTTGGCTCAAAATCATAGTAAATAAACACGACCTCTATCTCTGTTATTTATATCGTAGTCCTTCATACCACCATAATCAAACCTTGGAAGCATTTAATTCTCTTACAGACACAATCGACGAAATCTTCATTACCGCGCCTAATGCAGAAATTGTATTAGCAGGTGATTTCAATGTTCATCACAAAGATTGGCTACGTTTCTCAACCAAAACATCTTTAGAAGGTCAATATGCTAAATTTCTTGCTGATTCCAATCAGCTTACACAGTTAGTTGATAGGCCCACCCATATTCCAAATATTGCAAGCCATTCTTCTAACCTACTGGATCTTTTCATGACAACTCATTCTGCTAAATATACCTGCTCAGTCGATGCTCCTCTTGGCAGATCTGACCATTGTGTAGTTTCGGCCTATTTTGAAACAAGCTCTCAAGCTCCAAGTCCAAAATTGTCTCCTCCTCATAAGGTTTGGCATTACAATAGATGTAATTGGCAGAACCTCAACAAATTCTACAATGAAATCGACTGGCGGCTATTTTTGCAGGATAAAAATGTTGATCAAGCTACTGCATTGATCACATTCATTATTCTACTAGGAATGAATATTTTTATACCAACCAGTATTGTGAAAATTAGAAATAAATCCAAATCCTGGTTCTCTGATGAATGTTATATAGCTAAAATTAACAAAATGTTAGCGTTTGACAAATACCAGAGTGATAAATCTCCCAGTAGTAGATCACTTTATATCAGGGCTAGAAACAACTGTCATAGTATATTTAAAAAAGCTAAATTTCTTTTCAACTCCAATGCTAAGCGAAAAATTTTACGTGCTACTAAAGGCAGCCGGTCATACTGGAATTTTATCCGAGAGGTTGGCAACAACTTTATCAAATCTTCTATACCACCATTGATTGATAAGCATGGCAACCCTGTAATCGAAACCATAGCGAAGGCAGATCTACTTGCTGTAAATTTTGCTGCAAACTCTGTCGTTGATGATGCCGGTATATATCCGCCGATCATTCCACCTGTCCAATCATCAATGAATAAAATTTACTTTCGTCCTAGAATTGTGCGGTCAACATTGCTTAATCTAGATCTTAACAAATCTGCTGGTCCGGACGGAATACCACCTATTGTATTAAAACGTTGCGCTGATACCCTGACGTATCCACTTATTAGTCTCTTTTATTTATCTCTAAGCTCTGGTCTTTATCCATCAATGTGGAAGCTGACCAATGTTCAACCAGTCCCGAAAAAGGGCAATAAGTCTGACCCATCAAACTATCGTCCCATTGCAATAACTTCGATACTTGCTAAAGTCATGGAAAAAAATTATCAATCACAAACTAATGGCATATCTTGAAAACAACAATCTTCTCCATGACTGCCAATATGGCTTTTGTAAAACACGGTCTACTGGTGACATTATGTCAGTCCTCACGGAGAAATGGGGTAAAGCAATCCATGACTTTGGTGAGTCTCATATCATTTATCTGGACATATCCAAAGCGTTTGACAGAGTTTGGCATCGGGCCCTTAACAACAAATTAATTTCATTTGGAGTCTGTAAGACCTTGATATGCTGGTTAGAAAATTTTTATCTCAAAGATCTATCAGAGTAGTGCTAGATGGTGCTATATCGTCTAAATTCCCAATTCAAGCCGGTGTTCCTCAGGGTTCGGTCCTATCACCAACCCTTTTTCTGATCTTTATCAACGATTTGTTATCTATCACCACAAATCCAATATATAGCTTTGCCGACGACAGTACTATCTTCCACTCATATTCTTTTAAAAAACAGCCATCCAGTTTATCTTCTAATTGTCAACGTAGAAAAATGATTGAATCTTTGGATTTAGATCTTGAATTAATCCTGGACTGGGCTAAACGGAATCTTGTGATATTTAATTCTATGAAGACGAAGTCGTGCGTTTTGTCCCATAAAACCTCACTCTATAACGGCAATGTAACGTTTTCCATGCGACCTTTATTAAACTCACCCACACTTAAACTATTGGGTACTAATATCAATCACAAACTGAAATGGCGGAAATTACTACGATCTACAAAGCTTATATACGACCGTTCCTTGAGTTCGACTCCCATTTATGGGCTGCAGCAACAGAAAGCTATTTAGATTTTGTCGATAGAGTCCACAGGCGTGCTTTGAAATTGATTGATGATCCAATATTAACATCGGGTATGGATTCGCTGCATCATAGAAGAGCGGTTGGAGCTCTTACACTGTTTTACAGATACTACTACGGTAAATGCTCTAAGGAAATTAATAACCTAATACCTCCACTACGAAGATCTTCAAGAGCCACAAGACAATCTTCGCATTCCCATAAGCATACCTTAGAGGTCTTTTGTGTGAGAACATCTAGCTATAATAACTCTTTCCTTTCACGCTCCGTATACTGGTGGAATCGATTACCAAATAATGTTTTCCCTGCTTCGTACAATCCCCAAGCTTTTAAATCCGCAATACACCAACAACATCGCTCTAATCCTATCCCAAGTCCCTAAATCCTAACCTTCTAACTTTCCTTTCCCAACGTTAACACGTGCATCAAGCATTAGAGGTTTATAACCTAAGTGATTAACCTGAACTATAAAAAAAAAAAAAAAATAATGCTTGGCTATATTAACTATAATTTATTTTAACTCGTTTAGTTTTATTTTCATGACTAGAGGTAAAAATTACAAAAACCAGTTCATTAAACAATATTGTATATGTTTAAAAATGCAGGTGGAAGACAAAAACCACTGTAACAAATAACTAGCAATGGTGTATCAAATGATCCATACCTAGAATGAAAGAAGAAAAATCAAGTTATATTTTTATAGTATAGTTTTAAAAAGAAATAATGAATGAATTTATTGAGCAGGATGCGATAAAAGTACACTAACAATACTCAATGAAAAATTAGTTAATTTTTCGATTAATTAAAGAAGTAAATTTAATAGTTTTTAGTTGTTTTTTAACAATAGTAGTTTTAGCAATCAATGTTTAACGATATAGTTTATTCACAGGCAAAAGTTTAAAATTAAGCGAGGCACGAGCGAAAGTTTTAAATTTGCGAGAGAATAAAATTCATTAAACACGATTTGATTTCACTACTTTAGTCTCTAACAAAGAATTATGTATTATATAAAATAAAAACGTTTTCTTCAATTAAAACAATATATCTTTATTGTTTTAATTGATAAATCAAATTTCTGATTAAAAAAAACCCTGATGATAAAAAAACGCCCATTCTTTACAATCAACCAAATTCAACTAAAACAAATAAGAGAATTTTGCTTAAAATTTGATTTTTGAACAAAACGTATCATGTGATTATAATTTGAAAATAATTTTAACACAATCAAAACAATTTGACCAATTGAATCATACCAATTGAATAATGATAAAGAAATTTTATAATTATATTCTCAACCTATTGTTAAGTTCATTAGTCTATAGGTTAGAAAACAATATAATAATGCATACTAGTATTATGGAAAAAACATACAAATAAAGTTGATATTAATAAATGGAAGAGAGTAAAAGTATATTATATAATGACCAGGACATATCATTTATACTGAAAAACATGTTCTATTTGCAATCGAATTGCAGATTTCCGCAGCCTCACTTTATAGATACAGAACGGTGTAGTTTAGGCAACCTCACGTTATGTTTATGTGACAATTAGATGTAGTTCATCCTATACATACTTCTGTTTTGAAATGAAAAATTCAGGATATAAGGCCAAAGTCAGTTTCATTAAACCTCGTTTAAACTTCATTTTATTGTCCGGAGCATGTTTACTTGAAGTCCGTTTTGAATCAGATTTTGGAAAAATTGCACAAACTGCCAAAAACGGATTCGAATCATGTCACTGATGAGGAAGGTTCGAATCCAACTTCGAAACATGTATTAGAGAAAAATGGAGTTTTTCCCTGATAAAAAATATGTTTTCGAATTGAAAAGTTTAAACGATTTCCTTAATTCCTTTAGTTTATAAGTGCTCATAAAAAATCCCTAATGATTCAACCTAATTCAATTCAAATTTAGTAAATTAAAAATAAGAAATATATACTACATTCAAATAAAATCTAGAAGCTTGTAATTACTTTAATTATTTTTTAGTGTATAAATATTTAACGAGTATGAGGTTTAAAACAACAGTGTAGCGATTTCTCTACATGTTACAGTATCTCCGACCAAAATAGGCATAAAACCACTGGATGGGGTTGTGATATTCAGGATTACGCCAAAAACTTCCCGTAAAGTTAAAATCTAAACTTTAACCAGTTGCCAAGACTGCAGGATAAGATATACTGATTCATCAAACTTAATTTACGGCCTATTTTGGGTTTTTGAGTTAAACCGATTTGATTGCATCGCCCAAAAATATGTTTGTTGTACGAGTATACTGTAAAATGCAAATCTACGATTCAAAAGACGGATGTAGAGTATGATTTTTTCCAATTAAAATAACAATGCGTAAAATTACTATTTTACGCCCCAAAGCGTATATATTTCAGAAAACACAGTCAAATCTCAAAAGAAAAAAATACATTACGCCTGCCTTTTTTCAAAAAATAGTTATTTATTTATCAAGAACGAAAAGTGAAACTTTAAAGTACGAGCTAGTTGTTTACGGCCGAGGCGTCTAGCCGAGGACGAAATTACTAGTGAGTACCTTTAAAAAGACTTTTCGTTTGAGATAAATACAAAATTTTATTTCATACTGGAAATTTATTAAAATAAAAAGAAATGAGTTTTAAATTTTGCTCAAAAAGTTGAACTTTAACGTCCTAGGACTTTATAAAATTTTATAAAGTCCTAGCACTTTAAAATTCCACTTTTTGTACCATAAATAGTCCGAAAAATGTCGTTTAAGATATCAGTATGAAATAAAAATATACATATATATTTTCTGACATGTGTTTTGTTAAATTTTATTTTGAGAAATTCGTTTAATCTAAACCTCTTTTGATTTGTAAATAATTTTTAATGTATACTATTAAAATTAAATAAAGTTATTAAATAAAGCAAAAGAAATTTAGAAAAAACATAACAAACAAAAAATTACTTTAATTTAACGATTTTCTGATTCTGTTTTTTAATTTATATTATTATTTCGAATAATTATTAATTTTGTAGGAAGTATGATGTATGAACTATATAACTATGTATGAACTATATAATTGCACATAATTGAAACAAATTTAAAATAAAATCGTACTGTTGTGTATTATTTTATGGATGCCCTACCAAAGAATTGAAAACGGTTTTCTCCAATTAAGAAATGGTCAGGGTCACATAAAAAATAAAAGGTACCATTTTAGAAACACCGAACAGCAGATTGAGAAATTTTCGCTCAAATCAAGAAAAAGTATGTTAACGGTTTTTCAGGAATTAAACTGGAAAATAATGCATTTGACATTTCCATTCCAGTCTCATCTAATGAATTTGCGATTTCATGGGAAATTAAATTTTTCTCCTTAAGCGACCCAAACAGAAATTTGTCAGGGTTCAAATAAGGTCCTGATCAGGTTTGCCCTTGCCCGGATCAGGAATTGGAAGGGCAGCCTGATTGGACTTTTTTCCTATCAGATCCTGAACGGGATTACCGGATCATACCCTAATTGGGATAATCGGATCAGACACTGATTGGGATAACTGCATCAGGCCCTGATTGGGACATCCGACACAGACCCTGATATATATTTACATATTATTTACATAAATTAATCAGAATAAAATAAAGTTACAATGGAAAAAAATTAAAACAAATAATCACTATTATTATAGTCTTTCAACCGAGAAGCCATAACTAAAACATGCATGAAACGATTTTAACTATATATTTCTAAAATGGATAATACTCTAGTGAATTTTTCCCAATTGAAATTTCAGCAAGGGTCAAGTACGAAAAACCAAATCAGATATATTCAAATGAGTTAAACCCTCAAAGGGTATTGTAAATAAGGCCCGGAACAGGACCATATCAGATTACCCTAATAAGGCTTACCCATTTTGGAGGGATCAGGATCACGCCCTGTATGTATTCAGACTTGCCCCATAACTAATTTTTGCTCAGGGATTTGATAAATTCGCGCAAGTTTGACTCTTTTTTGAATTTCTCAAAAATTTTCTTGGTAAATTATATATGTAACAATATGCTGTAATTTAATATTTTTACGTAAAATTGTTACCTAATCAGATTTCGATAAATTTGTAGGACGAAACCTGAGAAGAGATTTAATTTTACGTTCTCCACAACTATACCGGGTTAAGGCCAAAATAACTTTACGGAAGGAACAGCTGAAGTTGACGTGGTTATGAATGATTCTATAAAATTGAGGTTCCTATTAGCTACCTTACTAGTTGAAGACATATCATTTGTCAGAATGATATCATATGATGACATGGAAAACGTGTACTTCAAGTAATCTTCATCAGTTTTCAGAAATATTTTGTTGTGCGCTCAAATTTACTAACTCTTCGATATTTATAACGACCGCGTCATAAATATCGAAGAAAAATATCTTCTTTCTTAAAGTGAAGCGAACAAATCTCACTATTTCCAAATTATTTTCAAAATATTAGGATTCATTTTGAGAGCAAAATACCAACGATTAAGCTTATTAGTCTTTTTTGCCAACTAAAATATTTATAACATAATTGAATATTTATATTTTATATGATTATGGAATCGACACTTTGAAGTACCCATTGACGTAACTAAGAAATTGTTATATGGCCGCATAATATTACTGAGTAAAATAATTAATAAATTTTCTGTATTCCGTATTTATTTCTTTGCATACATAACGGGTGTTGCAATTTGAGGTTAATTTGCAAATTTACTGTTAATTTTATTTTTTTACTAGTGCGTGCAAAATGTTATTTATGTTAGATTAGGCTAGGTTGCAGTTACTTTCATTAACATTACAACATGCGGACGACATACTTAAATCAAAATAGATCGGTTGTGATCTCACCGGACCGCTTTCGCCTACTTGAGCCGGCACTTTTATTGAAGCTTAGTATTTGCGTGATTTCATAATTACACAGGTCAGTGAGAGTTTTAAATCTGTGCGTTCCATAATGAGTTTGCCGTAATAGGCTAATGCTTGAACAAAACTTCAAAAATTGTATGAAAATACATAAACAAATTTGATAGTACTATGGACATTAATACTAGCTTTCCATCAACGATTAATATAAGTACACTTTAATTTATTAAAGTTTAGAAAGTAACCTTACAAGATAAAAATGACAAGAAAAACAAATTTTTACAAATTCCATAAAATGACATTTAACCTATCAAATAATAATGTCGTTTAACACAGTTGACATTATACTTTTATTTGATAAGTATTATAATTTACTACAGTCGCGTTCCATTGAGGATCAAACTTACTCAAATTTGCTTTGATCTACTCTACCTCGAGTTGTGTAGTTGAAAATCAGTTTATTTTTCGATTTTATTTAGATCGGTTATAAACTTGTTTTTGTATTTTTAATAATAAAATGAACTAGTCAGATCTAAATATCACCCCAAATTAAAAAATTTTGATAATAATAAAATTGTGTGGCTATATTTGAAAAATTTTCAAATTTTCGGCGTTCCATTGGTGATCTACTCGAAAGCTGCTTTGAGCAGCTATTTTGTTCCAAAGGAACGCATGTATAGTTAGCAAAATGTAAAAAGCAAATTTAAAATAATTGCTAATAATTGCTAATACCTGCTAGTAAAGTGCATCGGTGGAAACTAGTATAAATTAGCGTGCAAGTTTTTCTTTTGCATGCAGTTGGTACTACCTAATAATTACAAAATATGAAACAAAATGTTAAACTGAATATATCAGATATCTGAATTAAACTCTTCCAATGAATATCTAAATATCTTTTTCAGAATATCATTTTCGGTTACATGTATTTATGGCAGAATAGAAAAACTTGACAATATTATAAAAAACAATATTTTATAAACGGCATCAAAAGTTTTTCAGCATCTGCAAAATTGAATATTCGAATTGAGTCAAATTTTAGGTAACAAAATAAGCCTTCCATAGTTTTATGTTCGGTGACTATATTACTACAGTATTATTTTTGGTCCTTATTTGCTATTTCATAATAAACCTACTGTTCATAAATTTGTAAAAAAAATTGTAAAAATCATTTGAAATAATTTGAAAAAGTTAAAGTCAAATGAAAATTTATATTTGTTGAAAGTTGATGAATTTTTATAACAACGGTTGTAACAACCGATCACCACATTTTTTGAGCGTGCATCCACATATATGTGAAATCGTATTATTTTTGTTTAGTTTACTCTTTTTATGAGAACCCGAAATTTCTATGCATAGAAGTGCGCCACTTTTTCATTTGATTCAAAATTCTAAAATTATTGCGATTTTTTTAAACCTACAAGAAAATAACCATATCACAAACGAATAATTGTTTCTCCCTCCCTACGAATGTAAAAAAAGAAAAGAAAAAAATAATGCCATTTTGATTTTTATTATAACCAAACACAGTTTTCTGAAATTTCCTAGATGAAAAATAAATTTGCCAATAATGAAAAGGTTTGCCACCAAATATGAACAATACGCTTTGAAAATAATTAAATATTTTTCTTCGTGTTGTTAAAAAATATTGATTGTCCTTATCCCTATATTTGACTTAAATAATCACTGAAAATAACACAGCAAATTTAAATTACTCTCGTAATTATTGTCATTCATTTTATAAAAAATTAGCACAAACTATGAAGAAAATACAAAATATTTTTTGCCATTTTAAACTAAGAATTGTTTTTAATTTATAATTTAGTAAAAAAATTGGTGGTAGTAAATATAAACATTGAAAAACAAATCAAAATGAAGAAAAGTGAAATGGAATATGACAGATGTGCTATCACCATTTATTTTGTCTCTTTTCACACAATTTTAAAGTTACCTTCTCTTTATATTTATATATACTCTAAAAGTTATGACAATTTTGAATTGTTCATTTGTTCATTACGAACTATTGCGCAATACTAATAACATATTATGCATTGAACAAGAAATTAAATTTGCTTGATTTTGATAAATTACGTACAGATAGGAAGATTATATACCTATGATTTCAATCCTATTTATACTGTAACAAACCATCTGTCTGTTTTTGGGTAAATTAGTGCAAAAATCAATCATATACATAATAGAATATTTCTGACACCTGATAAAACAGATTGTTATTGTACACAACCAATTAACTTTAACAAAGCAGTAATTTAATTCCATAATAAAAGACATCACCGTCAACTTTAATTTCACCAAATTGACATTAACGTGATTCATTCTGAAAAAAAAATCAACTTAAAGAAATATAAATACAAAAAACAACAAAAATCGATAAAATAAAGATTTCGCTTTTTCAGTCAAAACATCTTTGGAACAATCAAATTCGTATATTTTAGAACAGAAAACATCAATTTCATTTTATTTAGGCAATTAACGTTGTATGTAAATAAGTTACGACTGTCGCTCACTTAGTTTTAATGTCAAAAACGGAACAAATTATGAACCATAAAGTTATATAAATAGAAGAATTTAATTTAGATGATGTCAGCAATTTTATGTTCAATAAATTAGAATATAAAAACAGTTTGTAGGTGTATTTTTTCCCCGGTCTTCTTCCTTAAAAGCTTTTTTTAAAGACTTGCGATGTTTCCCAGCCAGATATCATTGTTCTACTTGTCCTAGTACTAAAAAGCGTTTAGAGTTTGATTCCGTCAAAAACTACATGAAATAATTTCGCTATTTGCTAAAACCGCTTCAAAATAGATAGTTTTGTCCAAAGCCTTATGAAAAGATTTTTTAAGATGATGTTTGAGGTGGTAAACATCCAGGCGCGTACACAGAAAAATTTTTAGGGGAGAAATGGGGATCTAAGGACCTACAACATTCTAGTCAACTACAATTTATATTGAAAAATGATCGGTTCCGATCGATCTGTTTGGTATTTAAAACTATTCATATTAAAAATGTAGCTTAAAAGTAACCAAAAAAATGGTCGGTTTATGATGTCGGTTGATCCAATACAAATGGAGTAATATAGCTTGTTTAAGGTTAGTTCTTATTTTGTAACGATCGGCTCTATTTCAATTCCTGCTCTAAATTACGAATCAAAACTATTTAAAACTCAACTCCATAAAAACAACTTTTTATCCTATTTCAGTTTTTACTACCAGTTTTTACTATATATCAATAAAAAAACCAAAAGCAAAAACATTAAAGGAAACTCCGAAATTTATTTATTATTTTATTTTTGACCTGCCTCAATAATGTCATACATATATCGAGAGAGAGAGAGAATATGAAACTTTCGTCAAAGTATCCAATGTAAATGAGTTTCCGGTTCTTCGGAATTTATTAAATGTGAAATTGTTGACTTTGATTTTCGTGTTTGTATATTTATTGATTTTTTGAGAAATGATTTAAAATAGCACTTGAGATAGAGAGGAAAATGGATATAATTATTTTTTTTCTCATTCAAAAAGATCTGTAATTTGAGATCATATGATGGAAATTCTGAATAACTATTGCACGTGAGGGTGATCAATGTATATTGAAAGGAAACAAAGATAGAAAATTTTTGCAAATAAAACATCGAACATTCTGGATGGGGATTTTATAAAATAGATTACAAAATAGAAACAAAAAGATTACAAAATAGAAGTGAAATAGATTACAAAATAGATTACATAACATCAAGTCAATCAGGACTCATCAATTTTTATTTATATAAAAACCGTCAGATGTATAGGCGCGTCTGTTTTTGATTACATGAAAATCAAAAAGTAAGCCATAAAATTGTATTTAATTACTGTTCTAGTTTTAAATATGATGTTTATATAATTAAGAAAATGTATTAAAATACGCGTATGCAATATGCAATAATTTTTAAAAAATAAAAATTATTGATGTAAAAATAAAAAAATTATTTAAAATAGAAGCCCCTTTTTGGTGAACAGTGAAGACGTTCAAACACACTCAATTTTGAAAAAAAAATTATAATATACATATATAAAATTTTTTTGGGAATTTTTGTATTAAATTTCTATGCATTACTATGTATAAATTCATAAGATGAGAGAATATTTCGTTAACATCTTAAGTCAACATTCTAATCAACATCCTATGTCAAAATATTTTTTTATTGCCTGTTATTTAAATTTAAACTTTCTATACTCAAACCTTGATTTCTTTTTGTTATTGTAATTTCTTAGAAATTATAAATAAGAGATCACCCCAATCATGATTCGATTGTGAGGTAACCAGTATTTCATTTATTGTAAATAAAAGTTCAATATAACAATTGGCGCCGAAACAGCGACTTGAACACTGGATAGATAGATATAGATAGATTGGAGAGGGCAATTTTAACCAAAATCAAAATATTTTTGCAAATCGCCGTATTTTGCCTTCAATGACTAGAGTCTAGGCTATATCGATTTAATAAATTTTTAAAATAATGTATGCAAATAGATATAAATGTATTCAAGTGGCATCCTGATTGGTGTTACAATTATTATTAAAAATTAGCAATTATTTATTGGGTTTTTTCATTTCTTACTCTTCATCAGAATGTGTGTGGTATGATATAAAACGATCAAATCAATTATGTTTGGATCATCCAGTGTCATCATATCTCTAATTAGCCTTTCGACTTGCTTAAAGTTCGCAGTTCTAGATTTAGAGTAAGGAGCTCGCAATTGACAGCATCGACTTTGAACCTATTGGTATTGATATTATTCACACGAGAGACGAAGGTAGCTCGGTTCTGCGAATCAATTAACTCAAACGAGTAACAACGGTGATCCAATGTTTTATACGTTTTACCATATTATATGCGACACTAAGATGATGTGTGCTGACGACTCTCCCCAGTGTTCATATGTGTTTAGAATTGTGCGCCATATATGAACTCTATCAAAAGATGAAATCTTCAAGTTTGAGACCTCTGCTGTCAGAGGTACGGTAGAATCACATATCCGATCGAGCGTTCAAATCACTTATAACGACAGACTATTTCGAATTTTATTCTAAACATAAGAAAAAACATATATAAAGAAATTTGCTAATGATTCGCTAATTTTTATCGGTTCTGGCGTTTAAATTAAAACAAACATAAAAGCATTTATGTGTGCTAAAAGTCAATAAAAGTCAGTCAATAATATTTTAACGTTTTATCAGTTAATTGCTTTGTTGCGTCACCACACAATATCAATTTGTAATGCAATTTTCTGTATACATAGATAATAAACGTTTTTTTTGTACAGCTCAGTCATAGTATTACATGTAGACGGAACGGAATACAGTTGTTCAAGTTTATGTTATTGTAGAGAAGTTGTTTGGTGAGATAAAATATGGAAATAGTTGACTCGCATTATATTGAGATGATATGGGGAGGTTTTTAATTGGTGAGCGAGGAAGAGTATATTTAAAAAGAGGCGACAGATGAAGAGTCAAACTGTATATAAGCGATCAATATATTCGATCGTAGATGATTATGTAAATTTGAATCAATAATTTAACTTGTGTTGTCAATCCACTAGTGTTTTTAATAAATAAATATTACTGATTGTTAAAATAATAACCAAATGTCGAGGTTTAGTAATTTTTTTGTTATAAAAATGTTAAACAATGATCATAAGCCAAATAAAATAAAATAATTAAATTAAATAATCAGAATATAATATATATATACTTTAAACCCCTCAATGAATAAAAATGGAACGAGTATATTACATATTTGAAATGATATGGATTCGAAAGGGAAAAAATTTGGTCGTGTTAGTTAATTACATTGTGAATTCGAATCCTTGTTTTTAATGGATTTAACACTGGATATAAATTTGTGGCTGTTTGGTATTTTACATTAATATTAAAATTTTTTGTTAGTTTAAATTGTTTTTTTTAGAAAACAAGAGATTTCCAATGCGTTTCGTTTGACGGAGTTCGAATATTTTATAAAGTCCAAATTATGATACAGTCCAGTATAAAGTCAAAATTCTGATATACACTGACAATTATTATAGGACCTTTGAAATGGTTTAGTATCATATCCGTCATCCAAAAGTTCGCCAAACTGACAATAGACGTTAACTAGATAAAACAATCCACCAGAGTGTCTAACCTCTACATAGACACAGTTAGAATATGTGAATTGTGAGAGCCTTTTATTGGTGTATCTATTCAAAGAAATTTCTAAATATGTAATGTGATTCAATTTATGATTATATCTATGGCAGGTGCTACTTCCTACATTGTGGACATATGATTTGATCTTTATTCTACAAGGTGCACACTCGGAAGAAAATGTTTTATTTGGACCATCCAATTCCTTGTATCCCGTTTTTGAACAGTGATCACATGTCGACTCAGTTTGTGTGCGCTTATTGTACAAATTATCGACTCAGCTTGTGTGCGCTTATTGTACAGAACTATGCATGATTCCATAATTTTTGGATTCAGCATTTATTTCCTTTTCCAATTTCTACTAGATCATAATCTTCTTTAGACCCAATTCTTCGGCCGGCAAATTCAGGCTTCTCGTTTTTTGCCCCTACTGCCCTCCGCCTTTTAAAATAAGTCAGACCAAGTGTTAGCCGTATAAATGGTTTTTATTGTACCCCGATGACATTACCTTCATTTTGTATTCTTCTTGTGATCTCGGTGAGGTGGTTGGTCGTTAGCCTATGCAATTACATATTGCATAGTTTACTCTTCTACAGTATGCTATGACATAGATCCAAAATGTGATAACACCTGTTACACTTACGATATTGTGTTAAAATACGTGGGATGGATATACTTTACAAAAGTAATGTACGTATTTGATTTTTCTAACTACTAACTTAAGAAATCGTCATTATTTACTCCAATTCCCCCATGAGAAGTAATTTTTCTCAACCTAGGTCAATAATAATAACAAAAAATTACCTAGGTTAATAATGACAAATTTTCTTTTATTTTTAATTGAAATGAACAAAAAAACATACAAACAAATAATAATTGCATTCCTTTGTTTCGATTTATTTGTATGAAACTAAACTTCCAGGCTACTTGATATTTTAAGATATTTAAAAAATGAAATGGAAAATGACTAAATCAAAATCTAATCAAAGCAAATACGATAATTAGGGTAAGTAGTTAAAAAAAATTCTATTCTAGCGCCTCAGGATCTAAAAGCTCTCGGTCAATAATAGCTTACTTCTCAACCTTGTTATATAATGTACTATTTCATATATAAACCCGAAAAATAAACAAACAGATTATGAAATTTTTTCAATTTTATTGTTTGTTGAAGTATTATCGGAAATAAAATTATTTGAATTAATTATTTTTTATCATAAAACAAATGCTATCACCACAATTATTTGATCAAACCAATTATAATTTCGAATGGATAAATAGAACTTTAGTTAGCATTTGATTTAAAATAAACAAAGATAAAATATTACCTATAAATTTAATAAATAGATTAATTAAACAAAATGAAATAGTAATGAACAGTAATTTTTTTCGAGTCATTCCTATGATAAGGTATCGAAATTATTCAGAACCACCAGGGGATATTGGAAATTAAAGAATTTGTTTGCGCCCTCAAAGTGTCACTTTTTAACTATATATTTTGTTGTCATAGTTACGTCCAATATTTTTTTATCAATGCAACCTTTAAGTTCAAAATTTCATAATCGAATCAAAATGTTTGTAATTTTTTGTGGTCATACTTAAACGATTTGTTTGAAAAAAAAAAACAAATATTTTGGTCAAAGGTTACTTGTTCAACATATTTTTATAGCAAAACTGAAACAATTTTTTTAAACATTTTACTTGCGGCGAATAAAAAATAGTATATGATGCATGGACGTATGTAATTCGTTTTGGATTTATTGTAGGTGCATTATCATGTATTATTGTGTTTGATGAATTTTATCTACTTACAAATTTGCAAAAATTTTGTTTATTTGGGAATAATCTAGAATTGCATTTCAGCAATAAGGTAATATCATGCTTCACTTTATTATACATTTATTATAAAGTCATGGATACGCGATATATAAAATCATTCACAAAAACCCGAGCGTTATGATACGGCGTTACGAATTCCGAACACTAGTTTATAATGATTTTGTTTGTATTCTTATGTTGTGTATAAAATTTAAAAATGTTTTGTATAGAGCGATTTTTTTGTTCCGGTGTTTATCGCAATTGCGCTGCAAACAGGCGATAAGAGAATAAATTCAAAAAAAATTATATGGGATTTCATACAAAACACAGCTTGAATAATTTTAAAAACTATTTATAAAATTTCTCATATTACTACAATTAAATAATTTAAATGTGTTTATGAACTATTACTGACTATATATTAAGCATAATATATAAAACATTTTTTCGGCAAACGGCTGTAAAGTTTAACTTTACTGCCGCTAGGGAGTTAGCTAAAGTCTTACTTTTTAGCCTGACAGCAAAAGTAACGTCTAGCGACAGCAAAAGTAACGCCATTTTTATTTTATATTACGGAGGCTGTAAAGTAGCATTTGTTATTTGTTAGTTTGTTATTTTTTCAAACATATTGGATAACCATGACAACAAAAAATAAGTTGATTCTCATATTATGAAATTTTGAAAAGGCTGCTTTGATAAAAAAATTTTCTTCATACAAATTTAAATGTTTTTTTCTCTTTTTTGGAAGTAATTATGACGATACAAATTCATATTTATAAAAAGTTTGATGTATTAATTTCATATTTATAAAAAATTTAAACGATTGTGAAACTATAGACTCAACACAAAAAGTATCACTTTAGCTCCTAATTAAATAATGTACTATTTTCGGCAAACGGCTGTAAAGTTTAACTTTACTGCCGCTGGGGAGTAGCTAAAGTCTTACTTTTCAGCCGACAGAAAAGTGATGCCATTTTTATCTTATCTGCCGGCGGCTGTAAAGTAACTTTCATATTTTTACGGCAGATGTAAAGTAATTTCCATATTTTTACGGCGGCAGTAAAGTAATTTTTATATTTTTACGGCAGCAATAAAGTAAAATAACACGATATTATTAATTTGTTCAAAACAGAATGCATTTCAGTTCATTTTAATGAATTAAAATCAATAAAAATTAATTTCAGAAAATTTATTACCTAAAACATATTTATAAAAAATTTGATGCATTAATTTCATATTTTTAAACAAATTTAGACGTTTGCCGAAAAAATAGTGTATTGAATTCGGAGCTAAAGTGACTTTTTGTGTTTGGTCTATAATTGTCGGCCACCCTACGGTCGGCCGCCAAACTATAGACTCAACACAAAAAGTACAACTTTATCTCCTAATTCAATAATATACTATTATTTTCTTCTGTCCGTAAAACAAATACGAAAATTGGTTAAATTTTTCATACAACTTTGTATGGGAAATTTTGGCAATTTTTATGTTGCTTTTTTGAGCGACTTAAGAATAATGTTTTATATACCCTTAATATATAGTCAATAATACTTTGTAAGCAAATTAAAATTGTTCATATATTGTGGTAAATGAGAAATTGAGTACAAAACTTTTAAAATTATTCAAATTGTGTTTTGTATGTAATACCATATAAAATTTTTTTGATTTTTTCTCTTATCCCCCATTTGCAGCGCCATTGCGGCCAACACCGGAACAAAAAAATGGATCTATAATTTTAACTAGTTAAAGAATATTCAACTATTTTGACATTTGAATGCAACGCATTGATATAATTTTCAAAAACTAACAAATTATTTTGAACGTCAGACTAGTTTTTGTTAATATATGTGGGAGAATTTATTCACATAGCACAACATTGAAACAACGTAGTACATTTTTCTACAACTGATAAAAACGCTGCTTTTCGTGAATGGAAATTTGTTCACGAGAAGCGTCAACGTCGAGTGGTGCAGTTTCACGAACGTAAAATGTTTTGTAATATTATATGAAAATACCATAGCAACTCCAATTTGTTATTCTTTTTACACTAGAGTGAGTAAAGTGCAATATTCATACAAATTTAACATCGTGAAATCAAAACTAAAATATTTGGTTTCATATTTCACTCTTACTAAGTTTATACCACCGATAGTTTAATAGAATAATAGTTTTTTGCTATTAAACTATCGATACATTGAGCGTTTATACCACAAAATAGTATTATTCATTCTGTGGTATAAACGCTCAGAATAATATTGACAGATAGAATACGGGCACCGTATTTCAAATTTGAATATAAAATCTTATCAATCTAAAAGTATTTCAACAAAAAATTATAATACTATTATTAATTTAAAATAAAAACTAAATTTTAAGTGATTTTGGTGTTGCACATTTTTGCCTGAAATTGTCTATTGCATTTAACGTTTTGACCGTTACAATTTTTTTGAATATACTATTATACTATCAATCAAAAGCAAAATATCAAATAACTATCTGTCAAAGTAAAAAGGTATTATTCTATTGACGACATACACCATGTGCTCTAGCGGATTTTATGTTAAACAAGTTAAATAAATCAAATTGTAAACATATGTCAAATACCATATATTTTTACTCACAAAAATATTTAAACCATATTAAATTTAATATTTTTAAAATTTGTGCAACAATTGGTGTATTTATTTATTCAAATGTAAGTTACAACACTATTATCTATTATAATTTGATCGCAATTTTATAATTTTTAATAGCAAAATGGAAAGTAATCGTAAAACTGCGAAATATTTGGGTCGCTATTAGTGTCTTACCACAGTGCAAAACATATTTAAGTCGCACCACATATTGACGGCGTGTCCATGCATCATATTCCCCGTAAGGTCATGTTAAATAAAATAACATTATATGAATGGAAAATGTAATAAGGATGGGAAAAAAGATTCGCAAAAACTTTGTGTTCTGTAGCAAGAAAGAACAGATTCTAATTCCATTACCACGGGCGAACATATACGAAAAAGGGCATCACATCAAATGCTTTTCCATCAGAAATTTACCACAATCAAGCATAATGACGAGGAAGTCAAAGGCAAGAAAACTCAGGTTAAATATAATGAACAAGTATGTACAATTTTGAAAATAAATGTATAATTATAAATCTTGTATGTACTTATATTTTATTTTTTAGTTTATCAATTGATACGTCCAGTAGAACAGAAGATGGCTTTGGAAATATTTATCCTACTAACAGCAAGGATGATGAAGGGTGCCACCTATACACCAATTTTGCATAGGTACTCAATTCAACATTCACGAGCGCGGCGTATCTGTGGAAATTAATGGTGAAACAGAAAAACTTAATAAACTACCGTTCCTTATTGATACTGACGAAAAATTAAATTCCATGACTGGAATTCCAACTCCAGCTTTGTTAGAACGGCTACATAAGTGCTGTTTATTAATAAGGTCAGAAGAGCCCTATAATATTGGGTTGTCTAAAAAAAACAGCATAATATTGACAATGTGTCGAATAAAGACGAATATGAACAATATTCAAACCGCTATACTATTTAATATCTCCTCAAGATCTGCTTAAAATTATTTTACCGATTGTGTGCAGTTCTTAGCAAAAGTTTTAAAATGTTGCATATATTGGCAGACTTCTGTAGAAAACCTAAAAATTTTTAATTGTTACTTCAATTTCAATCTTTTATACTCATATTTTTTAAATTATTTATCCAAAACAAATCAAAAAGAATAAATTTTAATATTTACTTACTGTTCGTTTGAATTTTGATTTCTTTAAATAGTTTTTCAATGTTGCTAAGAGAGTGCGCTGTTATCACTTTACCAGTCGTCAATCCGTTTATACCGTAATAGTTTAATAGCTATTTGCTCTTATTCTATTATACTACCATGGTGTAAACTTAGTGTCTATTTCACTCATAAAATATTGTTCTTTGTATTTATATTTCAGAGATGGCGCACATAGGTATCTGAATAATTTATCACAGCAAAATAATGGTTCAAACATTATTTCGCTGCGGTATTTTGACGTTTGATTTGTTTTATATTGTAATGTTTTATAACTGTTATTTTGATTTTGAGAAAAATACGCCAAAACAAAAACAAAATACTGCTTTCAGTAAATAAGAAAAGATTTTGTTTCAAAATTAAGTATGTATCAAATGTCTTTCCAAATATTTTTTACAACTTTCGCGGCTGTCAAAATGAACAGTTTGGAGATCGCGTAAAAATTTCACTACATTCAATCTCGGTACTAAGGTTAAATAAAAAAAAAATTATTAGTTTTTTAAACTTAGTGAAGCTTGGTTGGTCGTCTTGATTTACTTAGATCACCTTGCCTTAAAAAGGTGCATGTAATTTTCTCCAACCTCGGTTGTCTACTTTCTTAGATATTTTTAAAAATTGCTCTATTTTTATACTGAGCGCAAGTGAGCTACTTATCTCATCACAAAAACGTTTCGACAATTGTTTGAAAATAAGATGAGTTAATATGGTTTTGATTTTTAACTGAAATTTATGTTTTTTGGCGCTTATGTTTTTCTAAAAATAAATTAATATAATCTTAGTTTTTTAATAAATTTATATTTTTAAACTAGGGAGTAAATATTATGATAAATAATAACTACACTCAAAAAAAAAAGTTCGTAAAATTTACAGAAATGTCATTCGATTCAACATCCATTTCTTTTACTTTTGATCCTACAAATTGTTCGTTGAATACAACAAATTGATGTCAGTTGAACTTATTTTATCAACAATTTTTAACGAACAGTTTGTAAATTTTACAGACATGTTTGTTAATTATTACGAACAAAACCACAACCGGACTGTTAAATAACGAACATGTTTCTTAACTTTTGACATTTAATTTTATTGATTTTATCAAATATTTCCAAATCTATAATTATGTGGTTAGTTATAGTAGTTTATATTTTATTATAATACTATTAAATATACTTATATTTTGTTTATAATTATTTTGATTAAAATTTACCGAAACAAAATTTACCTTTATAGACATCTTTAAAACAAAACTGTTGACTTTCCTTAAATTTTTTAGAATATTCAAATAATTTAATTTCACTAAAATTCACTAAAATTTCACTCATATTTTTAGGTATTTTAATTGCCACAATTCTTTAGATACTTTCACACTTTTTCTTAAAACTATGGTTTTTATTTCACAAAATTTCACTTTATTTTTCACTATATGTTCACTATAAATTACAAGCCCTTACTACTCGAATTTTTTCATATTTATGTTTTATAATTTTGGTTTTTGGCTATTTTATTCACCAAACGAAAATCAACGAACTGCTTGTTAAGGTAGTTAAAAATATTTAACAAACATGTTTGTTGAAAACTAGCAATTAACAAACATGTTTGTTAAAACAATAGAAAATCAAATAACGTGTTCTTTAATTAAATAAATTCAACAGACCATTGTTTGTTGTATTTTACCTACGATTCTTTTCAGTGTATGTATGGAATTAGTTATTGGAATTATATATAATAAATTAATTTTTTTGATTTTATGAATCATTTCGAATGATATACTTTATTTTTCACGAAACTTTGATTGTAATTTTTTGACAGACAAAAAAATTCTTTTTGACATTTAAATTTATTCTTTTTGACAGCTATAAAAATTAAAGTCGCGAAAAAAAAAACAAAAATAAGATAAGCTAACCAAAAAAACAAAGATAGAAATCAAGACGACCATCGCAACAAGGCTTAAGTGAAGGATAAAATATTGCATGCACCGTACCAATGGCGTTACTGAGAAATTCATAGCAACTTACATAACCATCTGGTACATAATATAGGCAACTATTGAAATTATTTGCATCGGTAAACTGAAATTATATTGTTTATTTGTCTTTAGCACTTAGATAAACTTACAAAAAAGCAAACAAAAAGTAAGGTTTAGTAAAAGCACAGGAACCTTTCCCTTCGTTGACAGAATGGAAGCGGTTGAGTTATTAAACCTGTTTTGGATGCTAAATATTCTCCGCGATTTATTGCAGTTTTCTTTAAACAACTTTTAACCTGACTGAGTCGGTTGCACTAAGTCAAAGTTCAGATGGTTAGCTATCTTTTTACTCATCACCATGTTTTTACATGCTTTATTACAAAATACAAAATATCTTCTGAAACATAAGGTGTTGTGTAAAAGGATTAGTACTGTTCATGAAACTATTAGAGTTTTTTTGTAAAAAAAAATAAGGATTTATATTTTAACACTCGGTAATGTAACGAGATTTTTCCATAAGGTTCTTCCATAAGCCTTGGTGTACGTTACCATACATGACATCAAATCAACTTAATCAAAAAAAATATCACTTTTTGAAAATTAAAGTTTTACTATTTTGTTTTCATCAAAAAATTTTTGAAGTATACCATGAACTGGCATGTCAAGTGTTAAATACTTAGGCCAAACATTTTTTGATGCTATAAACAAACATTTCACCTTCTTCATCTAGTTATTTAATTCAGTCTTTTTTAATTAGCTTACCGGCAAAACGGATTTATATTAGCTTACCGGTAAAACTCATTTTTGTCTAATAGAAATGAAGGTTATCGGTCAGTCTGACAAACCACTTGCCTTTTAGATTTTGATCTACGTATTTACTTACAGTTAAATTCATCCTTGTTTTTTTATAATCTTTAATCAATACTTTTTTTTTCAACGTGTATCAAAAAGATTTATGTCAAACAAAACTGACGTATTACTTTTATCTGAATTGAGTAATTTAATAGTTAAATAATATATGTATGTATATGCATAACAAACAATTTCTTCCATTAAATTATTTGTACCCAGGTTTTATTTTTAAGGTATATAAACTATAAACGAATGCTTGAAGGTAAGAAGATCAAAACGTTTGTGTTATAAATAAAGACAAAAAAGTTGGAGAAAATACCTTTAAAAAATTCTTTTTCCGTTTATATAGTATAATGGTGCCAATTTATTACAAAAAAACACGAACGAACTTTCAAACTTGTATTTCTATGGCATGTAGGCATCTTGAAAATTTTAATTTAATCTTGCGAAAATTTAGTAGCTTAACTTATATAGGGAAATAAAGTTTGGGGAAAGAAACATTCCAACAATTTAATATATATTGAAGCGTCTATAACGTTATTATCAAAAGTAAATTGTAAAATATAAGCAGCATATAAAAAATAGATAAATTTATGTATTATTCTAAAAAAAATTAAAATTGTTTACTTAAGATGAAGAACCAGCAAAAATAACAGTAGAAATGTGAAAAGTGAAAAATACATCAAACCATTGAACAAGTAAGAAAGTAAAATTTAAAAATTATATTACTTTTTTTTTGTAAATAAAATTTCTTGTTGTTATTTCGCAGATTTGTTCGCCAAGTACCAGCGGTAAAATCTATCGAATTTTTTAAATTTTATATTATTTTATTATGAAATGTTTAAGTATTGAGTAAAACAAAACAAAATTTTTGGCAAAAGAAATTGTGGTTCACCCTATATTGATATAATTTATAAATATGGTAACCAAAAATATGACATTAAATTTGTCTCAAATGATATGAAGAAAATTAATTGGTTTAGAATTTTTAATTCACTAGATTTAAATTTTGAATTATTAAGGATTTTTTGTGAGCAATTATTTTGTAAATTGTATATTTTGTATTTTTCTAAAAAAAACTCATTTTTTTATACGTGTTTTGGGGTGGGTCTCGAACCTTCATCATCAGTACCTTGAGAAACATTTCATTTCGAACTCTTGCCTGTGATACAAACAAATGAACAAATGAAGCAAAATCAAAATCACAATAACAACGGTACTTTTCAGCACCATAAGACAAAAGATATTGGACCTTCAGTCCGTATTTTGCAATTGAACATTGAAGGCGTAAGCATGACCTGCATGAACTGAACACTTACAAAGATTATTTAAAGATTACGACATCGACGTTGTAATTCTGCAAGAAACGCATGTAGCAGATGTAGCGCAACTTACCTCTAGAGGAAACATTGTTGGTTACAAATTAATTAGTGCTATTTACCATCATATGGATCTGCCACGTATGTTAAGTCAGAAATCCTGAACTGCACACACGTTGTTACACAGACGGACAACAATATACATCTTATTGTTGTTGATATATCGGACACGAAAATTGTAAACGTATACAAGCCTCCAAATACAGGATGGCCAGCTGCTACTCTACCATTATTTCACCACCCAGCAATATATGCTGGTGACTTCAAAAGCCATCACACTCAGTGGTCCTACTCAAATAATAATACCAATGGATGGCGTGCAACTGACCGACTGGGCGGATGAAAACAACATGTACGTAGTATATGATGCGAAAGACATGAAAACCTTTACATCTGCAAGATGGCGAAGCGATTACAATCCTGACCTCTGTTTTTCCACAAAAAACGAACAACGTAACCCTATTCCAATATCTAGGCCTGTCTTACAAGGTTTTCCACCCTCTCAACATCGTCCAGTAATTCTTGAGGTAGGAATCCAAATTCTATTCGTTAACTCTACTCCTCAACCTAGATGGAACTTTAACAAAGCTGACTGGGCTAAATATAGGTTGGAGTTGAATGCAGTGATCCGCTGGATCCAACCCATTCCTAAAAATTACGATAGATTTGTTGGAGCCATCATCTCAACTGCAAAGAAATGCATCTCAAGAGGCTTCCGTGAAGAATATATTCCTGGCTGGAGAAGAGAGAGCGATACATTATATGAGGAGTACTTTAGTAGTGGTGAGGCAGACGTGGCTGATGACTTAATATACTCACTCGACGCCGCGAGAAAACATAAGTGGATTAACGTTGTCAAAAACATTGATTTATTCCATTCAAGCAGGGAAGCATGGAGTCTCCTTCGAAAGCTGGGTAGCTCAAACTCAATTACTCGTGCTAACAATGAAATAAATCCAGAGGACATTGCAAATCACAAAGTAAACATGTCTCGTTCTTCTATTAATCGCCTTCATAAGAGCGAAAATTATGAGAAATGAAGCGCAATTGCTTGTCTCCATCGAAGTACGCGAACTCTTTTAGTAGCGAAGAACTAGAATCAGCTCTGCCCCAAACAAAAAACGGAAAAGCAGCTGGCTACGATGGCATTTTTCCAGAATTTCTTAAAAACGCTGGAAAAAAATGTAAAACAGTGGCTAAATAAATTTTTCTCGAATGTCCTAGAGACCGGCAATCTACCAAAACATTTAAAGACTACGAAAGTGATAGCGATACTTAAGCCAGTTAAACCATCCAATGAACCAGGAAGCTATCGCCCGATTGCCCTTTTGAGCACCTGCTATAAACTGCTAGAACGGCTCATATACAACCGTATCGCACCGATATTGAATGACCAGATCCCAGTGGAAGAAGCTGGTTTTCGTCCCAATCGCAGTTGCACTGTCCAACTGCTCGCTTTAACATCCTATATCGAAGCTGGTATCAAAAACAACTATAAAAACAGGCGCAGTATTCATCGATCTTACTGCAGCATATGAACGGTCTGGCGAATTGGGATTATATATAAGCTGATCAATGCAATGCCTTGTAGCACCATCTCGCGTTTTATTAACAACATGTTGAGTAATCGTGTATTCAAAGTTCATCTAAATAATTCCTGTAGTAGGTCTAAAATGCTTAACAATGGTTGGCCACAGGGTTCCGTCCTGGCGCCATTACTTTTTAATCTGTACATTCATGACATTCCTGACACAACATCAAAGAAATTTGGTTACGCTGATGATTGGACCCTGGCCACTCAAAACAAAGACATGAGTGTCTTGGAGGATTTGCTCTCAAGTGACCTGGGGATAATGAATGACTATTTTCGAACGTGGAGTTTATTTTCCAATCTAAGTAAACCCGAGACCTCTTGTTTCCACTTAAACAACAAACTGGTAAAACACGAACTATCAGTATTATTTAACGGCACTGTCATTAAATACAATCAACAACCAAAGTACCTGGGCATTACTCTCGATAGAACTCTTTCTTTTAAACTCCACCTAGAAAATACGTCAAAAAAACTTAAAACGAGAAACAATATATTGCACAAACTGGCAGGCTCTACATGGGGTGCTACTCCAGCTACCCTCCGCACAACTGCTCTAAGTCTGGTTTACTCAGTAGCTGAGTATGGCGCACCAGTCTGGTTGAATAGCACACATACTGAAAAAGTTGACTGCTAGCTGCATGCCACGATGCGTACTATAAGTGGTACTATCAGATCCACCCCTTTACCTTGGCTCCCTGTGTTAAGCAATATTGCTGCAATGTTTTGTTTTAGGTAGATTTTATAGAAAAGTTTACCTATTTTATGTTTAATTTTTTAATGTGTCACAAAAAAAACCATACGCTAAATAAAAAATAAGTAAATATATATATATATATATATATATATATATATATATATATATATATATATATATATATATATATATATATATATATATATAATATATAATATATATATATATATATATATATATATATATATATATATATATATATATATATATATATATATATATATATATATATATATATATATATATATATATATATATATATATATATAT